>JAODUH010000001.1:1226081-1241107 GCA_027564835.1 Typhlichthys subterraneus | reverse complement strand
AATATCTTTTTGATACTAATTAATAGCTGTCAGAATACTAATGAGACGAAAACCGCATTTATATACTCTCTTATGCAAATACAGTTTAAACAGTTTAAAATATGAATTGGCTGTCTGTCAGGCAGGCAAACATGTCAATTGGGGCAAACCTTATTTGATTGTTTTACATAATGACTATATTCAAAAATTGAAGAATTGGACATTTGCAATTAAGGGATCTTTATTTCAATTACAGTAGACTTACATTTTAAGAACATTTGATAGAAAATGGTGTAGAGTTTAATTACCAAAATGAAACTTCATGGTCCCACATAATAGCAGTTTATGCTCTTGGCTTCAGTTTCCAGCAGTCACCTATAGGCCATGTGTTAGTGTGCATATGAGTCCACCGAGTCTCCAGGCAGAGTTTTCAAGAATGTAAACATTTTTTTACAAATGTCTTTTTTTCTTTTACGTAACATTGTATTCATGAAGTGAATGGAGATGCAAATCAGTCAGGGCACTGGCCATGGTGCTAAAACAATGATTGCATTGTCACGTACATGTATAGTCTATATCAGGGGTTCCCAATCCTCGTCCTGGAGAGCTTGCCTGGGATGTTTAAGATGTCTCCCTGCTTCAACACACCTGATTCTAATGAATGAGTTGCAATCAGGCTTCTGCAGAGACTGATTAGACTATTTATTTGAGACAGGTGTGTTGGAGCAGGGAGACATCTAACATGCAGGGCCTTGTCTCTCCAGGACCAGGATTGTGCACCCCTGGTCTATATGATATAATGCTACAAAGCATTCCACTTCCATTTTCTATTGTTCCTTATTGTGTTTCTCTGCAGTGATGTTACAAGCACCACATGGCAATCTAAAAGCCTAATGTTGGCACATTAGATTGAAGGCCAGTTGTTCTACTGTACATTGCAACCCATACATATAAGCAAGGAATGCTATTATGCCAACCACAACGTATTTATAACTACATCACATCAGAGTAAATAATAGAGTACTTAGGGTGGTCGGCTCCCATTTGAAAGGTTGTGCGCTAGAACTGGTTAGAACCGGTTAGAACATGCCAGAACGACCCATAGTATCCATGAGAAAGATGTCTCCATATTCACTGTATGTCATTTTAAAACATGTATGTTATGACCTATTTGTATCTGAGTTTACTTTTTAATATATATTTCTATCTATATCTGTATATATTATATATATATATATTAACATTTTGTATTTATTATAATATGGCATGGTAACATAAGCACCACTTAATCAGAATACAGAGTCTTGTATAATATTGAAGAAAAAACAACAACATATATTTATTTATTCTGCACACCAATATATTGTGATAAGTTTCATATAGCTACACCAAGACTTCATGAACCGCATGAAGCAAACACAGATGATTAAATATATAGGTAAACAAACAAAAGTAGCCTATATGTTAATACAACAGATAATAATAACAATAACAATAAACATCCACCATAACTACAGCAAGTCTAAATGAAGTAAAGACAAGTAACACAATCAATCAGCCACACTCAAATCAAACCTTTCAACTAGGGGAACATTTGTCACAATTTATTATTTTACTTATATGTCAGAATTAGTTCAAAGTTGTAGCTATAGCAAAGTAGTAGCCTGCAACATCACAGTAAAAAAAAAACAGATGAGTTATGATTAACTTGCTACCATGTCCAAAGTAGAGACATTAATCAAATCCATATTTTCTTGTTTCACAACACCCATCCCCAGGAGGGAAAACCCCTCCAGACTGTTATCTAAAGTGAACAGAAGAGTAAAGAATCACCAGTAACTTATTTATCAGCATGGTTAACTGTGGGCCTCACTATTTTTGACCCCAAAAAGCACACACACTAATACATTTGAACTCTACCATATTCTAAGATTGAACGACGGTGTTATACAACTATTACTGGATACAGCAGGGTGTTCGAACTCTCTCGAGAGCCGCATTCACTGCCAGCACGCCCATCTCATGAGCGTACCCGCTCACCGGCTTAATAATGGACGTTACAATCCTGTATTCCTTCACACTGTTCTTGGACGCCTTCTGAGCTAAACGCAGCTCGCCTCCTCCTCCGTTCTCCTCGTACCTCTCCTTCTCCTTCTGTAGTCTCTCCTCCGCCTGCCTCTTGAGCACCCTCTGCTCCTCTATCTTCACCGTGATGTGTTTCAGCTGACTTAGCAGGGCGTTGCTCCTCTTCTTCTCCTCGTGCTGAAGCTCCGTCAGCCTGGCCACCTCCCTCCGCGCCTCCTCCCGCTCGCTCTCCAGGAGCTGCGCCTGCATCTTGGCCTGCGCCTCCTCCCGTCCGTTGTGCTCCTCCAGGTCCTGGTTGAGGCGCTCCACCTCCTGCTGCAGGGCCTTCCTCTGCATCTCCTCCCAGCGGCGGATGGCCCGCTCCTTCTGCGCGTGCTGCTCCTCCCTCCTCTCCCTCTCTGCCTGTTCTCTCTGCCGCGCCTCCTCCACCTCCCTCCTCCTCTCCGTCTGCTCCGTAAGTGCCGCCGCGGCCCGGCCCAGCTCCTCTTGGAGCGCCTCGCGTTTCCTCTCCTCCTCCTGCCGTAGCTCCATCACCTTCACCATCTCCTGGACCTTCCACTCCTTCTCCTTCCTCTGGTACTTCTCCAGCTCCTTATGTGCGGCCTGCTCCCTCTCCCGGGCCCGCTCCTCCTCCTTCTCCCTCAGCTCCTCCACCTCTGCCTTGTTTTTCACCTGGATGACCTCCAGCATTCCCTGGTACCAGCGCCTCATCGCCTCCTCCTGCTCCTCCTTCTCCTGCTCCTCCTTCTCCTTCAGGGCGTTCATCTTTGCCTGCAGCTCCTTGTCCGTCTGGTCCTGGGCCTCCTGGAGCATCTTGGCGGTGTAACAGCGCCCCTCAGTGGCCTCCGTGATGCGGTCCACCAGGGCCAGCAGCTCCGACACCTGCTCCTTGGTCTTGGCGGTGTGGTTGTTGAAGACGCAGTAACGCCCCCCGCACTTCTCCACCAGGGCGGCGACACACTCATTCTGCTCCAGAAGGCAGCTCCTGGCCGACACGCACTCTTCCAGGGAGTCTCCGTGAGTGAACACCACCACGGAGAAGGCCAGGACCCCGGGCCCCAGCGCCCGTTCCATCCCCTCCACCGCCTCTCGCTCCTCCCTTGTAAACCTCCCGATGCGGACCACCAGCAGGAAGGCGTGGGGCCCGGGAAATACCAGCGCCACGCTCCTCCGGAGCTCCGCCTGAACCTCCGCGGGGGTCTGCTGCGTGTCCAGCGGCCCCGGGGTGTCCAACAGCGTCACGTGGCGGCCGCGGAACTCCCCGCAAGCTCGCCGGCATCGCTGTGTGATGCTGGAGCTCCCGGCTTTTGACTCGAAGAACTTCCGGCCCAGGATGGAGTTAGCCGTGGAACTTTTTCCACTGCCGGTCTTACCCAGGAGAACCAGCCGAACCTCAGCGGATGACGCATGCTCTTTCCTACCTAGCGGGCAGGAATCAGAGTGGATGCTGGGTTAGTGCACGTACAGTACAGCAGCAAGCAGGAACCCCGTGGACATGGCTGAACAGGTCTGCTATCAGGGGCAGGAATTCAATACTCAGAATAATGTATATTTCTATGGATAACTCATCCAACTGTTCATAGGAAACACAAAGTCAGTACAGTTTCCCACAAAAAGTACAAACATGAGGCTAATGTCACTAAGAACAATGCATGTGGCGATGCTTGGTCATTTATAATAAAGCAAAGCATTCTCTCACATACTGTACCTTTTGTGTTGAAGGAGATAAGAGATGAAAACTGCTTGCTAGTGGAACACATCTTCTTTCCAGGCCAACGGTTTTTACCATCTGAGAACAAACCACAGAGGTATAGTGCCCTGGAGATATAGATGTTGTGGGTGTGTCCATGGGTGTTGTGGGTGTTGTTCTTTAGGGTTGTGGGTGTGTCAATGGATGTTTTGGGTGTGTCAATGGGTGTTGTGGGTGTTGTTCTTTAGGGTTGTGGGTGTGTCAATGGGTGTTGTGTGTGTGATCATGGGTGTTGTGGGTGTTGTTCTTTAGGGTTGTGGGTGTGTCAATGGGTGTTGAGGGTGTGTTAATGGGTGGGGCTCAAGAAGGTGGTAGATGTGCCTTAAAACAGGCACGCCTCTCTTGAACTATGACCTCATCGTGACCACTGAGCAGCAACATCTATGACTCAGTCCCGTGGATCATATCACTGCTTCATGGATATAGTGGGAAATGGATGGAATGCCCCACTTATGTGGCTGTCTGGGGCACAAAGTGCAACGCATGGACCGATTGGTGTGCATTGGATCCCCCTGTGGGACCCTTATCATCCTGACATGGTCATATCAGCTGTCACTGAGGACTCGTCAATCAATGCCCAAGTCACGCACCAATCAGTGTTGACATAATGGGAAAACAGGTCAATATGTAGGTGAACAATCTGATTTGGTCGTTCCATGTGACTTGCCTTTATCATTATAAATGCTGGCTTTGACATACATTTTGGCTGTACATCAAGGGGGGTATTTGTATGGATGGTCCATTTCCAAAACTGTATTGTACATAAATACATACAGTAAGGAGGAGATTATCAATCCTGCACATTTGCTTGCAACAAATGACCCACAGCTGGAAAAGCAGATTTACTGGAGCTCTGAGATATCAGAACTGAAAGGAAATGGTGCATTTGGTTGAATGAAATCATTTCATTCAGCGCTGTTGGAGGAGAGTCGTTCCGACAGTCTGTGCACACACACAGTCACAGCACATAACGACCTTATCAACATGGACAATATGCACGGCTACAATGGATTGAAGACAGTCAAAGTTCCTGCATGGTTGGAAACATTCAAATAGGTTGGGTGGTGGAAGTCATGAATAATAAGCGGGCCTAAATGTCCCAAGCAGGGACAGTTCAGGGACTGCAGGTACAATCTCCTCAAACGTTGACCGTATAGGACAAGATGGACGGCACCAGCATGTGATAACCTGACAAGGCTGAAGAACACATGCTTCCAACTGTCATTGGAGTTTTCTTATAATTGTCAGCAGAAAGTTCATATACCTGCATGATTCCTGTATTTTGTGTGATACAAACATTTAATTTGTTTATCTATTGAATACATTCTATGTTTTCAATTAAGCACTATATCACATATTTACGTTTTCACAGACATTTCAGCTTCAACATAATGAACATTACTGCTTTGATCAGATGAGTGAGAGATCAGATAATGCACCAGTGATGTGGGTGGGAAAGGGAAGCCTAGAACCTGATCTACTGCACAATATTGTCCTGTCTGCTGTTTAGGTTTCAGTTATGGCTCGTAATCCAGATGGCAAACAAGTCCTGACAACGTCCTTAACTGATTGTGAATTGTATATTCTGTATTGGTCAGGATATCCATACAATGTGTAGACACAGAGATATCTATAAGTAATATGCATTAATTTCACAAGCTCGATAGAGTTAAGAAAGTTGACCATAATAACCTACATTATATGCATTTAATAATATAAATACAAAATATATACTATACTATATAAATATAAATATTGTATCCATTTTATATTACATTATATAATATTTGTGAGTTTGATTGGTTAATACATTTCATTACACATGGACCAAATAATTGTGTTTATGTAGATTTCAGATAAATAGATTTTTGGACAAAAATATCGTTCCTGTAGAAATAGCTTTCTAAATAATGTGTTATTGCCCTACTTCTTTTATACAATACTATTTTATATAATACACTTTGACCTCTTACCTATCTAGGAATTTAACTAATTAGAAACCCAACATATTAAACAACAACCAGGTGTTTTAATAGCGTACAATAACAACTGTGATGCCTATAGCTGGATCTGTCAAGTCAAGCAATTAATAATGGATTCTTTGCATGTTTAAAAGCAGTCCGGCCCAATGCTGTCATGCATGAGCACATTAACTGACTACTGTAGCGCTTTTTGAACTTTCTTTGTGGGCATGTCGTTAAGTATTTATTAGAATATATATTGCCGCTCTTGGATGTAAGGAGGACAGTGTCATTTGATACACACGCTCACAAACAGACACAAGTTCCCCTTTGTAGACACAACTGTATTCATTGATTGGTTTATCATGCACATACATAAGACTATTGACATTACAGTGCATATATGCACGGGTTGAGTCTAACACGTGCATCCAATCACAATATGGTGAACGTGAACGCAATCATAACGAAAAATGACGACAATGACAATTTTGAGGTTCTCAGGTTGCCTTGGCGATGATGAGAATGCTCATTAGGAAGACCATGATGAAGAAGATCCACATGAAAAACCTATCCATCACTTTGGCCACCTTCTTCCACTCTGCCCCCTTAGCGCAGGTAGCTCTCTGTTCACGGAAGCAGTTTGCAATGTACTGGATGTTCTTCACCACCTGACACAAGACATGGACATGGACGTCAAAACATGGCGAGCCTCATGAGCCGCCTGCAAATCCTCCTAAAATATTACAATTACACCTTTTCATTCTAGCATGATGTTTTCTTTTTGTTGACCAAATACATAACAACAGAATAAGATATTAAAAGGACGCAGAACCTGCCAATAAACCCATAGTTTACGCATGGTTCATGTTTTCAAGTACCACCTGTCCCACAGATACATTCTGATGTTATTCTCCTAATTGTGGCAAACAGGTGTTTGCTTAGATATTCTAAACCTGTTTCCTGACAGGTTTAGAAGTCAAGAGTTACTATACTTTCAACAAAAAAAAAGGTTATAATAATAATAATAATTCAATAATTCAATAATTCGCAGTGAGTTAGTTATGAAAGCAAACGTGAAGTATACTTATCAAATATCTCTTTCGAAATTGTATTGACGTAAAAGTGAAAGGTTTGACCTTTCACCCCATCGAAGCACTCCTCCAGGAACCCACCTGCTTGTGCTGGGGACAGGAGCAGCTGCAGGGGCATGCCGGGACGTATTGCTTCTCGGAGGGGTAGAACAGCTGCTCCTTTAGCCCCCCGTTCAAGTGCTGCTGGAGGTTGTGCTGAGGCAGAGCCTGGTAGTCCAGCTGCTCCCTCCCGATGTGGTGGTAGTGGCACGGGGGCTCTGTCTTCTCGTCGCCCACCTGCGCCGTGGAGGCGTGGTTGTTGTGGTTGTTGTAGTGGTGCTGCTGGGAACTGTTGGCGTGGCCGTTGGCCTGCCGGTTCAGCTGCCGCTTGCCCTGGTGGCGGGGCCCGTGGCCGTTGCTGTACCGGTAGGGCTCGTCCTGGTGATAGAGGCTGTCATGGAAACGGTCGTGGCGCTGGTTGCTCATGGGTTCCTCGGAGTAGATCGGCGTTCTCTCGCTCTCCGGCGTGGTGCAGTTCTCCCCGACCTCATAGACGAATAAGATCTTGGACATGTAGTTGATGATGAGGACCTTGGCCCACTGAGGGACCGGCTTGGCTTCGGCACCGCAGAAGTGGATGTTCATGATGAAGATGGTGAGGGAGGTAGAGGCTGTGATCATAGTCATTGTGGCTATGTAGTACTTTCCTACAGGTAGGTGAAAAGGCATTCATTACGTGTGTGATCTGGTTTTATAGGCTATACGATTGTATAGAATTTGAAGAATTAGTATACAAAAAAAACATATTATACTCTTAACTTGCATACTGAAACATAACCTTTAGTTTGACTTCTTAGGTGTTAAAAAACACTCAACTGGAAATAATAAGATAAGATCATGTGCATCAATTACCATTTCCAGCTACCGTTTGGAGTTCTAGCCAACTGACAAACTGTAAAGCACTGAGGCACTTACAGCTATTGTTGAGAATAGCTTAGTTACAGCAGAGACATTATAGAAGAGACAGATCACTTAAATTCTATTGGGAAGTAAAGTAACTGTAAGTAACTATATTAATAAATTATGTAAGTATATTTGTATAGCAGTTTTCACATGGTGTAACCACGCTCCATTGGGGAGTGTTCGCAGTTGTTTCCTTCTTCGCGTAGACCTCTGGTTACTTTTGAAACAACTGGACAGTGCTGAACCAATCAGCGTTGCTACAACTGTTTTGATCGTCTCATCTAGCTCTACCACCATTTTGAAACACGCTTGACTTCAACGTCATCTCACTAACCCGCGCTGATTTGGCCACCAGCAGGGTGGCTGTACGAACGCTAATGTGATCAGGGTTTCCAGACCATCTGCAAAAATAAATTGATCTGAGTCGGGCGGAGCCAGGCTACACAGACCGAGGCCACAAAGGGCTTCACAGTAGCAATGATACAGTATCGCAAAGCAAAAACAGAAAAATGAGATGAGCAATTAACAGTAGCCTACAATAAACAATAAAGTATTCCATAAAAACACACGTAAAAACAGCAAACCTAAAAGATGTGGGCACTTTTATAATAGCACTCCAGATTTTGGGTGCTATTACCCCAAAAGACCATCACGGGTCATTAGCCAAGTAGAAGAGAGCCAAACATCTGCTTTAACCTAACAGCCTAACCTTAACCAATTAAGCCAATATTGTGGTTGTAGTGCAACCACATTATTGGCAACCACGTCTATGCAGCTGACAGTTGCGTAGTAGATGTAAAATAACTACGTAACTAATAGGGCTTTTTAACCCTTATGTTGTGGATGTCATCAGACGTTTAAAACAGGTTTTTACCAGATTTGACTTCGTCCCTGAGACCATTGAGAGTGCAGCTATATCTCTCTCCCCATTCATGTGGGTACTAGTCTTCATAATAACTGCCCACAGGCATTAGCAAGATAGCCAGACCTATAATAGCACATAAGGAGTTCGGTTACAGACCCACCTATGTACGGCACGCTCTCGGAGGGCGGCATGCTCTCGGCCACCATCAGCTGGAACACGGTGAGCGCCAGCAGCACCGTCACCCCCAGGGACACCTTCTCCCCCGAGTCGGCGGGCAGGTAGAAGCCCAGCGGCGCCAGGAAGGAGATGAGGAAGCAGGGCAGCAGCAGGTTGAAGATGTAGAAAGAGGAGCGGCGCTTCAGCAGCAGCGTGTACGTGATGTCGGGGTACGGGTCGGAGCAGCAGCCGTACATGATGACGTTCTTCACCGCCGGCATGCCGTGGCACTCCCACTCCACGTTCTCCACGAAGTCCGACAGGTCGCCGCTGGCCATGCCCATGGAGATGTCCACCTGGGCGGACACAGGAAGGCGTCATGGTTGCATGAACAGCCATACTTGTGTCGTTAAGTATTCCAACAAATTCCTCAGTTTAACTTATAGTGTTATGTAAATGGTCGTCGTGTATGTCAATCAAAACCCATTTTGTGTCAAGTAGTCGGACCTTGCCAATGCTGTGTCCCAGATTAGTAAAGCCTGGCTTTGCAACAGGTATAAAGAAAGAATGCATGATTATCTGTGGCCATTTTGTCAGGTGCACCTTCTGTCTAATATAGCGGCCGGTTGTGAAGAGGAACCCTTTGTAGCCTTCTGCTGCTGTATCCACTTCAGTGTTAGACGTGTTGTGCTCTACAGGAACCATGCATGCTTTTGCCTGACATTAGATGTCACACTAAGCATCAGCATCTCAGACCAAAACAAATGTTTTGTGGGTCACACACAAGGCCAGCGCTTACATGCACATACGACTGTATGTTTTACTGTTTACTGAGTTACTGTCGCCTTCCTGTCAGTTTCGCTTCAACCACAGAACCGGCGCTCACTGGATGCTTTATGTTTCTTCGCTCTGTGAACTTTAGAGACTGTGGTGCGTAATCTCCCCAGCAGAACAGCAGTATAGACTACTCAAAGCACCTCAGCTGGCTTCATTCCAAGGTCAAAAGTCACTGCAGATCACGTTACCTCCCCATTATGAAGTCTGGTGTGAACAACAACTGAACCTCCTGACCACCCAGTCTGCCTTGTGATTGGCTGAGTAGAAACTTGCATTAAAGGCAGGGTCAGTCATTCTTGCTATGTTCGAGCTCAAATCAAAACAGTATCCTCCACGGCCCTCCACGGTGGCGCCCCACATGTCTAAATGTACTGTGAAGCAAAGCACAGTGCTACGGCCTTGTTGATACAAGCGGTGTTCGCCACTTTGTTTATGTTACTGTTTAAGGAGCCAGGGCTGTGTAGAACTATCAAATACATTTTTTCAGTCTCCAGACAGCCTTGTGGACTGCAAGGAGATATTAAGTCAATATGACAAAAAGTGTATTATCTTAAAATCACTGACTCTACCTTTTAACGAGCCGTACAGGACACCTATGACGTTTAGGATTTCATTCATCTTATCGCATATATGGGCTGATTCATGGCGGCTTCAGATGGCTTTACAGCTTAACACTCAACACTCGGCCCGCTGCATCCTACCTGGTTACCGTTGTAGGTCCAGGAGCCGAAGGTGAGGTTGCACTGCTGCCAGTCGAAGGGGAAGTAGGAGACGTCCACGACGCAGGAGCTCTTGGTGATGGCCGGGGAGTCCCAGGTGATCTCCCCGTTGTAGCGCAGCACCACGTTGGTTTCGGCCGGGCCCGAAGACTCCTCGTCCGCTCTGCAGTGGATGAAGGAGATGCACAGAGTGGGGTATCGCTGCTAGTCTGACGTGCCGGATGATCTGCTACACACACAATTATCTGGGAAGCGGTCCACTGACATTGTTCAGAAAAGGGGGCAGGCACTTTAAAAACAAAACACTTGGCAGGTGATTAGATCACTGACGGACTGACTGACTGACTGACTGACTATCACTGTCGGTTAACATCACACCTAAACTTATCCTGTGGCTGCCAGTACCACCGCTGATCAGAACCACTGTGGTTCGGACTGAAGCACACATACTTCCAGGTTGCCCAGCCTGACATCGTGATGAAGTCAAACTTAAGCACGGCAGATCACAATGCCTAACACATCACCCCCATATGGGCATAATCATAATATAACAAGAATGCTGTTTTTCATCTGTGTGGAAATACTGTATATTGTATACAGTATGCTGCAGTCCGAGTTCAGCTCATTCGAAAATCCAATCCAAAAGTCCAGAAGGAATAAATGTCATGTTCAAATGTCATCAAAATCATTCAGGATTGTGGGAGATTCATCAATACTTTGTTCATTCTGTTTTTTTTCTCCTGACTTTAATTTAGTGTAGGCCTAAATGTATTTTTATTTGAATCAATATGTAATCTCAAAGGTTGGTAACAAGCATAAGACATTAAAGGTTGATGCTTTCGGGTGAGGAGTGGAGAGGATTGTGAACCACCCACCACTCGTGTGTGGTTCACAATCAGAACATAAATGTTTCTGCAACACAGGTGTTTCAACCACACCGTGTTGCGTGTATGTGTGTGTGTGCATCCTGGTAGCTAACTTGTTGTAGAGGACTATGTCTGGCCTCCAGACCATGTTACTTGGGATGCGGATGACCTCCAAACCATCGTAGTCCTCCTTGTCCCACTTCAGGTAGGCATCGTGCCAGATCTGCCGGATCCAGAGGTAGGTAGTCAGCACCTGGTTCCTCTCATCCTGCACGCACGCACGCACACACACACACACACAGTCACATGCACACACAGTCACGGACACATACTTTACAGTGCACACTGACTCCAAAGCTCATTCCACTGCTGCACACTGTTGACCTCTAGTGGTCTAACTTGGAATAGAAACATCTGGGAGGCCGTACAAAGTAGATTATAAAGTAATGCATCTATCTCTTACTTATCAGCATGTGCAGATGACATAATTCATATTATTCTAAATATGGACAGATCTTTGGTACAGCTCCAGTATGCACAGTATAGAGAATAGAGATGTGTGTGGTTTTATGCCGCGTGTGACTTGTGACAAAGTAGCAGAAACGTCTCATCTTAAAATATATGAAATATGTGTTCTAGCACCACATCACAAGACATGCCTTGTGGTGGTTTATATGATGAATAGCTTAGACCTATTTCACTTTAATGTACTTGTGACTTCTTATTTGAACAAACACATATTTATAGTATCTCTAAAGCAGGTAATGTATAGGTAATAATTATGGGATAATTCCATTGTCCTGTACACAATAGTAAACAGGACGTCTTAGTCACACTATGTTTATCCTATTCTCATGTTTTGGATTTGTGTATCCTTTTTAAGGAAACCTTTTCTACATTGGATACCTGACCAGAGTGATAGTTAGAGAGGTGATAGTATCTCTGCTCACCATATCTTTGATCTGTGACAGGGTTATCTGGAGGGTGACGTTGAGGGTTTTGTCAGTGTCCTCAACTGGTCTCAAGGCATCGGAGTAGTTCTCCATCAGGTCGGTCAGAAGCTTCTGGGCATAGTGACCCTGTGCCCCATGAGACACTGAGAGAGAGAGAGGGAGAGAGAGGGAGAGAGAGGGAGAGAGAGAGGGAGAGAGAGAGGGAGAGAGAGGGAGGGAGAGAGAGAGAGAGAGAGAGGGAAATGCTAAAACTAAGACACAGTGCTAAAATAACAAAGTGACTAGAATACGTTGAATGGCAGGCTACATGAAACAGTACAGCATTATTACACAACACGTGTGTCCATCAAGCAGCTTCACAGAGAGAACACTGACCTTGCACCAAGAAGCTGAGCCAAACCACCAGAGCAGTCTTCCTCATCTTCGGCCAGTCACAAGGGACGGGTCAATTATTTAATAAACCAGGGTCACCAAAGTGGCCTGCATTCCAATCACAACTGTCACTTTAATCCAAGTCCCATCGCAATATCCCCATCGGCCTGCCGAGACCAGAGAAGGTTCTAGAATCCAAACATACCGCCAGAAGCTAGTTTGGATTTGTGGCTCTGCTACTGTCCTCTCTGTGTGATCGCTGCACTGGAACATTACCTGGGGCTATCGTGCACACACACACACACACACACACATACAGGTACACCACAGTGTCACATAGCACATCGGGACTGAGTGAAATCTGATGCTTGTAGCTCTACCTGACAGTGTACATGACCACACACACACACACACAAACACTGGGTCTTACTGCATTACACATTGACGCGTGTCAGTCACACGTGTCAGTCACAGTCTGAAGCAGAGCTCGCTCTTTCAAGAGGAACAATAAATGATGCTATTGAACATGCTGTACACATGTACCATGTTAATGGAAACCACCACAGAGCCATGTTTTACACTGGCATCTTTTACATTTAAGGCAATTCAATGCTAAACTGACTGCAGAGGGTAGTGCCTCCTCTACAGTTTATACTACAGTAGATATATGATCTTGCATGTCTTTGGTGCTAACTAAACTAAAGAGTAAGCAATACTGCACTATAGCCACTGTATCTATATAGCCAATATTTTTTTGTGTATCACTATCTCATTATCAACTCTAATGTATATTTTATTATAGTCATTCATTCATTTTTTAAACATTATTTGCAGTTACTTTAGACAAGATAAATCATATATTTACACGGCCGATATCACAGATGTCAATCCATTTACGATATCTTACTGTAAGTTTTATAACTTAATGAGTAATTATTAATAATGATAATAATAATAACAACAATAATAATAGTAGGGTTAGGGTTAGGGTTAGGGTTAGGGTATTAGTAGTAGTAGTGGTACTATTTAAAAAAAGTTTATTGTTTTATTTACAAAGCTAATTATATAAACATTTCTGCAAATGATGGTGAAACATAAATTAGTGCGTGATTAACTACAGGTTATATTTACTCATTAGAACAGTATACCATATACTGTATATATACTGTATATATTGAAACAACATACAATAATTTATATATTATTAGATTACCTGAAATTATGGTTGTGATGGGTCTACTGTATTTCAACAGGCATGTTTGGGTTTAATTTTTTTTAATCCCCTTTACTGATGATCATGTAAAATTATACACTTTCAGGAATATTAGTACATAAACTGTGTTTATGACACTGCCTAATCAATATCTCTCTGGTGAATATACACACAAATAGTTATTCTACTTTCAAACCATTCCATTAATTGTGAAGGTTCAAGGTATTCAAGGAATTGAAACAGTTTCAAATCCCTTGAATACGTTGAACCTTCTCAATTAATGACCTAAGCCTCAAATTGACTTGATAATGTTCACAAACCTGCAGACAAACATATATCGCAGATCATTAAATAAATAGATTAGAAGGACTGGTTCAATGCAGCAATTTCATTAAAAGAAAGTGTTATAACCTAACCTTAATGATCTTGCTGCTTGCCAAACATTGCTTTCTATGTTGCTAAAAACTACTGTTGAACTGTTCTACATACTTGTATGGATGTAACTAAAGTGAGTTTCTGTGGTACAGAACACACACAGGTGCTTCCTGTGTCTATGTGAGTGTGTGAGAGACAATGAAGCCAAGAGATAATGAAATAGAAAGTTTGTGCTACATCGCAAGTACAGAGGCTAGCTAGCTAGCATGTGAAGACTAACACTGGTTAACAGCATAAAACAGACTGATAGAAACCATACATGACTGCTTTTGACAAAGTGAGAGGAATAATACGGCTATGGTCAGTACGGTGATATATAATTAATTGTCTAGAATGTAGATTCATACTGAACAGGAGCAGTTTCTTCAGGCTGACTAACTGTAGATAATTCAGGAGCATGTGTCTGTTGGCATGTAGATAGACGGTTGGGGCAAAACACAAGGGGTGAAAGGCAGGGAGGGAAAGGATGACAGTCGTGGGCGACACACCGTGTGAGAAAGAAAGTGAGAGAGATGGAGAGAGTGAGCTATAGAGAGAGATAGATAGAGAAAGAGAGAGAGAGAGAGAGAGAGACATGCAGGAAAGGAGGGAAGTGCCAAGCAAAACCCCCTCCATACACACAAACACACACACACACATACAGAACTTGGTATAAATACAGGCCCAAATGTACAGTATCTCACAAAAGTGAGTACACCCCTCACATATTTGCAAATATGTAAACATATCTTTTCATGTGACAACAATGAAGAAATTACACTTTTCTGCAATGTAAAGTAGTGATTGTACAGCTTGTAGA
>JAODUH010000001.1:1211835-1225981 GCA_027564835.1 Typhlichthys subterraneus | reverse complement strand
GGAAAATGGAAGCGTCCGCTAGTGTTCCTTTAAGACAGAGTGACAGCGCTCGAACACAGCAGATGAGCGGAGCTGCAGGCTTTGTGTTTGCACATGTTGTACAATGGTGGGCCCGAAACTAAAGCAGCTCCGCTATTCTTCTCCGCTTCAATAGATCTGTGTTCGCGTGTAGCTCTTTCGGATGAAGATGGATGGATAGATTACTAAGTGCGTTCGCAGCTCATTGCTGCCTCTCATAGTCCATTGATGGCACTATTTTTTAGATCGGAGCATAGTTATACGTATATTTTTCCGAGTTGAGGTACATTTAGCAAATCTCAACGTATTTACATAATCGGTGACGTTGGTTACGTCGACTAATCGTCCCAGCACTAGTTGTGATTGGTTACTCTAGTATCATTGCTTGGCAAAGTAGGTAGCATACAAACGAAGCAAATAAAACAAATGCCGTATTTTTGCATTCTTCTGAATGTAGTTAGCTGAAATTATGCAGTCGTCAGGAAAAACACCTTTACCTAAACAATTCAATGTGCATTGGCCTTGAGGAACACGTATCAGCTGTCGCTGTCTGCGCTGTGTGTGTGCGAGCGAGAGACGAGCACAGGAGAGAAAAGCACAGGAGCAGCGCAGCACCTTAACATATGTCTTATGTCAGCAACACGCATGCAAACAGTATTATCGCTGTCAGAAAAATGATCGAGGTCATTTTCATATATCGCACGATAAGGTGATGTAGTGATTATCGGGACAGGCCTAGATGGCATGATTCAGTTTTTTCAGTCCCGATACAGATACTGGCACTTTGGGTATCGGCCGATACAGAGTACCGATCCGATTCCAGTGTTAAATTAAGTTTTAAGTTAAGTTGCAAAGTAAATGACAGCCAATCTCTATTTTAGGACTTGGATGCATTTTAGAAACCTGCTGCTGATAGTGTGGCCTTGGTAGGTCAGACATGGCTGATCCTTGACAGTAGACCTAAGCGTGTAAATTAATTTACTTGGATCAGCCCCATGGATCGGTAACAACTGTCCAATTGTCACCGATATTGATCCAGCTATTTAAGTCAGTATCTGACCGATTTTCCGATCTCAGTATCGTATCGGTGCCATCCCTAGTTTGTATATAGAGGGTAGGACTTTGTACCCTTGACCAATTTGCTCCCTCTATTAAAACCACTAGATTGGTTGGTTGGGCATCATATGACCAAAGCGTTTGCATGGAAAAAGACTAAAACAAACAGCCTGCAGAATGCACTGTGTGTTTCACTGGCATAATAAATGTTTTATTTATTTTTTTTAAAGGTTTAGGACTGGGCGATATGGACCAAAAAAATAATATTCTGATATATTTAGGCTGAATACAGATGCACAATATATATTGGTATTTTCTATAAAGTAGGTTAAATGTTCAGGAGGAGAAAAAAAACAGGTAACCCGACGGAAATCTGACTTTTTATTTTTAGCGACTTAATTGTAGTTGTAAATGGTTAAATCCGTAACAGAGGTTGTGAATATTGCAGCTATAATGACAGATTAGTCAATTTAATCCACATTTGTTTTTGATTACAGGTTACCTTGTAATACTAGCTGGCTACCTGTATCTGTTTATCAAAAACAGAAATTGAGCATGTGACTCTATATCTGCTCTCTCATTGACTACTCTGAAAAAAGGTGCGAATATAACTATCGATAAACGATATTGTCAAATTTGATATCTCTTTTGAAAATATACTGATATCAATTAAATATCGCCCAGCCCTAGAATACACTTTTGTGATTCTTCATTTGTAGACACAAACCTCAATTTACAAGCGCAAGACTAAAAACACAAGCGAATTGTGGCGCTATTGTAATCTCATACATAACTTGGTGGAATGAGAAATAGTTCCCATAAAGGAAAATGCGCCAAACTACCATGGCCTTCTCCTGGAGTGCCTAACTTTGTGATATTTTGTAAGCATCTGTTTATTGGCATTTCTGTTAACAAACAACAATAACTGTATGCAATTGTTTGAGGTAAAACATATTTGCATACAGACAGGCAGAATACACAAAAAGCAGAACATTACAGGGAGTAAACGGCATGCGTAACTTCCAGCTGAGGTGCAAAGCTGCTCTGAATTGTGATTGACATGTCACACTGGGTTCAACCCTCTAGTTAAACTGTAGGAGCAAATAATTAAAATGAGTTTAGTAGCCTCAACACAGTCAATAAGGGTTAACATGTAAAGGGTAGGTATCGTGATATTAGTGATGCACCGATCAGTTTATTTTTTATTTTTGCAGATATTGATTGTCGATATTCAGTCTGCTAAATCAATTGATACCGGCTGTTTTATTTAATCCAGGTAAGTGTATGAATCAAAAGGCCAAATTAATGATATAGCTGGCCCGAATACCTTTTTACAGGCTTTGAAGTCTTGATGGCATTTCTGAAGGTGTATTAGAATACTTGTTCTCAAAAACACCATTTAAAAACTATAATTAATAATTTCAATAGTACAGTAAACACTACTCACCTATGAAGACTCATATTATCAGACCACCAATAACAGTAGGCCTATGGATTGTCCACTGATCAAAAGGATAACACATTTTACTTTTACATTGGCAAGGGTCCAGAAAATCCAGTAAAATATTTTGTCCAAAACGTATTACATTAATTAATACTGCATGGCCTGCTGTTGAATTCATTTATATTAGCTGTCAAACATAATCTTCCATTCATATAGTTTCAGTGAACACACAGGTAAACATTGACATGTGCTCAAAATGGCTGCTTTGATTGACACATCAATTGAACCAATTGGTGCTGTCTAATATATTAGCCAATAAGTGTGTGTTGACTGAATAGCCCCGCTCTGTTACATTTTTAACATTTGGGTTTATATGGATACAGTTTTGGGGATTAATGGGGAAAAATGCATGCATAATTAGGGCTGGATGATATGACCTAAAACCATGATAAATTGAACATTGTACCTTGATTACGGTTATTGAACAATTACTATATTTTACTTTTGTTTGAGTTCTCCATTTGCTTCCATGCAACAGACTGGAGGGTGTGTTTTCACGTGACTACACACGTGTAGTTAACAGTATAAATAGTTTATTTTGTAAAAAGTATTTGTAAATGCGCGATCATTTCGTTTTGCTAGCAAAGGGCTCAAACATTAACTATTGAAAGCTACATGGAGTCATAATTATTAGCTTAACGTAAAATATATTGACGTCAATAATTTACTTGTCAGTATTTATTCCTACTTCACCAACCTAATTCAACCTAAATATATCAGGATATGATTTTTGGTCCGTATCGCCCAGCCCTACTCCACGTCTTTTTTACTGAAGTTACCAGGCTATGTGATTCACCAAGCTAACGTTATAGCATAACATTGAATAATTTGCTGGAAGAATGATTAGAGTACCAACAGAGTAGCCCGGTACTAGTCTACAAGCGCATGGACGAACAAGAATAAACCTAAACGCTGAACCACAAGCGGAACAATATGTTGTAACGTTACGCTGTAAAAGACGATTGACACATGACGCAACAACACAAATAACCCACACTCAACAGGTGAAGTGAAATTTATTAGCTTACTGAATGCAAATCTGGTGGGTATTGTAGCTGGGGTGTGTTCGATTTATTGGTGGCTTGGCCGCCAATGGTTTGTCGAGGTAGAACACGCATGAGAGCGCCACGCCCCTTTGGGCGACAACTTACTTAATTAAATGTACCTTTTTTCCTAGTTCTCCGGTAATGTTGCTATCATCTGCGATGTTTGTTACAGCCTGGGAAAATGCTGTAGGCTACTCACGCATAATGGACTGTGCAACGCAATGTCGCGACCCGCAAATCTTTATGATATTTCATACATTTCTGAAGGAGTGGCGCTCAGGATATAGCCGTGGCGGGCCACCATAAATGTATGTACATAGCGGAAACACTGCCATTCATTTTCAGTTTGTTTATTGTTGCCATGCTGACTGTCCCTTTTACACAGACATTGTTCTGGTGGTCTGTTTTTCCATTCAATACAGTTAAATTAAATTCAGCTTTTTAGTCAGTGATAGTCAGGGAAGTTTATTTGCAGCGGATATTCTGTTGGCCTATTTAAACATGAACAATTAGCAGGGACAAGGACACACAAACAAGAATACATAAACTTTTTAATAAAGCTACATGCCCCCCCCCCCCCCATTCCCCCTCTCTTCCTCCTCTTCACCCAGATGGTTGTGAAGACATACATGGATATGGACCAGGACTCTGAGGAGGAGAAGCAGCAGTACTTGGGCCTGGCCCTGCACCTGGCGTCAGAGTTCTTCCTCAGGAATCCCAACAAGGATGTGCGTCTGCTAGTGGCCTGCTGCCTGGCAGACATCTTCAGGATCTACGCTCCCGAGGCACCTTATACCTCCCACGACAAACTCAAGGTGAGGGCAAGGAGGATTAATCGGATCAAATGAATGCGCTGCATGCTTGGCTTTATGAGACCATCCTGATCTCGCCAGCTCCTATTTCATGTTGCTGCTGTATCCATCTGGAACACCTCAATGCAAAAGCATTTGTCAACCATGCTTTGTCAACCATGTGGAGAACACTCGGGCCAATCAACGACTAGCTGGAGTTTGTCTTGATGACCACAACAGTGTAAGTTGTACGTTATGGTTTCCACTGGCGCTCTCTTATTTTAAACAACCTGATTGGACGAGATTAATGTAGGATGCCCAATTGTATGTAAGGAAGTTTGATTGAAATGCACCACCTTTATGACAAATGCTTTTTAATTGAGGGGTTTGAGAATGATACAGCTACATTTTGACTTTGCCAGTATCAGGATGGTATCACGAGACTACTGTATGCTGTTGTCCACTCTGGAGTGAACTTCAGATGCTTGTGTGCTTCTTCTCTTCAGGACATCTTCCTGTTCATCACCAGACAGCTGAAGGGACTGGAAGATACCAAGAGCCCCCAGTTCAACAGATACTTCTACCTGCTGGAGGTAATGAGCTACAGTAAGAAGTACTGGATCTGCTTGGACAGTCAGGCTAAACTCATGTAGCTCAGTTGACTCATTTGTCAAGTGGGTTGTCTTTCTGCTAAAGGTGTGAAATGAGGCATTAGTGTTATATCATGTACAGTACTGCACAGAGGAAAAGGTAGAGGAGGTTTAAAGTCTTTGGGCTTCTTATCGCATGCTATGTGTATGGCTTATGGGTCAACACTAGGGGACAAGTGATCAGAGGGATTGTGGCTGAGCAATTTTTTGTTTGTGGGTTTTTAACAGAACCTGGCATGGGTGAAGTCATACAACATCTGCTTTGAGCTAGAGGACTGCAATGAGATCTTCATCCAGCTATTTAAAACACTCTTTTCTGTCATCAAGTAAGTCCTCAACAAACCATGTTTTCTTGCCATTGAATTATATGTGCTGTGTGTGTTCCGTTTAATCTGCCTATTTGTAATTCCCACCTTGGGGAAGAAAAACTAGGAATCTGCAATCTTGATGTGCTCGTAGCGGTGCACAATATATTAACTTAATGGCGTTATCGCAATATCGCATTGCGCAGTGTAATATCGAACATTTTGCAGATGAGTTGTGTCCGTTGGCTGTGTGGCTTAGTTGTGTTTGATTTGAACAGAAAAGTAAGATGTGTTGCTGAGGAAGACGATGAATAGAATGGAGATCGAAGAGGAAACATAGCCAAAAAGAATGCCTCCTCGATAGCTTGGAATTGCTATTGTTGCACCAGTCCAATTCGACTGTCAGTGGAAAACGTTTAACGTTTAAAAAATATTGAAATTAATATCGATATTGTCGTTTTAATGATCAATATCGCAATAACATTTTGTCAATGTCGTGCAACCATATTTTGCTGTATGTCAAACTGCCGAAAAGGGCTGCCATTAACCCGCTACAGTGAGCCAAAAGCAATCCCAGGTGTACCTTTTCTCTGTACTTTACTCCCAATTAGTTTCGTCGTTCATGGAGGGCTCAATGTTTCCAGCGCTGGCTGCAGGAGTCTCTATAGAAAAAAGTAGGTTCTGTGCCATCGTCTAGTAGGCTAAAGGAGTTTCCAGTATCTAGTCTTCATGCTCAAGGGAGATCCGTTTATCAGGATTTTCTGAGCCTTCGTTAAATTTGGTGCTGCTCTTGTCGGGTGTTCATGTAAAACACTACGTAGTTTGCAGTTGAGACTGGAGCAGTGAGATAAACAGATCACTGTAGAAGCAGACAAAGCAAACTTTTGTAGCAGTATGATGAGAGAGCAGGTCCTATATCACATGCACACATGTCTCCGGTGTTCAACATGGACCTATTGTTTATAGCAGCAATATTTACAACGTCCTCGTTTCGGATTTAACCCTGTAGGCTACAATTATTGTCGAATTGAAAGTGTGCCATGCTAACGTAAGCTACCGTATTTCTGCTCCGCAGAACGTAGTTTAAATTCATACACAGCGTAGGCTACTGTAGCAACAGGGTAGGGGGTGATCGGGAAAACTGACGGAGGCAGTCTTGAAGGGGAACACACAAGGGGGAACACGCAAATCTTGCATCTGGTTTTAAAAGATCGATTTTGTGAATCTATTTCGGTTCATTAAAATTAAGATGGATATTAATTGGAGATATGGATTTTCTTTGTGCCCACCCCTAGTATCACTATAGGACTCCCGTCCCCGCTCTGCTTCTAACACCTGCCTGTGTCCCCCCCCCCCCCCCTGTCCAGTAACAGCCATAACCAGAAGGTGCAAATGCACATGATGGACCTGATGAGTTCTATCATCATGGAGGGAGACGGAGTCACGCAGGAGCTGCTGGACACCATGCTCATCAACCTCATACCCGCGCACAAGGTGGGGCAGCGCACGGCGGCAGCCCCTAACCGTCCAACCTCCTCCAATGGTCCTTAATCATGCAGCTTTGCACCTATGCTTAACCCGTGTTGAACTGCTGTCTCCTGTCTAGAACCTGAACAAGCAGGCGTACGACCTGGCCAAGACGCTGCTGAAGAGGACCGTCCCAACCATTGAGGCGTGCATCGCCAACGTGAGTACCCGCTGTAGCCCCATCCTGCCCCTTTACTGTTTGTTACTGTGTGTCGTTATCCTCGGTCGTCCTGAGCCTCTATCTTGTTCTCTTCGGTGTTAGTTCTTCAACCAGGTGCTTGTGATGGGCAAGTCGTCAGTCAGCGATCTCTCGGAGCACGTCTTTGACCTGATCCAGGAGCTGTTTGCCATCGACCCTCTGCTGCTCACCTCTGTCATGCCTCAGCTGGAGTTCAAACTGAAGGTCACACACGCACACCTGTTTTATTTTGATTTAATCTATAACACAATAGTTCATATCAGTTCACTTGTTTTTCTTTTCTTTATCCGGGACGGACTTGTGCAAAATGTTGCAAATTATTAAATTGGTTTGGATGCACATTTCAGTTTACGTCAAACAAACAACGTGCTTCATTTCTAGATCAGTTAAAGATGTTGTACTCTATCTTAATCTCTGTGAGCCTTTTTTGACGAACACTAATAATGTACTCTATGTTTGCAGAGTAATGACGGAGAGGAGCGCCTAGCTGTTGTGCGGCTGCTAGCTAAATTGTTTGGAGTCAAAGACTCTGAATTGGCTACACAGAACAGACCCTTGTGGCAATGCTTCTTGGGACGGTGAGTAGCGGACGCCGTAGCGCACACAGCTCATATGTATGTATGTATGTGTTGCCAATCCACCACATCCACATCTCCTTCCTGCACAGGTTCAATGACATCCATGTCCCGGTGAGACTGGAGTGTGTTAAATTTGCCAGCCACTGCCTTATGAACCACCCTGACCTGGCCAAAGACCTCACAGGTGCGCCTCAGATTAGCCCGAGTGTGGTTTTACATCCCTCCCAAGGTTAAGCCGTCCCAACACACATTGCATCCTCCTGCCTGTGCTGTTGTCTGTTCAGAGTTCCTGAAGGTGAGATCCCATGACCCAGAGGAGGCGATCCGGCACGACGTCATCGTCACCATCATCAACGCCGGGAAGAAGGACCTCAATTTGGTCAACGACCAGCTTCTGGGCTTCGTACGGGAACGGACCTTGGACAAGAGGGTGAGTCCTAGTATCAATAAGGATATGGCCGGCCATCTCTGACCAGCTATGTTTAATGGAATGTTATTTCAAAGCGTTTTTATTTTCCCATTAGACCCATTCAGATTTCTGTCGTGTAATTATAATAGCTCTGGTTGCTGGCAATAATAATATTTGTAGGTTTGTTTGATTTAGTACGATCTGTGCTGAATATGTTAGAAGTATTCCTACGCTATTCCTACAACCAGTAGCACCCATCGGGATTGGTTACCTAAGATATAACATTACATCCTCTGGTACAATAACACAAAGTAGACCATCCATTACTCACGGCTATGCTAACCATGTCCCCTGTGCCCCCGCAGTGGCGTGTGCGTAAGGAGGCCATGATGGGCCTGGCCCAGCTCTTCAAGAAGTACTGCCTGCACCACGAGGCCGGGAAAGAGTCGGCCCAGAAAATCAGCTGGATCAAAGACAAACTGCTGCACATCTACTATCAGAACAGCATCGACGACAAGTCAGTGCACACACACGCCTGTCGATGACATGCTTTAACCCATGTCTAAACACACAGAGCATCTCTAGGGAGCATAGGGACGTTTGCAATGATCGTCCATCAAACTGTTATCGTCCAAATGATTAAACGGCAATAAACGCTCACTGCTGCAGTATGGCTGTGCCTCTAATCCACCACCTCCACCTGTTCTCTCCCTCTTGTTCCCTGCAGGCTGTTGGTGGAGAAGATCTTTGCTCAGTACATGGTCCCCCATAGTCTGGACACGGAGGAGAAGATGAAGTGTCTCTACTACCTGTACGCCTGCCTGGACACAAACGCTGTCAAGTCAGTACACAGTTCATTATGTCTGTCTAATTTAGTAGACACTTTGTGCAAGTAGGGGTTGGGGCTCTTGCTCCAGGATCCTTACAGGCAGTTTGAGCTTATAAGGGGATTTAACCAACATCCTTTTGGCTTGGAATCCAAACTATCCCAGCCTCCTGCCCCTGCGCAAAATGGTTGTTATGCGGAGATATGACTTAATCTCACACAGTAATACTGTAACAAGTAATATGTTGTTATTTAGTAATCCCACTCTTCTGCTGGAGTGATGTAATATCCATCTGTTTTACATGGCCTCTCTCTTCCCAGGGCCCTAAATGAGATGTGGAAGTGTCAGAACATGCTTAGGGGCTTAGTCAGAGAGCTGCTTGACCTTCACAAGCTGCCAGTGGTGAGTGTGTACACACACACACACACACACGTGTGACACCACCACATGTGCACACAGTTTTGGATCACAGGTGGTGTGCACGATCGTTGACGGCAGCCTGTTGTTTTTGTCTGCAGTCTGAGGCCAACAATACAGCCATGTTTGGGAAACTGATGACCATAGCTAGTGAGTACAATGCTATTTCCTCTTCCTCTTCCCCGCCCCCCACACCACCCCACAACCCCCCCCAAACTGAGTAACTTATGTTTTTTCCAGAGAACCTGCCGGATGCGGGCAAGGCCCAGGACTTCATGAAGAGGTTCAACCAGGTCCTCGGGGAGGACGAGAAGCTCAGGGTCCAGCTGGACATGCTCATTAGTCCCACGTGCTCCTGCAAGCATGCCGAGCACTGCGTGGTGAGCACGTGCACACACACACACACACAGAGACCCACACTTATAGTCTCACTGTCTAATGGTTGGCGTTCATAACACATCGTTTACCTGTATGCATGCAGAGAGAGATCACTCGCAAGCTGTCGTTCCCCAAGCAGCCCACCAACCCCTTCCTGGAGATGGTCAAGTTCCTGCTAGAGCGCATCGCTCCTGTCCACATTGACTCAGAGGCCATCAGGTTGGTTAAGGACATATACACACACACAGGAGTAATCTAACGTACTAAAAACAAGTTTGAATATGAGCTTAACATTTATCAGTTCACTGCATATTGCTGCAATCTCTCAACATACTCCTATAGATCCAAATAGACAAATTTTACAGATGTCATAGTAGGTACATACTATAGCTTCTAAAGAGTCAGCTGCCATTAATCAAGCAGATATGGAACAGGCAGTATGGCATTTCCAAAATGGCCAAGATCAGCTAATGTGCTGTCAGATATAAATGTCTCCACTGTAACCAAGACACTACTAGAATGACACGCCAGCATTAACATACTCCTACAGCGTCTCACTGATAGATGTGCTCCTTTTTATTTAATCCCTGTGTGATTGTGTAACACACTACAGCAAGCTCTCCTCATTCAGTGAGACACCTGGTGGTGGCAAAGTGTAAGTGCGCGCGTCAACCCAGTTCAGGCCTAAACACGCATGATAAATGGTGGTGACTATGAGAGTAAATGGTCAATAGAGTGAATCAGCCGCTACTCCCTGCTGCTGATGACACGGGATCAGTTCAACGTAACAACCATGGGGGGTTTCTATGGCTTCCTCCAGCGCACTGGTGAAACTGCTCAACAAGTCCATCGAGGGCACCGCTGACGACGACGAGGAGGGGGTTACCCCGGATACAGCCATCCGGTCAGGCCTGGAGCTCCTCAAGGTACGGGGGTAGCCCAGGTCTATATGCACCACAATCTGAATGATGGAGGGATTAGGGGAGGGATAATGCTCATGACTGAGGGGGGGACCCTATTCATCTCAGTGAGTCGTGGAAGCAGACACAGAACTGACAGCTGCTCTCCTCCAGGTCCTGTCGTTCACCCACCCCACGGCGTTCCACTCGGCAGAGACCTACGAGTCTTTACTCCAGTGTTTGAAGATGGAGGACGACAAGGTGGCCGAGGCGGCTATCCAGATCTTCAGGAACACGGGCCAGAAGATCGAGACGGAGCTGCAGCAGATCAGATCGTAAGATGGGGGAGGGGAAGGGGCAGTCTTACGTGAACAAAATTTTGAGTTGGCATAGTTATAACCGTGTATTGAAAGTGTAACGTTTAAATGGCAGCAGGTGTACTGGATATGGACTGGATACAGAACCACAGACACCTTATTTATTGACGGTCAACCATTTTCCAGGTGTAGCGCCTCTGTCCTCTTTTATCACATATGTATCGTATCTTTGTATTTTTACTGTATGATCTGACTGCTCCCTTCTGGGATACTTACTGCCAAATGACCTGATTGTAACTGTGCCCTGTGCGTCTTCTCTGTTTATTTTGCTGTTTGTGTTTCTGCGATGCTTCCAGACTCTCTCCCACAGTCCTAACATTTCCTCCGCATGTTGCCAGGACACTAATCCCAATCCTGCATCAGAAAGCCAAGCGAGGCACTCCCCATCAGGCCAAGCAGGCTGTCCACTGCATACACGCCATCTTCAACAACAAGGAAGTGCAGCTGGCGCAGATCTTTGAGGTGGGGCATTCCCACTGACACACTTGAGCAGCGGTGGATGGAATGAATCTTGGGAAATGTTGTCTTTCTCCTATTCTGAATAAATCTGTTTTGCTGGCATTCCCTCCCCCTAGCCGCTGTCTCGTAGTCTTAACGCAGACGTCCCAGAGCAGTTGATCACCCCCCTGGTGTCCCTCGGCCATATTTCCATGCTGGCCCCAGATCAGTTTGCCTCTCCAATGAAGTCAATCGTCGCCAACTTCATTGTCAAGGACCTGCTCATGAACGACAGGGTGGGTGTGGTAGGAAAAGATGAAGGACACTTGAGTTAATAAACGCCCAAGACGGACAGATGTTTAGCTTATATAGTTGAACTGTATGCACAATAAATATGTGGTTGTGATGACCGTGTGTTTGTTTCCAGTCATTGGGGAACAAGAACGGCAAGCTGTGGACAAACGATGAGGAAGTGTCGCCTGAAGTTCTCGCCAAGGTAGAAGCCACACGGTCTCTGTCTAAGACTGCTTTGCATTGCACACTGATGAGATTAGCCTCTTTCAGTACAAGCTGTAGGCTATTTACTATTACTGATGAAGTCATATGACTATTTAAAATAGTGTTTTTTTTTTTCTTATCGTCTTTATTTAGAAAGTGATCCTGCACTTGCAACTATATTTCTCACTGCAAGAGAAAACGTGCCGAACACCATATTTGGCTAATGGCTAGTTTCCATCCGCCTTTCCTTCCCAGGGAGGGACTGGGCATAGAAGTGATACAGGATGCAGCAGCTTGGCTTGTTGCCGTGGTTCACATACCTTGTGACCCATGGCAAGGAAGATATTGTTCATGAACAGAGGCTAATGCTGTAGATACATTAACAAACATATTTTTTCAGTTTAATAATATCCTTGCTCGTTGTAAACAATTCTGTGACCAAGCTCTGTTACACTGTGAACCACTGGCTTAGAATGATCTGATGAAATGATGTGAATGAGTGGATGTGTCCTAACCGGTTGAGAATGGGAATGTGCAGTTGTTGTTGCAGGTGTTGAACTTCTTCTCCGTCTCCCATAGGTACAGGCCATCAAACTGCTGGTGCGCTGGTTACTGGGAATGAAGAACAACCAGTCCAAATCAGCCAACTCCACCCTGCGTCTTCTGTCAGCCATGCTGGTCAGTGAGGGAGACCTCACGGAGCAGAAGAAGATCAGGTGACTAGTTCTTCTCAAAGTGGCGATTGTTGTCAGATGATTTAACATTTTGCCATTCTTTAGTCTAGTGCAGTGTTCCCCAACCCTGGTCCTATAGGCCACTGTCCGGCATGTTTTAGAGCAGAGGTCTTCAACCCTGGTCCTGGGGGACCCCTGTCCTGCATGTTTTAGACGTCTCCCTGCTCCAACACACCTGATTTTAATGAATGTGTCGTTATCAGGATTCTAACAACCCATTCATGGGAATCAGGTATGCTGGAGAAGGGAGACGTCTTTAACATGCAGGACAGTGGCCCTCCAGGACCAGGATTGGGGAACCCTCGTCTAGTGTCTTAACATTTAGCATTTGTAGTCAGTTGTTAGTTGTGTTCATTCTCTTAAGAATAAAATATAGAATCGTTTTGTTCTTATCTTTAAAGGTTGTATTAACAGTTTTTATGGGATGTTGAAGTGGTTCATAGCTCAAAATGCAAGGAGGTAAAAGCTATGAATCTCAGGGCTTGGAATCTAAAAGATGCTGTTGAGAATCCTTGAATCGAATTCGATCGCAAAAGTTCCGATCCATTTTTTGTTTGTGGTTTCTAACCATGTCTTTAACGTTCTTTACATATGTTGTCCACCCCGCCCTCCCCTTCCCCCGTGCCCACAGCAAGTCAGACATGTCCCGTCTGAGACTGGCTGCAGGTGGAGCCATCATGAAGCTGGCCCAGGAGCCCTGTTACCATGACATCATCACACCAGAACAGTTCCAGCTCTGTGGCCTTGTTATCAATGTCAGTCCACTTCTTGTGCGTGCGTGCGTGTGTGTGTGCGTGCGCGCGTGTAGATGGTTGTTGTATTCATGTAGAATCAAAGTTGGTTCTTGTGTATCGTAACTGACCCTATTGTAATGTAAATCCTGTTGTGCCTTTTGTATCGGATTACATTACCACTCCATCTGAGCAGTGTTACTGTTTGTGTGTGTTGTGTGTGTGTGTGTGAGACAAGCCAGTGATGGTAATGATGGTGAACCTCCCTGCAGGACGAGTGCTACCAGGTGCGTCAGATCTTCGCCCAGAAGCTGCACCTGGCGCTGGTCAAGCTGATGCTGCCGCTGGAGTACCTGGCAGTGTTCGCCCTGTGCGCCAAGGACCCCGTCAAGGAGCGGCGCGCCCACGCCCGACAGTGCCTGCTGAAGAACATCACCGTCCGCAGAGAGTTCATCAAGCAGAACCCCCTCTCCCACGGTCAGTCCACAACACGGCGGGTTCACCGTTGCAGTGATTCGTGCACATTTGGTCACTCACGGTTTGTTTTAGAATAGCTCCCACAAGGCGACATAAGATGAACTAGATGGCAGAAGAGTTTATCTAATATATAAAATACATTAATACATTAACAGGAAGCAGGAAAAAAGGCTTATGAGATGACTATAGTCTAAATATAGCCTTATATATACACACACACACACAGTATCTCACAAAAGTGAGTACACCCCTCACATATTTGCAAATATGTGAGCATATCTTTTCAT
>JAODUH010000001.1:1207328-1211735 GCA_027564835.1 Typhlichthys subterraneus | reverse complement strand
TATATATAGAGAGAGAGAGAGAGAGAGAGAGAGAGAGAGAGAGAGAGAGAGAGAGTCTCACCGGTCCTCTCCCCCTGCCTCTGGAGGGAGCAGCGCTGGTCATTGTCGCCGGCGGCGACGGTGCGGTTCACCATGATTGGCTGGTGCAGCTGCAGCTGTGGAAAGTGTGAGACGGGCAGGATGACGGAGGACAGCACGAAGCCCGGGGCCGAGCCGATCAGGGGCGTCAGGACCGCCGGGTACTGGAGGGAGGCTGGCGGACCGGGGGGCCGGGCCAGGGGCGGCGACGCCCCCGACGACCCCGACGCCCGGCCCCGCGGGGGGCTGTAGGGGGAGGGCGGCGTGCTGCGGGATGAGGCCGGGGACGAGGAGGTGGAGGGCGGGGTGGAGCACGCCGGGGAGGAGCGCTTGCTGAGCGACAGGTCCACAGGCTCCTGCTGGGCGTGGCCAGCGTGGGCCGGGGCCTGCGATAGGCTGTGTGTGTGCATCAGGGGCGGGGCGAAGGTGTTGTAGCAGGAGGGCGGGTAGATGTGGGCGGTGCTGGTCAGGTGTGAATAGATCACACCGTAGGTGTCGGAGCTGTGCGGGGGTGGGTACAGCGACTGAGACAGACACACAGACAGACACACAGAGATCACATTTCAATTTCCCACACAACGTAGGGTTAGACTATTAACAGCATACCTGTTGGTGCGATCCTATTGCCTGCTGTGTGTGCGCGTGTGTGTGTGCGCGCGTGTATGTGTGTGTGTGTGTGTGTGCGTGCATTTTTATATGCAAATATTCACAGTAAAGTAGCCTGTTCGGTGCAGAAAGGTGAGGAATGTGGGAACCAGTCTGTCTAGACATGTTTGTGTGTGTGTGTGTGTGTGTGTGTGGAGGGGGGTTCTAAGTGACAATATAGCATGAGAACGTGTCGAGGCATGCGTTCGCAATGGTAATAGCAACACGCTCATAAACATGCACAGACGAACAGCCCGGGGCCCGTGAACAAACACAAAGGTGTGCTTACCGTCTCCGGGTCTGTCTTCAATGGCCAATCATACATTAGCATGGCTGCACGGGCTCCTGGGGGAAAGAACACACACACACACACACACACACGATGTAATTACACAACGTATACTGTACCTGCTGTGTGCTTAAACACGCAGGTCAGATACTGAATGCAGGACGACAAACTCACAGACTGATAATATTCTGTAGTATTATACACGGCATGTCTGCTTTCTACAATGAGACATGTCATACAGAAAACGAATACCAGTTGATACTAAAAGCTAGCTACAACAAAAATGTGAACACGCATCTATACACAGGAGAACAAACCAAAAGAGCAATGGTTGATCTTGTTCTGAGAAACTAAATCTACCAGGTCACTGTAATAAGTGACCTGGTTAAAGTCCACAGGCAGCAGTTACCCTTTAATTATTAACCAATGGGTGAGAACTCAACCAGTCACACCTTATTGCACACACACACGCACGCACACAAGCACGCACGCACGCACACAAGCACGCACGCACACACGTGCACATGCACACAAGAGAGCAGGAAGGTAGTATTTGCTGGGTCAGAAAGGGTGTGATCACGCCCAAGACCTCACCCTATGCTAGTCTCCAGTCTCACAAAGAGCCTGAGAGCCTTGTGTTATTGTTCGTCTTGTGTGTGTGTGTGAGACTAATCTGATTGTGCATGGTTCACCATTGTGGTTCAACCTGAGGCCACCGGTCGTACTTGTGTGCTGTAAACACACAGACGTCTCACAAAATAGAGGGTAAGGACAAAGATAAGGTGACAAAGAAACTAGAGGCCATTTCCACTTGGCTAGTGAGATCTAGATCTGGGTCATCTAGTGACCTAATTCACACCCAGCTGTATAAAACAGAAAGAGTCATTCTCTGTATATACTGTGTGTGTGTGTGTGTGTGTGCGTGCGCGCGTGCGTACTGTTCAGGTGATCAAAGCACTTGTAGTATAAACTCAACAGGTCGATCACTTATTTCCCACTGCAGCTTAAGATAGGAAACTCAAGCTGAGGGCTCAGATTTACAGTGTGTGTGAGAGTGCATGCTTTGCATACGTCAAGTATGTAATATGGGGTGCAAATGGGGCCACAGCCCCCTCCGTCACCCCCCAAGGAAGCTAAACGCCTTAAGGCAAAGAGGTCGTCCCTGCTGATAACAGGTCCCTCAGGCACACCCATAGCCTTTACCGTAAGGAAGTAAATAAGACATTCTGTTCCGCCATATTTCACCTGACAGCTTTGCTCACTTAAGGCTGCTAGGGAAATTAGGCGGCCTTTTGACAGGGGAGAACCTCCAAATATATGTGTGGCCTCCGGAGGCTTGTGAAGCCCTGGCAGTGGTGTGTTTGATCCAGTATCGTCTGCCAGATGTGGAACACATTAGTAACTCATTCTTCTCATTGTTTGTTTTAGACAAGCGGGCAAACAGAACAAGACAGGAAGCAGAACTGAAGCAATGTCCAGACAGCAGTGACTACTGTGAGAGAGAGAGAGACTGCAGGCCCTCGCTCTACCGAAGTATTAACCTTTGTTAAACTCTCAACTCCGTAGCTCCCGTAACGCCATACGTCCACACGCTGATTTATTTATAGAGCGCTATTCAGGGCACTCAGTGACACTTTCCCTAAGGTAGAATAATCACAACAAGGAAAAAGGGCATATAACAGATATACTGTACAGCAGTGCAGTCACTGGTGTTAGGGAGGAGAGTTCCAGAGGGAGGGGTTGGGTGGTGGAGACAGGAGGATGGCATTGGAGGTATCTAGTAGTATCCCGAAGTCACTCTGATCTAAAACCAATATCTAATTGTTGTTGTGTTACATTTGAGGTATTGGAATTACACTACTGTACAGAGTGTGTTCAGTGTTGCTCAGAGCAATGCCCTGGCACTATCCAAGTGTCCTGAAATTGACCTGTGTTCCTGAAGAAAGAGAAAAGAAGGAATTTCTCCGCTGGTGTTGTATCAAACGAGTGCCATAAACCCGTGGAGCTCCGTGAAGGTTTACCCAGTGAGACGAGTGTACAGGGAAGTTAGAGCTGGGCTGGCTGCACCTATTTGGTAAATAAGCTGCGCGGCTCGGCGGTGAACTGCAGGGGAGTGTTTGCTCTCTGCGCGCTGTGCGTGTGGGTGTCTGTTTGCGTATGTGTGGTCTGCAAATATTGGCCTTCTAGGTCAGCGGAGCTACTGTGTGTGTGTGTGTGTGTGTGTGTGTGTGTGTGTGTGTGTGCGCAACTCCAACCCACTCAGCAAACACAAACTCTTTCTCTCTTCTTCTGTTTCATCCGCTTTTTATCAGTGCTTTTTTTATGACTTTTCTTCTTCCATTCAGTTGCAGCGTCTGAAATAATCTCACTAGATGTTTCTCTCTCTGTTAAAAGCTATGGCTTGAATAATAGAAAACTACATGTCTGAAAGGGAAAAAATTGCGGTGAGGAGTTCTTGGCTACTGACAACCACACACACACAAACGCACGCAAGCGCACACGCACACACACACAGAGTTTCTGCTAGCTCATCAGAATACACACACGAAATCACTGGAAGACTAAATTATCATAGGCACGCACTCAGTCTCACGCACACACACACACGCATACACTAATGGCAACAGGCTGGAGATGATGAGATCACCAGAGAGACCAGAAACATCTAGACAACAGCTTTGTCCAAGAACACGCCGCAATAGACCTACCCCCCGCTCCTCACACACACACACGAGCCTCAATTTTCTCCTCCTGAAATCCTACCACTTCCATACTTCATCTAAGCGTGTTCACTAGTGTTCTTGCCCGACTGAAATGCTAGCTCGTATGAGCACTAGCCTCATCTTTCCCCCTCCTGTCCCAACAACTGACCTTTTGCCACGCTTCTTATTTATTAGGTTGAGCTATTAACTACGCTGTGACGTTTGACTGACACACGAGAACACGGCCCACACACACACACACACACACACACACAACTCTGCATTGGGTGGCAGCACAGTTATTGAGCAGGACGACTCGTGTCATTCAGCCCCACCTAACGTCTACTGCACTTCTAGCGCTCCAGGCCATTACGGCTCACTGTTTACCGAACCTGCCTGCCTGTCAACTGGCGCGCTCACAGCTAGCCTTCCTGGGCTTTGCTCTGTAACTTTCCATGAGCCGTGTTTCACTCTCACCCCCCACCCCCATCCTCCCCCCAGACCCATTGTTTCTGTGTTGTTTGTTAAGCTCCTTAATATCATTTACGCTGGGTTATGTGCCACTTTTGAGGGAAAGTGTCCACCACAACACATCCACAACAATACAAATGACAGCGGTTTCTGAATGTACGGGCCCATGTCACGGTGATCGGGGGAGAAGGGGAAGTCTTCCCCGTCCCTGGGACCCCGAAT
>JAODUH010000001.1:1189828-1204828 GCA_027564835.1 Typhlichthys subterraneus | reverse complement strand
TATTTCTATTACTGTTATGTATTTCATTTTTGAAATTATATTTGTTGACCGTGATTGGGAGTTATCTACAGACAAAAAAAAATAAAGAAAAAAAAGTAGTCTAAAAGAAAAATAGGCTATTCAATTTTACAAACGCGATAACCTGACGAGTAGGGCACCGATCAGTGTTTAGTGTATGATAATTTAGTTCTATGGTTATGATCAATCAAAAAGATACACACAATATACAATTTAATGACTAACTATAACCATGCACATTTAAACTGTATGTAGCCTAATTTCATTACGGTAGGTCTACGCTATTTGATGATCGGGTAGGCCTATTCGGAACACTAAATGAAGGAAGGCTAGGCCTATGTGTGTGGGCAGATACAGGTAAACCCGATCAAACTTACTTTTCAGAAGAAATCGTGCGGCCAAGTAAACTGTCTTAATCCTGTGATGAGTTGTTTTTTTCACCTCAGAAGTTAAAAACGAACTCCCTTACCGCTGAAACGCTGACGCAGATATTCAGTAATAGCCTGCCCTATAGCGTCACTGGATATCGGTCGCCGAAAACAACAAGTTGTCCGAATGGTCTACGGCAGAGACGGGCGGCTCGACAAAATTCCACCAAGTTATTGAAGCCTCTTCTGACTGTGTTCTTTATCCTACTGTAGCTGGTTGCTGAGAGAACAGTCACGTGATTCGCAGCCTGCTCTCGATGGGCAGGGTCGGTCGGGCCGCTGGGCGGGGCGAGACCCGGGCGGGACCGGGCGGGTGAGGCGGCCTGCAGGAGGCGAGGAGGCGAGGGTGTTACAGTACGTTACAGGCATGTGTGTGCGTGTGTGCGTGCGTGTGTGGGCGTGTGATCGCGTGCGTGCGCGCGTGTGTGTGTGCAGAGAAACGGAAGAAGACTGCATGCCTGGGAGTGACAAGGTAGGCTAGGCTTCCCACTCGCAGCTGCAAATTATGGGAAATAGATAGATAGAGAGAGAGAGAGAGAGAGAGAGAGAGAGAGAGAGAGAGAGAGTTGAAGTGGCAAGACAAAAAAACAGGTGTGCTTGAAACCCCCCATCCCTGGCCGACACACACACACACACCCACTCATATTAGCCTATTCTCTGAAAGAGATAGGGAGAGCTGTCTCTCAGCATAACCTTACAACAACACCTCTTGTGTTTTGAGAGGCCTATGTACAGAACCGCAGACACACGTCGCTGCAGTAGACCTATTGTGTAGGCTAAATTAGTTGGAAGATGGTTGTTTTAAACAAAATATGTCTGGTTTCTTATGACAGATGGAGTGTTCACACTTCACTAGACCTGCAGAGGTGCTTATCTTTCAAGTCGCCTCTTAATTTATAAACTCTGCTTTATGCATTATGGAATTGGAGCACTACGGAGCTAAATCAGTGCCTTTATGTTTGGCATTAAAATTTTTTAATAATAATAACGATTGATTAAAATAATTTCAAATAAAATATTAAACATTGGCCTTGAAACACTTTTTATTTATTTATTATTTCATTTGAAGAAAATGTTGCTGATTGACTCACTGACCTTATTAAAAAGCAGATGTGGTACATTCTAGACAATAGGTGGTGGTAATGCACCACGTAGACAGTAGGTGGCGATAATGTGTAGAATCCCTTACCCCACAGGAACAGAGTTTTGTACACTTTTCAAACCCGATACTGGTATTGGCTCATTTTAAAATTATTATTATTATTATATTATTATTTTTGTAGGTTTACGTTGATGTTGGATGGGTGGAAGTGTGGATGATAGGACCTTTATACAATATATACAATGTATAACCATACTTCTTGAGATATGGGACAAAACATCTCAGAGAAATATTTTATTAGGTTTAAAATCTAGAACATCCATATTGATTAAAAAGTGTAATAAATAGTTGATCTGTATAATGGTGACATTATTGACATTCATATATTTTCTTTGTCAGATTCATTTACTGAAAGTTGAAGTATGCAATTTACTTCTGAAGCGCATTTTGTTATATTTCTTGCATTTCTCTTTACATACCGATAGCAATGGAAAAAATAAATGCTCTGACAAATAATTGCCACATTATGATGATGAGGGAGGTAGAGAGCGCGCAAACATCAGGCCAACGCTCCATCATCTCAGTTGTCCAGTAGCCTTTCTGACACATTTTTGGACAGGTTGCCAAAGACCATGCAGGATTTCTGTGGAACTGACTTGATGGTAATAGTATAAAATTGAAGAAGAACAAGTGATCTGGATTCCTACAAAAAATGGGAATATATATATATTTATATGCTACCACTGGGTGATGTTATACGTAAATATGATATTAGTTTTCCCTCTGCTTAGGGACCTAAATCGCTATACATTAGGCTCCTTTGTGTCGTCTTTGTGTGTTTCTGGCCCCTCTTTCTCTTTCTCTTTCTCCTTCTCAGAGTGTGGTGGATGGGAGATGCTGTCACGATCCTGGAGGCTGTGTGGATGGTGCGGCTCCGGCCCGGTGATGTGAAGGACAGTGATGGCGGTGTTCCTTGAACTGAGAAAGAGAACTGGGTGCAGAGCCAATGGATGTGTGTTGGTTATCTCCTGCTCGGTGGAGGAGTGTTGTCACGAGGAGATGCTGACATGGTCCCGGACTATGTATGGATGGTGGTGGCTATTGCTGCAGAAGCCAAGTTTCCAATAAAGATTGCACTATGGTTGTTGAGCGGTCCTGGTCGTGTTTAGTGCTATTTGACATTTACTTGGAACCTCCTTGGATTATTATACATAGTATTAATGCTTTTGTTTGCCTACCATCACCTATTGCATCTTAACCATCCTGGAGGGGTGGATTCCTCCCTCTGTTGTCCCTTCCCAAGGTTTCTTCTATTTTTTTCCCCCTGTGGGGTTTTTAATATAAGTTTTTCCTTGCCCGGGGGAGGAGCAGGTTAAGGGGGTGTTGTTTGTTTCCATGTGAAATGTAGGCTGTAAATCCCTTTGAGACTGCAACGTGATTAAGGGCTATATAAATAAACTTGACTTGATAATTGACTTGAATATTGGCCAGACTATACACACACACACACACACACACACAAACACACACACGCACGCAGACACACATGTACACACACACACACACACACACACACACACACACACACACGCACAAAATAATTAAATAATTTATAAAACATGGATCATCAATGCAGTGAAATGCACCTTAAATCTCTAGGCCTACTTGTAAATAATTTTTACTTTTCATTGATTTCCAAATGACCATAGCTGGCAAGCATGGAATGTTTTTACTTCTTCCAGTGAAATCAATGCATGCACTGATTCATTGTCATCTAAGAATGTAATACACATATCTGATGGAATCTTAGCACATGCTGACAACGGTCAGCGTTTCAAGAACAAGATTGCACAGATATATTGGTGACAGCAATCAGCCGATCATGCAAAAAGTATTTGCAAAACTAAAATGTTTTGTCTCCAATACATTCACATTTTCCGTTCTGAGGAAATATGGGGTGTGCCAAGATTAGACACAACAATTGTGTTGTGACCAGAGCTACTGTAACAGGAGAGGACAAATTGTATAACTTTGACCGTCAGCCAATAATGACCTGTCTCCAAGCAGCAATGATAATGTTGCCTCTGCCAACACTGGCAAGAAACAGAAATGTTAAGGGTTACCTACTGTTAGCATGCATGCAGACAATATGTGCATGTGTGTGCGTGTAAAGACATTGGACTAAATCTTGTCACGAAGACAGTACAGTAAACAATTCTAATGTAAACATTGCTGTAAAATTCACGTTATGATTTGTACATGAATAATGTATCGATTAAATATATTGGATAGTTTCCATGCAGATCCAGACAATGATCTCTATGAAACATTAATTTGTCAATCTGGAATTGCATCGATAGCGTGTACATATATGAATACTGTATCAGGCTGTTTAGGTTGTATATGGCCCATAGTTTTGTAACAATCACATCGTCTCCATGGCCCCCACAGGCATGCACACAGTATAGTTTACCATGTCACGCACGCACACGACCACGCACGCACGCACGCACACACACACATACACACAGGTCTCTTCATTTATGTTATCATTGTCATTGTGAGCACATATAGTTTAATTAAAACAATTTCCCTGTACACACATTCTGATATGCTATAATTTATTTTTCTGTTAAAACATATCGTCATTTTTAAAAACATGTTTTAAGAAATGTAGATAATAATCTTGCTATTGTAACTTTGACCTGTCAATCATTACGTTGGCCTGATATTTCTTCCTGCTCGCAAGTGCATATGTGTGTGTGTGTGTGTATGCTGTGTGTGTGCACTCACACAAAGAAACACAGTAGGTGCAGTTGATTCTTACTCCAGAACCTCCCTTTAAGGCAACACCCATGCTTTGCATTTTGGCCATGTCACACTGTCACTATGTAGTGTAGCATTGTAAATGCAAATGAGGCCTCATCATCCTTTGGAATATGCAAAAAATGTGCTCAATCCAATCTACATCGGACATGTTAAAATAACAAACAGTGGAAACGTTATTAGAAGTTATAAGCCTTGTGATCTTTGGCACCCTGCTTGGAAATGGATTATAATAGAGCTAAACACATTCCAAAGCTACTGTATAATCTAGCACCTTCCATGCTAAATCCTTTTCACATCTAGCATATCTACATGTACGCCACTGAGTTAACTGTGACTCCACTTGAACCTCTTTGTGAATTTAGGCAGATTAAAATACATTTAAAATAATCACTAGCAGATAAGATGACTTTTTATATATGAACAATGTTTGAATGTTGCTTTATGTAACAGCAGAAAATATAACAATCATTCAATGGAATTGCAGAATTTGTTATCCAGTTATCCAGGCTGCACTGGACTAATGACCAGCATAATAATAGTTGATTCCATCTATGACACAACTACCAATAGATGGACATAATGGGTGGGGTTTATTGGTGGAAGGACAGTCCCTGCATGTGTGTGTGTGTGTGTGTGTGTGTGTGTGTATTGAGAATAAGCCATTTGTTTGTCAAGCATATCGCATACTTGTTTTTGGGGTTACACAGTTAATTGTGTGTATTGCACAATACGGGTATGTGTGTTTTGAGTGCATAGCACAGAGTGTTTGTGTGTGTGTGTGTGTGTGTGTGTGTGTGTGTATGTGTTGGAGGGGGCTTTTTAAATGGACTCTCCACCCTGTAGGGAGTGTAGCTTCCTCTGGTTCAGAAATAACCAACTTTATTGTTTTGCCTCTCTCTTTTCCCATATTTCCCTCTCTCTCTCTCTCTCTCTCTCTCTCTCTCTCTCTCGCTCTCTCTTCCCCTCTTTCCTCCCTTTCTCTGTCAAACACAAAGACCCTCCTCTCCTTTTACATATCTGACTTACTGGGAAGTTTGAGTGCAGGCTACGCCCTGGCTTCAAGGGAAAGAGAGAGACAGAGAGAGAGAGAATGTATGTATGTTTGTGTGTGTGTATGTATGCACTTCAGACATGCGAGAGAGAGAGAGAGAGAGAGAGAGAGAGAGAGAGAGAGAGAGAGAGAGAGAGAAAGAGAGAGAGAGACTGAGCACACTCTGCTCTCAGCCGATGGCTCATTGTTAAAAAAAACAAAACAATGAACATTCAAACGGTGATTAGCAATTTTATAGATTAGTCAGTGTTTCTTTAATTAATTGTACACATTTCCACTGCTGTGGCACTGTAATTTATGTTTTCCCCCATTATTTATCTATTTGTTATTTCTTTGTGATTTTAGCAACTGTATAAATCCTTATTCTATTGTAATCCTTATTTATTGCAAAGTGCGTTGGCAGAGAGAGAGAGAGAGAGAGAGAGAGAGAGAGAGAGAGAGAGAGAGAGAGAGAGAGCAGATGCATGACTGTGTGTATGTGCTGACAGGACATCAGTGGGCACACCCTAACTGTGGCGCCTGACCTTCCACAGCAAACAGTAACACCCTACCGCACACGTGCACGTGCGCTACACACACATGCACAAACACACATGCCCCTTTCCACCACATTAAGGATGTTCACTATAGCTTCCAACAGTATGACTAAGCACGATGCATCACTTACATAACAGACTAAAGGCCTCCTGGTACTGATGCACCCATCACTACCAGTATGAACAGTGTTGTATAATAATGTAGTAGTCATGTAGTAGTTCTGATATCCTAACATGAATCCAAGGTGAATGTGCACAGAGAAGATCACTTACACTGCCAATGCATTGCAAGTTATATAAACGAAGCATTTTCTGAAATGGCTGATCCAGACATCTTAGCAAAATGTCAATATCAGCCACGTAGAATGCCATTAATCCCTAAATTACAGTAATTAATTGAACTATGTAACGTTTATTAGACCTTATTCATGTATGAACCACATTGACTGTATAGTCTGGTTTAAGACATGATGGCTGAATGTTGTAATTCAGATAAAATTAGCAAAAAATTAGATCAGGGGATTTCATCCATGTTTGACACGTCTTCAATGGACTTCATTGTTCCATTACCATTCAGCTGCTCTATGAAACCGCCAGGGGTTAAATAACATGTGAGGTATGTGCTAATCATGTGAGTCTAATTAGCCATTATTGCGACAGTATATATTTCCATAGACTTTCATTTACATTTATGCTGGTGGTATGAATGTGATTGAGTCGTAAAGCTGTCACTTAAACCACCGCAGTTAGAGTTAGAGATGAATAATAACAAATCTGTCTGTGCCTGTTGCACTGAGATTACCTTCATTTAATTATACTTTTTTGCCAAAACTAATCACACACGTTATGATACGTCTATAAATTAACTCAGCTCCCTTATCACCTTAATGTTTATCTTATGAAACCATTTATTGTTTTAATATTCAATCTAACAAACAGCAAACATAAACACTTAGTGTAACACTTAACCTATAAACTGCTAAATACAACAGGGATAGGATGGCTTGCAGCATGGAATTAGCTGCTGAATAACAAACTGACTAAGACTGGGTATGTTTGACACCTGTTTCGATAAAACAGCTGCTGCCATAAAATGTAAATGATGTAATAACCAAATAAAGATTTAAGAAGTAAATGATAAAGTCAATTTCAAATTAGGTTTATTGCTGTATAGGCTACCGCAAAATGTTGCTGTGCAGGAAGAACTAATTGAGTCTTTAAGATATTGAGTGAGAATTAGCTTTATAAAATAATGTTTCAAGCAAATGCATTTATAGGAATTCCATTCTATTAAAATAAACACATTTGACAATATAATAATTTTAAATGAATTGTATCTTGTCTTATGCAGCATACAAAAGATGTAAGATTAAGTTAGTATGTGTAATATAGGCCCGGTTTCTCAGAACTGGATTAAGCCTAGTCCTAGACTAAGAAACATTTTCAATGGAGGTCTTCATGAGAATTATTATTTTTATTTGGATTTGTCTTAATCCTTGTGAAATCGGCCAATAACGTTTAAAGGCCTAGTTTAGTGAGGATCTGTTCTATGCAGTCTAAAATTCCATTCTGGTTCCAATCAAGTAGCTCCTTATCAACGTTATCTAGTGCAACAGAGTTTTTATTGGTGAAGCTGTTTTTTGACCTTTTGTTCTGTCCAGTGCTGTGTTTAGATAGCTATTCACACACTCTCTGATCAGAGTATCCCTAATGCTTCCCTGAGTTACTTTATAGATACCATCAAGTGTCACAAGTGAAGATATACAGCACACTGTGGCAGATAGTGGTTACAGCTGTATTCATACCACATCATGGGAGGAAGCACATCATTCTTATCACATCATGTTCACCCGCTCTTTCTTCCTCTCACAGCGGTGGGTAAATACGGGCTGGAGAAGAACGCAGGTGTGTAATATGGGCAGGGCAGGGCTCCATTAAAGTGGAGCGTGGAAGGTTCAAATGGGTGCCAAGCTAAACCAAACTCCCGGGCAACGGCAATGGCAAAACCCCTGGGTGACTAAAAGTGTCACGCACAAACACACGCACGCACACACACACAGACACACTTCTTGTTTACACACATTGTAGGCCACAATAGTTAATAAAGGACAATCTTGCTAGAACACAACTCAACTGGAGCAGCCATACACAGACATGTCCTTTGTGAACTACAGGCTTAGAAACTCACAAACACTTCCATGAAACGTTTACAACCTGTGTGAGATTATGATGAATGGTGAATGTTGTAATAATTTTAACCAATCAAATATTGATTGGTTTGTAACAATGTAAAAATGTTTGGGCTGTGATTAAAGAAGGTCTCCAAGATAGTGTAGTGACTGGGCACTGAGTAGTGGGGAGCACCTGCGAATACCTGAGAAGCCCAGAAGCAGGTGGTAGAAAGGACTGAACAGAGTCAGGGGAAGTTGTGGACAGACGGGCGTATCAGGCGATCGCAGACGGAGATCAAGGAGAGAAGGCTAGGGTGAAGCCGAGAGCATTACGGGGCCAACTTGAGGTTCATGAACTATAAGCAAAGAACCAATTACGGGACTGTACACCGGGACGCCGGTTTAAGGTGAACTAACTCAGAGTTTTCCAGTCTAAGGACGATCCTGCCATTCGTCGGGCCTCGTCGTCGCCACCGGAACGAGGGAAGTTCTGTTTGAATAGACTATTTGTATGTATTCCTTGTCTACCAGGGGTTATATTGTATGTAATAGGGAGGGATTAGACTGTAAACTGGGTGGGTACCAGGGTATTCCATTTAAGGCTGCATAGGCTTCTTCTATGAAAGTGTGTGGGATTGTAGTTCATCGCTTGTGATTATACAGGGTGATTTGCAGTGCCATAAAATGTGTGTGTGTGCAGTGCCATAGAGGAATGTGTGTGCAGTGCTATCAAGGAGTGTATTTGTAGTGCTGATGTGTTGCCTTTTTAGTGTGTTTTTGTACCTGGTGTGCATGCCTTATTAGTCTGTGCGCCGATGTTTAGTTTCCCTGGTACCCCAGGAGGGAACTTTTTTATATTTGCTTGTAACCTTTTTTGTAATGACAATTTTAAAGCATAATTGCCGCTTTCAGTCTGATATGTACACAGTAGCCTAGCAGCGACCGAGCCGGACCAAACCGGGATGTAAAAGGTGGTGGCAGCTACACTATCGTCTATTCCAGTGGCCTAACCATCTCGTACAGTCAGTCGGTCTAGGGTTCGCTAAAGGAGGGCGCGACTGCGTGCCGCGTGACACTATTTTATACTATGGATAACACTGCCTCCTTAAGCAACATGTCTGCTGTCTAACCCATATTTGCCCAATATAACATTATGCATAATTACCCCACACTTGTAGCCTGGCTCCGCCCGACTATTGCTCTCAGATCAATTAGTTTTTTCTGAGATTATAGTCTGGAAATCCTGTTATCTTAAAACATTTTCACAGCCACCCTGCTGGCGGACCAATCAGGGTAAGTGAGATGACGTTGAAGTCAAGCGTGTTTCAAAATGGTGGTAGAGCTAGATGAGGTGATCAGAACAGTTGTAGCTGCCCCAATTGGTTCAAGTCTGTCCAATAGTTTCAAAATGAACCAGAGGTCTACACCCAGTAGGAGGAAACGACTGCAAACACTACTCAACGGAGGGTGTCCTCACCATATTGTCTGGTAAACAGGCTACCACCCTTGCACTACAGTACCTGCAATTGTGTGTGTTGTGGCATATCTGTGACATTCATGGCTCTAGATTAATATGGTACAGTTTAGTTTTCAACCTTCCAACAGTAAGGAATATTATATACCAAGTCATATGACTAATCTAAGGCTTCAAAACATACAGAGATGGCATTGATTTGCTTTTATAACAAAATGTAAATGCTATCATAATACCCATGATGGATAGATGAATGTTAGGCATGCACAAAATGTTAACATGCTAAGAGGCGTATCCTAAATGACAATAACACTTAATGATATACTTCCTCACACTCACTAAATGTGCAGGATTGATGGTTAAAAGTTAAGCTGTCATGTAATAAAAGACGCTAAAAATAACCTAAGTAATTATCATGGGATATAGACAACCTCACCCTAAAATAGTTAGAAATGATTAGGTAAGATCTGTCTAAACACGACTTAACAGCAAAATCATGAGTAGTTAATTTGGTACCTTCTGCAGTAAATCAAGCAGATACAATCTTCTTGACTACAATAAAAAAAAATTCTGGCAGTTCTATAATATTCTCAGAATATATGTTGTATAATTGTATACTTCAAATTTCCTCAGCATTTTACTTGGGCTCCTCTGAACCGTATGATTAATTTACTACACTTCCATCATGTTTGTACTGTATGGTTAAACATGAGCAGTGTTGAGCAAGTTACTCTGGAATAGTAATAGGTTACTATTTACTTATGACTCCTTCAAAAAATAATATTAGTACTTAACGTATTACTGGGCATTAAAAGTAATTGGCTAAATTACTAGTTACATTACTATATTACTTTCACAACCACTACCCTGCCTCACCCCTTCTGAAAAATGACAACCTGTGTATCCAGCTCATTTTAGAATTGAATCCTCATTAGAACAATGATTAACCTTAGGAGTCAACAATCAGCCAAAGTGAAAACATTGCAGCCTCTCAAACCAGACGATTGGACACGTAGGTTCAACTACTGTAGCCTACCCTAAGTTTGCTAGGACCAGAAATCTCGTTCTTGTAATGCAGCATTACTTTATTAGGATTAGTTACTGTAAAGTGTGTGTTTGTGTATGTGTGGGGTAATTATTACTTTTGAAAAAAGGAATTAGTTACACTAGTAGTGACTGGAAAAAGTAATGATTTTACAGTAACTAGTTACTTACGGGCGCTGCACAGCGGCTGCCCACTGCTCCCTTCAGGGATGGGTGAAATGCAGAGGAAATCTCCCTACATGTATGTGACAATAAAACACCTTTACTTCCCAACACAGAACATGTATACATGTAAATGTAATTTTCAGGCTATAGGCCTGTAGCTCCCTTAATCAGATGAAGGACCAGATGCATGCAGACTATCCAAAAGTAGCATGATGAGCTGTGCGTTCATATATTGGTGCTCCTAGCGGTCTGTTTCCAGACCCCAACACACTGTAGCACGGTTCAGCTGGTCTGCTGGCATTGCTGTCCCTACCAGGTCAAATGATCACCGATCCCAGTCTCAACTGTTCTCTGACCATTTGCCTCAATGGTGGGTAGAACAAGCAGGAACATTAGCCATAATTTGCAAGAGATTCAAGGCCCAGCTCTTCAGTATCGACCTTGGTACCTAGTGACCTCTCCACCTCATACAGTATACCAACTAACACGATTCGGTCATTATTCCAACGTTGTTTGATTACAATTACTTATGTTTGACCTATTGACACATGTAGCTAATTAAGTCGCTTTGGATAACAGCGTCTGAAGTAAATGTTTAATTGGAAGAACCTAGAGACTACAGAATAATATAAATAGGCTACACTACAGAAAAAAAGCTTAGCAATCATTTAAATGTATATGGATTTTAATGCACAGAGAATTGTTGTTAACTAATTTGGCAGTTTAATAAACCTGTTGGATTACTGCTGTTGCATGGAACGGAAACACAAATAACTACCTCTGAAGGGAATGCCTTCAATGTCGCCAGAATTTAGCAAACACTTTTATCCAAAGCAACTTATTGTACAATATCTACTTTGCCAACAGCTCAGTACGTCATACCCAGTTATCGTAAGCAAACAATATCCTGTTACACACAGAACAATGACTGCTTCATGTCAGCAGGGTTTACTTAAATAAAAAAATAAAGTTCTACCATTTTAATTTCTTGTGTGCCATGGATAGTCATGTCTGTACATATCATATTGTATGCCCGTACTAGAGCACTGCAACATTGCTGTAGCCTGCCCAAACATGCTGTTCCTGTCTCATAAGGGTTTGTGGCACCAAACGCATGACTGAGTTTTATATGCTGTACATCTCTATATGGTTGACATCCTACCCTACGTGACTGACATGTTCAGACAAACAATGTTCTAAACCGCATGGTATGTTCACTGTTCAATATTTACAGTGAAATGTGACAATAGCATGCACGGCAGAGACCAAGACAGAACTGCAAAACAGTTTGAACAAGTTATATTTTGAAGAACACAATAATAGTAATATTAATGATTAAAACATGTGCAAAGAGTCAGGAAGTAAGTAATTTACAGTGTAAATTAACAGGCTTGTGAAGCAATGAGTTACATGCAACACACACAGTGAAAGAGTGACAGAGGAACACAGTCGAGGCTGCATGGGGTTCAGTGTGCTAAATACAGTAGGTATTAGATTACTGTCACAGCAAGCAATCCGAATCGTTTGGAAGAATCTCCTTTCTTGCGGTCATTGGGCAAAATAAATTGATCAGGAACTCAGTTAAAAACTCACTAGAGACGTTATAAATCCTTTCTGCTTCTAAATATATGGAGTAGACAGACTCGGCGGTGAATACCAATGACGGCTGGATGAATAACTAAATGCTGCTGGAACTGTCCAGAGGGAGACAGCATATTTACATGTTTTGTTGTTCGGCTGCATGCTAATCCAGTGTAATTTACAAAAGGTTACCAAACTGTCAAATTGATTGACAGACAGAAGGCACAGGAATGGACACTTGGTATTCATATATATATATTGTCACTGTGCTGGACCATTTAGTAAAACAACTATTCCTCTCTCCTTTATGCTTATCTTTGGCACGAAACAAGAGTTTCTGTCACTATTAAACTTTTTATTTAAAATTTTTACCAAAACCAAGGTTTTGGGAAGATGTAATTACACTGGATTGGTATAAATTGCATATTTTGAGTTTTTTTTATTCAGGCTCTTTATATTTTTTGAAAGGACATTCTTTGGCTTTCTTGTGTTAAGCCTCATGACACCATACATTCAGTCAAACCCTCTCAGACTACTCAAGCTTATAATAATATAAACAACTAAAAATCACTCATACAATTACAGGTATGTTAGCAAAAGTAACATTGTGCATTGAATTTGAAGTGTATTTGGTTACTACAGTAGAAGCCCAGTATGGACAGTGCTTTGGTTTGGGACTGCTGATTGAAAAACTAACAGGATGGATAGGTTGGGGATACATGTACGCTCTATTGGCACTATAGGGCTTGAACAATTGCCCAAAAAACAGTCACCAAGGTCTCCCTCATTGTGTCCTCATCTTCAACACTGGACTTGTCTTCTGACTTCTCCCCACCTTGTGGCCGTGAGTGGTCAGTGCAGTCTGAAGTACCCTGGAGCTAGTCAAGCTCAGCGTCCAGTCTGAGACTAGGAGCCACCTGTGGGTGGCGGAGGGGCTAGGCAGGGTGCTGTCACGTTTCCCGGGCTCCCTGTGCCCTGCGGTGGCTGGGTGTGTATGCCCAGGCTGGCCAGCAGGGGGCCGTCGGGGGAGGTGTGTATGCCCAGGCTGGCCAGGAGACCGTGGAGGTGAGCGATGGAGCTGCGGAGCTGCTCCCTCTCCTCCTCCAGGACACACACCTGCTCCCTCAGCCGGCTCTCCGATTGGCCCAGGGCCTCCACGCGGCCCTCCAGGTTGCGTACTTGAGCGTGGGACACCTTGGGGGGGGGACGCAGGGCAAAGAGAACCGGGGTTTAGGAAGTCATGTCCATGTAGGAGTTGCCTGAATGATACAGTGTGGGTTTTCTGTTACCTGCAGTTCTTCCAGCAAGTCAAGGTTTTGCTGTCGGAGGCTCTGATTGGTCCTCTCCAGCTGCGCGGCTCGCTGGGACTGGCTGAGTGTTGGGGGCGGGTCCATCAGCTCGTCCTGTAGGACGTGGTACTCTACCTCGTAGGCCTGCAGCTGCTTGGACACGTCCATCTCACACACCTAACACACACACAGAGGTCACTCTACGTATAGGTACACCATTCGGACATTTGATTTATTCATACATATACTATATTATGTATATGTATGTATACATAATTATTATAGGAAGAACTCTCCTGACTCCTCAAAATCTGATTTGGAGGTGTGTACTATTTGTCAAAAACCCATCAAGGGCCTAATATCAATACCCAGGCTTTGCCTAAGGGAATTGATATTGTTCATATTGTTGTGATGTAATACAGAGAGCCGGTGTTGTGTCCCTACTGGTTAGTGTGGTGTGCGTTTGTGTTTTCTAAACTGCAGCACAATATCGCATAAAGTTTCATCTCATTAATTAATTCGCAAAGGCATACTGATGGGTATTACATCACAACTCATACAACTATATATATTTAAAAAAAAAGTTAGTTTGATATAGTTTGATTTAATGCAGGATTCAATATTAGGATGTCAGAAGAAAAAAAACTATAAACACAAAGCGGATCCACTAAGCCATTAAAGAATATGGAGTTGACCTGATCTAAATCAATTACATCATTAGGCTATTCCTATAACATTTTGTCTTGGTTTGATTTAAAACTGGTTAATTCTCCAGCAAGGATGCCACAATCGAAATTGTTATTATTTTGTATATGCCTGGATCCCTCATTGTGATCGTTGAGGGACACTTGATCGCTAATGGGCTTCAGCCTGTCGCCCATGCAGTCAATGCTTAGAACGTGGGTGCCTAGGGCTTTGAGAGGGCACTAAAAACCCTCACGGAATTAGCAGGAACACACATAAAAAGTCTGCGGCTGTGTTCGAAATGTACCCTCGTTCACTATTTCGTAGTGTTGTTCGAAATCCCAAATTAATTTTTCCATTCACTAAATAATGCACTAGAAAATCTTCACGAGGCACTCCATAAGTAGTGTATAAATGTACAATACATCGATAGGTGTACCATAATGCATTGCAGTTTGCTGTTAAAGTGTTGACAGGCCAAGTAGCCATCAGATAATTGCTACAATAGATAAATGTTTTATACTGTAGGGTCGATGGACAAACCCACTGTCGGGATGACCGATGCGGTTCCGAGTAGGTGGAGTAGATCACACACAGACCACAGCATATACATAAAACAGCTCTTTAA
>JAODUH010000001.1:1159827-1176441 GCA_027564835.1 Typhlichthys subterraneus | reverse complement strand
TAGAATTAAGGCAGTTCTGAAGGCGAAAGGGGGTCAAACACAGTATTAGTATGGTGTTCCTAATAATCCTTTAGGTGAGTGTAAGTCAGTGTCGGTTTTTTTAAGGTCTTATTTTGTGACTGTATATTGCTTTTATCCAAACCAAAGAAATGTGCAAAATAATAATAAATAATAATAATAATAATAATAATAATAATAATAAATTACAAATATGTTCTGGCTGGGAGTCAAACACCCAGACCACTAGAAAATCCTGCCACCACCCTCCCCTGTGTCTAGGGGTGCTAAATAAATAATCAAAGGACTGCATTTATTTAGCCCTTTTCTGCCCTCCGGCCAATCAAAGCCCTGTACAGGGCATTAACCCATTCACGCACCTACATGACACATGCATGGTGGCGTCAGCCATGCAAGGCACCACCCAACCACCTGGAGCAGATAGGAGCCTTGCTCGAGGACACTTGGACACTTGGTCAGGAGTTAGCGGGGTTCAAACCGGCGTGCACGGCGTACCTGTGGTGACAGTGTTTCTGGATATTGCTGAAGTATTTTGAGTGCACATCTTTGTAGGGGTCTTGCACCAGGGGGCTGCTCAGGGCCTCCTCTACTTTCCAAGACTGGGGCCAGGGTTGCAGGTTCTCCTCTATGGCCTTGGCAATGTTTTTGTCATGCGGTGACACGATCTGGGCTCCGTTCTCCCAGTATACCTGAGATTTGGGTTGGGCGTGTCATCATTTAACATCATCATTTAACAACATCATTTAACATCATTATTTAACAACATCATTTAACAACATCATTTAACAACATCATTTAACATCATAATTTAACATCATTTAACATCATCATTTAACATCATCATTTAACAACATCATTTTCATTTATGTTATTTATTCACTTTCCAATTTATTGACTTTGCTGAAACCTATGATAAATGGTAAAAGTAGCCAATGAGTACATTAGTAATTTGAAGCCAAATGCCTAACTATGGACTTATGTCTGTGCTGCTAATGCTGTCCAAAATGTATGTTTAATATCTGCTCCTGTAATGCAAGACTTTTCATTAATCCAAATTGTTTGATTATTGCATTACATCAATCAACGGTAGGCAACAATGTAATAGAAACGTATTTAAAAGCATACACTGCTGATGTAACTAAACTCCATATACAGGGACATAATAGACTATACGGTAAGCATCTGTGTAAATTACAAACTGACATTTGACGTCTGTTGCTTTGACATGTAAACCATCCCAGTGACAATGACAAGTCCTACTGTACCTTGTACCCATTGTCCTGTTTGGGATTATGGGAGGCAGTCACCATTATTCCAGCACAAAGACCCATTTGGGACACTGCAAATGGCTAGAAAGGTGGAAAATTAGAGTAGTCATTTATAAAAAGGCTCAAAGATCATCTATTGTAATGTACAGTATACACAGTCGTGTGAAAAAGTTTGGGCACCCCTGACAATTTCCATGATTTCCATTTATAAATAATTGGGTGTTTGGATCAGCAATTTAATTTCGATCCATCAAATAACTGATGGACACAGTAATAGTTCAGTAGTGAAATTAGGTTTATTGGATTAACAGAAAATGTGCAATATGCATCAAAACGAAATTAGACGTGCATAAATTTGGGCACCCCAACAGAAAAATCACATCAATATTTAGTAGAGCCCCCTTTTGCTAAAAAAACTGCCTCTAGACGCTTCCTATAGCCTCTAATGAGTGTCTGGAATCTGGATGAAGGTATTTTGGACCATTCCTCCTTACAAAACATCTCCAGTTCAGTTAGGTTTAATGGTTTCCGAGCATGGACAGCCCGCTTCAAATCATCCCACAGATTCTCAATGATATTCAGGTCTGGGGACTGGGATGGCCATTCCAGAACATTGTACTTGTTCCTCTGCATAAATGCCCTGGTAGATTTTGAGCAGTGTTTCTGGCCTTAACAAGAGCTCCACCTGTGGTCTTCCATTTCTTCACTATGTTCCTCACAGTGGACACGGACAACTTCAATCTCTGTGATAGCTTTTTCTAGCCCTCCCCTAAATCATAATTGAACAATCTTTGTTTTCTGGTCATTTGAGAGTTGTTTTGAGGCCCCCATGTTGCCACTCTTCAGAGGAGAGTCAAAGAGAACAACAACTTGTAATTGGCCCCCTTAAATACCTTTTCTCATTATTGGATGCACCCGTCTATGAAGTTCAAGGCTTAATGAGCTCACCAAACCAATTGTGTGTTCCAATTAATCAGTGCTAAGTAGTTATAGGTATTCAAATTAATAGAATGACAAGGGTGCCCACATTTTTGCATTGCCTATTTTTCACATCGGACTTCATTTCATACAACTTAATATTGCTACACTAAAATATTTGTCTGGACAATACCCCAGTACTCTGCTTTGATTAGAAAATGAATGGCATGCCACTGTGATAATTTTCTGTGATGACAGAGTAAATTATTATGCACCCTCAGAGGAATGCCCAAACGTTTTCATACGACTGTATTTACAGTATATGTATAGACAACAGGTAATGATAATTTACGAATCTGCAAAAATCGGGCTATTTGAAGCAGAATAATACCGTAATGTCTGTCATCCTGTTATTAATATCTGACATGCATATTTACAAGTAAACTAACTCTTTTAGAGTAGGGTCAGTCACTATCAAGAACGCTTGTTAAATTCAAGCTCAAATAAAAACAAACATCAAAATGCACTACGAAGAAAGCGTAGTAGCACGGCTTTGTTGTTGTAAGCGGTGTTCGCCACTTTGTTAATGTTCCTATTTACTACGGCTGTGTAGAATTATCAGATCATTATTTCAACACGCACAGAGAACGCTAAAATAGCGAAATGCGAGGAGATATGCGGTGAATTTGACTAAATGTGTATTAGCTAACTATTAGCTTGCAATAGCTGACTTTACCTTTAACTGTGGCAAAGGCAATCTGCTATTCAAAGTTATTGCTATTCAGTTATAATATACAGCGACACAGACAGTTGCACAATTTCAAGTAGGACTATATGTACACTTGGTGAAATTGTGTGTTTTGAGTGGAGTTTGCCCTGTAACCTGAGTCTCTGTCCCATATACACTGGTGACCAGTAACATCCACACTTGAATCCCACCTGTGCAATGTAATCCATTTAGTGTTTAGGTTGAACAGGGGGATTTACCAGAATGACACCTCCACAATTACTATTAGGATTATTATTTTTACATACTACAAATGGTGTGGGTGTGATGCCAGAGAAGAGATGGACAGGGACACCTCGTCCGACGAACACAGCAGACGCCAGGGCTGCGAAACGCTTGCTCTTGCCCCCGCTGGGAGGGTGGGCACGAGCGTCATAGCCAATCGCGACCCCACGCTCCTTCAGATTCTGGAAACACTGCTCCAGGTAATGACAGAACCCCTAGGCAAGCAGGCAGAGGAGAGAGGACAACAGAGCACATGGTGGAAATTGAGTGGTAGCTGAGAGTTGAAACGTTGACACAGGGACTAAACGGAGGCTGAAAAGATGCCGTGTTGAGGTCACATGAGTAACAGCATACGGCATGTTGACGCACGTTTGGAATGTCCCAGAGACTACAAGCAGACATTTGTGTTCGCAGTCAATCCTGCACGCGCTATAATGTTTACTGTGCATAGTAACTACGACTTTAACATGTGTATGTTAACTAGTATGGAAATGACCGGTTTACCATGTTGTTTACTTGGCATTACAGCACACACCTTCAGGAGAAAATGTCTTGATAATATTTGGTTAATAAAAGATGCAGCTGTTGCCAAATATTGGATTCCCTCAGTCAGCCATCAGCAATGCGGAGAAGAATACTAAAAATATGTTCCCACAGCTTATATTTTGACATATTTTAAGTACTTTCACAATTATAACGCTAGGCTGTAATAGGCCTACTATGTATCTTAACTATGATGTATATTTAATATGTTAATGTTGTTACCTATGCACAGTATATTAACTACGTTTACCATGTGTTTATTGTGCATATTGACTATGACATTTACTGTGTGTGCATATTAACTATGACACTTAATATTAACTATAAGCTTTACTGTGTACAGTAGCCTTAGCCTAACTGACATTTATCGCCTTGTGCCTTAACTACTACAAATGTCCTGCATATCATTACAAAACTGCCATCATGAATTTCATTTAAAACAAATCTGAGCCTATAGAAAAGCCTAGAAAACATCTGTGTGTGTTGGTTCCTGTACCTGTGTGGTCTGGATGATGGTGAGCTCGTTCATGCAGGAGACCCCGGGGCCCATGGCGGCCCTCAGGCCCGCCGTACCAAACTCCATCCTGGAAGAGAAACATTTCTGCAGCTCCTCCACAGCTCCCTCCGTCACAAGCTCTTTCACCAGAGACACCGTCTTGGGGTTCTAGCATAGAATAAGGCAATACTATATATTACACACAGTATCATTTATCTGAATAGCCACTAGGGATAATCAACCAATCACAAACAAGGTGGTGCTGACATACTGTACTTGGCATTACAGTACAAACCTTCAGAGGAGAACATGTCTTGATAATATTTTGTTATTAAAAGCTGCAGCGGTTACCAAAATGTAATTTCCCTCAGCCATCAATAGTCAAATATGTTCCTAGAGCTTATATTTTGACATAATTTGGCTACTTTCATAATTATGACACTAGGCTGTAATAGGCCTAAGCCTACTATGCATCTGAACAACAAAGATAAATCTGACTATAATGACTTCAATCATCAGCCTCTGCTCTGCAATATGGATCCATGATACATACAGCTACCACCCTGATTGGAGGACTGCTCACAGGACAGGTCGACTAGCGCCAACATCACTATGTTTATTTACAGGCATTGCTTGGTTGGATATTGTTTGGATTTTAATTTTGAAAGCTATTATCTATCAGCCTACATCCTTTCCTACAACTGTAATTTACAGTACAGTTCTAACGTTTTTACAAAGATAATAGTGTTCCTTCTGATTGTAACATCATCCATTTCCTCTTTAGCCCATTAATGGAATGTTCTGGTCACATGGTTTGATGCCGGTGTCGTGCCCAAAAGTGAGCAAGCAGAAACGTGCATTATGGCTCGTATTGGCTCTTCAAAGGATGTAAATACACAAAAAGGACATAAGTTATAACATATGTAATATAACCCTCGTGAAATGAGCAAAATGTATGTGTTTACGATTTCAACTGTTAAAAAAAGACTGAATTGGGTATTCATTACACCATTTTTTTACAAGAAGCATAAGTGTCACAAAGACACACCTTTGCTATTATCGTAGACAATAACTCAGATTAATTCGCAGGTTTTGACTTACTGATCAAGAAAACAGCAGCTTTAGACTATAGCGATTCAGCTTTAACAGGCTGCCGTCCGCGGGAGCGCGCAAAATCACTTTCTGTCAGGAAATCACTTTTTGGCATAACACCTGTTACTATATGATGGTTTTTATCGACCGCCTAGAAAAAAAAAAATTTCACCTGCTCTGTGCCCTAGATTATAAATAATCTATTCAATTGTACCAGTTACAAATGTGGGAATATAACTATAAAATGCACTTTTTCATACCATGATCACTTTTTATCAGCAAGTCACTTTTTGGGACGACACCTGTCATTATCGATACAAACATACCACTGTTATCAAGGTACTATTATAGTTTATATATTTATAATGTAACGGTCCCTTTGGCGAGCCCTAGGAAGAGGGTGATAAAAGGTGGTGGCCAGATATTTAAAATGTGTTAATTTAAGGTTTTGCCATAATACTGGTATTTTACTAGGAGTACATTAGCCGATGTCCCTAATTCCTGTAGCCTGTGTCTTTGCATTATCAATTCACACAAATCAGATTCTTCCATCCGTACTAGTTAATAGCCACATCAGTAGAAAACATGCGAAAACATTAGATGTCATCCTACCTTGTCATATTGTAGCCACTGTTTGATGGCTTCATCCAACTTGCTATCACCGGTTGCGGATAGACCATTGTCCATTTTTCCTCTATTATATTTAGACATCTAGATGTTTACTGATTGACGTTACTGTATCCAAGCCAACATACGAACAGAAGATTGAAACCGAATATTAGCGAGTTGTTTCAGACTTCCAGCTGTGTAGTGTATGTACAGAATATTCTGAATCTTGAGCCAACTTCCGGGTATGCCCACAGTCAGGTCACGTGATTACGTAACGTGAAGGAGGAGCATAAGATATGCTCGTTGACGGACGACTGAGATTTTTTGGTGCATGATTTTCATTGTACTAATAAGAAAACAAACAGTCTATTAGTTTTATGGTCATAATTCTGAATTTGTATTATTTTCATAAAAAATCTTAAATTTTTATATAAAACGACGTATATACGGTCATTATACAATCTGACGTCTATACTGACACTATATAAGTAGTTTTTATTTATATATATATATATATATATATATATATATATATATATGTTATTATTGAACCTATAAGACAACAGTCATAAGTGCTGACATGCCTGAATTTCTGATTCAAAATAATGTATCTAGCTTACTCCAACTGTAACTGGTTTAAAAATGTAGATTAACAATTTAAAAACTTTTTTAGGCAGTAGCATAGGTCTATAACGTCAAAAAGAAATATAATCAGATAGAATAGAAATCACATTTATTATAACCAGTCAGATTTGAGCATAAATCAACAATTGCAATAGGAGTAGGATTTTATAGCAAGGTCTGATTCATCATTAGGTGACAAACTACTAGATGCCTGTTACAACACAACAGGCCTAATTAGTATAGTTAAAGAAAATATTTCCAATTTCGTCGTTTTTTATTTTTTATTTAAATTTAAGATTCTTAGGAGATGGACACCTCAACTACATATAAATGCCACATTCCCTGAGAAATGTGACAGAATATAAACTTATTTTACTCACTCAGATTGTCCAGTTAAATTAGAGAAATACATGCCATGCCACTTCTGCTGTCAACCGGCTACGATGACAATTACAATAGCCTATTATTCATGAAGAGAAATAGCATCCGCAATATCATATCTGGTTATAATCAGTGACCACTGGGCGGATCTGTGTGGGTTGAGTTCAGAGCAGTTTTAAAGTGGCAACGGTGAGCAGCGTTTAACTTAACTAGTAATGCAGAGTTCTGAAATTACAATATTACGTGTACATTGACTCAGTATGCGTACAAACATCACGTGTACATTAACTCAGTTTACACAATACCTATGCATACCTATCGGAGATGATAAGGGTTTAACATGAGCCTTTAAACAGCTACGGTGATCTCAAGAACAGCACACACATGCACACACAGAAACAGGCATGGTCATTTCTCTACACAAGCTCTTTATTAAAGATAGACCTCGTGTCTGTCTTTCTATCATCCAAAAACACTCACTCACTCTCACACACACCATCCAGTCACTAATGTTATCTCTTGCGTTTCCTCTGTTTGATGATGAACAGGTTCTCGTCAGAGGGGTACATATTTGCTGCGGCACCGTTTGCCATATTCCTCTCTCTCCTTTCATTTCTACTTTTCTTCCTGTTGGTCTCCACTGTCGCTCTTCCCTCAAGGAGATTCTCTAAGTGGGGGCCCTTGTTGGTTTTGCCTTTCTTTTTTTTCTTGACGACCGCGGTGCGCTCTCGGGGGAAGTCATCGTCCTCGTTGACGACACGGCGCGCGGGCGCGGTCTTGGGCACAGGCCTCTTGGGTTTCCAGGATTTGCTTGAATCACCAGCCATCTTGTTGTGTTGGTCGCCCTTCTTGTCTTTTTTGTTGTGGTGCCCGTGTTTGTCGTTGCTCAAGAAGCTGTTGGCGGGGCGGGGGTGGTTGTTGGAGGCCAGGCAGGATTCGTGGCTAGGGTGGTGATTTGCTTTCATTTTCTTTTTCGGGGGACCTGGGGAGTAAGGGACCCTAGAGAAGTGGCCTTTTTTCTGCAGTTCTGGGAAAAAACAAACAATAGCAAAAGAGTTAAATGTTTTATTTATTAGTAAATCCCTTAATACAGTATAAAGCATGTGTGTCAAAACACAGGTTTGTTATTCTAAAGAACGCTAGCTAATTTCAAGCTCAAATCAAAATCCCTCCGCAGCGTCACACATTGAAACGCAATAGCTGCATTTACATGGACAATACTATTCCGATTGGAATCGGGTTAAAAGCCCAACCTGAAAGAAAATGCTCCATATAAACACCACGATCGAAAGAGAAATGGCCAACTCGATCAAAACTTCATTCCGAAGCATGTTTAACATCAATTCCGATAAGTTGCGACGGTGCAAGTGAACCCTATTAGGTGACATCCTATCTAAACAGGTAACCCGAAACATCAAACAGAAAGATTCCATTGGGAAAGAGAAAAAAGTGAAGCAGAGCGTAGTACTACAGCTTTGTTGTTGTGAGGTGTTCATCACTTTGTTGACGTTCCTATTTATGGAGCCAGCGCTTTGTAGAAGTATCAGATAATGTGTTCAACGTGCACAGAGAACAGTAAGCTAGCGAAGTGTGAAGAGATATTTGGTGAATTGTACAAAAGGTGTATTAGCTTACAATTAGCTTGCAATAGCTGACTATACCTTTAAAGGGGTTCACAAGTCCAAAAGATAACAACAATCCGTAACCTTAATGTCCTACTAAACAAGGGAAAACATCTCTAAGATACTGAAGGAAAACAAAATTTACCTGAGAGTTGGCAAGTGGCTACGTGACATTTTATTTTTTACCATTCAGATGTTTTTTTTTATTTGTTATTATATATTTCCTTACATTTCATGAAGTTTTTAGTGAAATGTTGAAAGTGGCCCTAATGGTATTTTATTCACATTGTATGAATATAACAACTTAGGATTCATATTGAAGGATTTATTGCTTATGAACCCTTATAACAGCATATATGAATGAATAATAGAACGTCCACCATTTTTTCAATAAACAGTAATTTATTAATAAAAATACATTACAAGGATTTTATTTTTTAACAAAACTGGATTTTGCTTTCACCTTAGTCATTGGCAATTCTTAAGACAGCAGTCAAACATTACACTTGCTGCATAGCCTGGAGTACGTCCACACGTTTGTGTCAGAAGACATGCACCAGTCTTCTGGTGATATCCTGATCAGATCCTTTTTCAGCTAGCGATACTGGTCACGAGATGTGGACTGTGCGGTTGGTTCTGGCTCGGTGTTCTCCTAATCCTTGTCTGGGCAGTCAGTTGGTTTGGGTTGCAGATTTCTTTGTCCAAGGCATCTTCATTTGACTAAGTCACTTGCTTCATTGTCATGTGACTACATCACAGTCACTGTCTCCTTTTTGGATGATCACAATAACATCCTGCGCACTGTATACAGCTCATCCTTGCTTGTGGCATTCTGAAAGGGATTGTAATTCATTTAAAAATAATTGAAGTGCAAATGGTTTGTTTCTGCCTAATGTAACAGATACAGTAGTAGATAACAGTATTTAGGTAAAAAAAAAACGAAATTACAGGATCATTAAGATAATATACGCCTTCAAACACTGCTATAGAAAGAGAGTAACTCAATTCTAGACTAAATTCAAAGATAGAAGAGAAGTTAGAATATATCATAGAATACATTCTTTTCTTCCATTTGGGCACATGTGAGAACTGCAATGTGCCCCCCCCAGTACCCTTAAAAATATGCTACTTGACCTTACCAGCATTGCAAAACCAAAATATAACAAGCTCAATGTTATGAATGTATTTCACAGTAACTGAATATCTACATGTATATAGACATTGTAATCATTACAAAATTATATTTAAAGCTTTTTACTTACTTGACTTAAATCCAGTCCAAGTCCAGTGTGAATCCAGTGTGTGAGCTCATGGCCAGATGGCCGGCCCTACAGTATATACACTTTTAATGGCCAATATGATTGCAAGGCTGAACAAGACTCACTTTGTAAATGTTAAAAACAAAAATGTACTGATGTGTGCGTGTTTTTTATTATATTATTATTTTAAAGATAGTTTAAACTGATTGTTGTAATTTTGCAACCATGTTGTACAGTGTTAAATGATGTATCACTACAATCTCCCATTGATACAACACCGCACAGACAACCAGACCACAGTCAAGCATAACAAAGTATGTAGTGTAGTGTGTTTAGAGTACAGTTAGCATTACCTGTGGGGGAAAATAAAACTGGTGTCAGTGTGTTCGTGTGTGTGTTTACCTTGAAACTTTAACTTCATCCTGTGTTCTCTACTCCTGATATCTGCCATGTTGTCATAGTAGTTAATGAAGGGGGTACTGGGATATGTTCCATTGAACATCCTCTGCCGTTTACATTCCTGAAACACATGTAAATACAAAAGCTAAGCTGTAGCTTGCACGGCAGAACGATTCAAGGGTGGGGGGAAAGTTCAAGTAACAGGAACACAAAACTGTGACAAGCTTGTCAGAGCTACGTACGAAGCCAAAGTGTCCCTTCTGTGAGCAGTTGGAGCAGTATGGAGAACTCCTGCCGGTGTCATATTCTTCTAACTTCACGGGAGGACCTGCCTTGGTCTGGTAAGAACAGTAATAGTAGAACATTTTGATAAGAAATGTACAACACAACCTCCGAAACATGTAGACAACATGCCAAACACAACTCAAGTTTTCTACGTTCCAATTCCTTCCACCGCCACCCCGCTCACCCCGTCCAGACAACTGAACGTGCTCCCTATTGATTGGGCCTGGTGTGTATTGTGTGGAGAATAAGGTGCTGATATAAAGTGCTGATTACACCTGCTATAGTTAGAGACCTGTAATGACCCGCTATGATAAATAATGCTCTCTCCCCCTCTATGTCACGTGTGTGTGTGTGTGTGTGTTGGACACTGTGTCCCATCCCCTATAGGCCAGTGTTCTGAAAGCCTTCTACGCTTCAGTGCCCACGGCAAATATACACTGAGAGAGAGCGAGAGAGAGAGAGAGAGAGAGAGAGAGAGAGGGGAAGAGAGAGAGAGAGGTACAGCACATTCACTGCTAATGCTAGACACACACACACCTCTGATATGTGGTCTAAGTCCCCCCACCAATTCTCCTATCTGTCTCATTACCCCTCCCTTCCAGCCCTGATTCCATGATTACAAATGATTTCCTCCCCACATCATTTTTAAACATAGCTTAACCCCCCCCACACCCCCACACACACACACTATCAGCTCTCACCCCCCTCCCCTCCCTTTTCCGCTTGAGTAGTTTTGCAGCAGAAAGGTTGAATGCTATTAGAGCGTTGCGTCATTATCGGGTCAGGCCGGCCGGGCCAATCTCCATCACAAAGGCCAGGAGATCACAGACCTCTCTCTCTCTCTCTCACACACACACACACACACACACACACACCCTAAGGAGATCACAGTCCCTGTCTCAACCCCCAGACCCCCACCCCCACAACAACCTCCAGCTCTTCTACCCATCTTCCCATTCATCTCTCATGTAAATTGGCTGTAGGTCTCTCTCTCTCTGACCTTGGGCGCCCCTTATCTCCCCATGCTCCGATCCAGCACGTCAAATAATGAACGAAAGCAACAAAAAAAATACAAAACACAAAAATAAATCCCCTCCTTTTCACTCATCAACATGTGATAGCTGCCTGAAACCGTGTGTGTGTGTGTGTGTGCGCTCTCTCTTGCGAGTTTGTGTGTGAGAGGGCGTGTCTTCCTCACACACTTTTAATTAATTTGGATAAACCTGCATCGCCAGGGGCCGTTCCCTCTCAGCAGATGCATAGCTATAGGGGTGAGGTCAGGGCTGAGACCTCTACTTTTCATATGTCTGCCACACACTAGCTGGGTTTACATGGACACTTTCTTGTCTTTCCAAATAGAAAGTTTCCGATTGAAGATGTCGAGTTACCTGTGTCATATCTAATCCGGTCTGGTGTTTACATGCGTTGTCGTAATTAATCGGAATAGATTTCAAACGTGCACACACACAAAGCCGGCTAGCCTTTGGCACGTCGGGGTGAGTGAGGCTGTTTGTGTGACTGATGGAGGGACGTCTCCAGGTGAAGTCACCGTAGCTCCCATTAACTAATTTACGTGTGTCGCAATTGCTTTGCCCTAACTTTGTACAGTGTCTGTGAATATCGCATCGTCTCCAATCAATTTGGCATTCACATATCGGGTTGGCCGCTTCTCTTCCGGTTAGTGTTAATAAGGAGAATTTTCTTTCCGGTTGGGCTTTTAACCCAATTCCGATGGGAATAATAAGGTCCATGATGTAAACGCAGCTAATGCAGCTTGTGCAATGTATTCATTCAAATAATATTAGAAATGTGTAGTACATAGTCTTATTCTACTCTAACGTAACCTTTATATAATTTATAAATGAATGAAAATAAATAAAAATACACACTGTGTGTGTGTGTGTGTGTGTGTGTGTGTGTATATATATATATATATATATATATATATATACACACACACACTGTTTAATTGATACATTTGCACACACACACACACAGTATGAGCACAGAACACCGAGGCGTCGAGAGCATCCCAACCCACTAGAAGTTAAAGTGGCGAGCGCTCTGAGTTCCACACCAAAGCAACCGTGTTTGTGGCAATGCTGGTTTCAAACACACGGAAGAAGGCACCTGGCCAACCGCCTTCCTGGTCACTGATCAGACTTACGGAACATTACATAAAATGAACAATGCCTCTCGATAAGCAGAGACGCTAATGAGCAAGCCAGTTACTAACGCCCGCTGACAGAAGAGTAAGAGGTTCCAGCGCTGAAGATGCTGGAAATAGCAGCGATGGTTTAGTGCGCACGTGTGTGTGTGTGTGTGTGTGTGTGTGTATGTACGCGCGTGCGCAGCATACATAGGATGGAGGGTGTGTGTGTGTGTGTGTGTGTGTGTGGATGGGGAGGAGGGGGAGAGTAGTTCGAGAGGGTCCTGTGGGCTTGTCTGTGTGGACAGACAGCCAGCCATCCGTGGCCTCTCACGCGCACACACACACACACACACACACACACACACACACACGCTTTCCCACCCTTACACCCTGTGCCGCTCTAAGCTTTGGCTGCTGGTGGCAAAGCCGTGTTAATCCTCAGGCCAACACAAAGCTCAGACTGTTACAGACAATCTGAGCACACACACACACACACACACAAGCCTGTTTGCTTCTTGGATTGTGTTTGGTAGCCGTGTGTTTGTGTGTTGTGAACAGTAAAGAGCAAGCCCGGAGCCGGCGGTAGTGTTTTGCATACACTATTGCGGCAATGGCGACAGGTTCGCATACGTTACTGGGGAGTCCCAAGGGAACCACTCTGCATGCTTTTATCATAGACAACAGCCTCCGCATGCAAGACCGCTGGGCTCGTACCAAAACAAACACGTCGGTGTGTGTGTGGGTGCGCGTGCATGTGTGTGAGCACAGTGGTCTAATTAGACTGTGAGATTAAATAAATGGTAAACATTGTTTTTGAAGAAACTGAGTAACCGAGGCAGTCTTTTCAGTCCTTAACGCTAATCCTGTTATTCTCTGGCGACACACAGCGCTGTGTTATTGTAGCATCATCGCAAAGCGCTCTCTGCAAGGCACAGGAGATGATTGTTCTAACATTCATACTCTGCAGCTATGTAGGTAGGCCAGTGTTTGTATGAGAAGCTGGCTGAGCTGTGTGTGTGTGTGCGTGCATGTGTATATTAGGCAGGGGTTGTGGGGGGCTTTCCAAATAACCAGATGTGATTTCTGTCCCTTTTGTGTTTGTCGGTTCACAATGCCTCAGACCCCCGAGCAAAGCCTCAACCCTGTGCTGTGTACGGTCTCACACACACACACACACACACACACACACTCACGCACGCACGTCGCGCAAACAATCCCCAAAGGTGCTTGCTATCTCTTCCCATCAGTCATTCAATCGGGCAGAAGTCAATCAGAAGGAACCCCGACTTCCTCTTCAGAGAAAGAGCAAAATGGAGAAGAGAGGAGATCCGGGAGAGAGAACGGGCACTGTGCTGTACAGAAATGGTGGAGTGGGGGTGAGCGCAAGAGGCTCTTGGAATGTAATGATGAGGTGGAGGGGGGAATTTGCCACCTCCGGTGAAAAAAACCTTTTCAGACGGGTGGAAGCAATCTGGTTCCAGCGTGAAGCAAAACAAATAAATAACTAAAAGATCATGGATTACTCTAATAAAAAATATAGACCTGGGCCAGGGCAGGCCTATATTGTGTCTGATGGAGTGCTAATATAAGGCCGTGTTAACCTCACGGTATACGTAAAAGGAACAGGCTGTGAAGGGGTTCCAATCAATGGGACTACAATGGCGGTGCAAGTAAACGCCAGTATTAACTGTGACCGTGGACCTGTCAGACAAGAAAAGAGCCACAAAGGAACGAATTTGAATTCACAGAAACACATTTTTTGTGTAGATTTATTAATGTATTCCTTAAAGGGTTGAATGCTTTTTAAGGATTAGAAGAATGAGCAAATCTTTATGCAGAATAAATACGTCTTTATTATGTGTAAATTCAAGCTTGTTTTTCTATTATGATTGTACCTTAAAGCCTTTTTTCTTTTGTCAAATTGGTCTGCATTAGGCGTTTTCTCAGATATTTGATATTCCCATTTTAATTCAGTAATGGTAAAAGTATTGTGGAGAAACACTCATCTTTGGATGTTTGTCCATACCAGTTAGTCACGCTACAATCCCTGCCAACCACATACCAGAGTGCGCGCACACACCCCAATATACACACAGACAGCATCAACGCCTTCCAGCTAAGTGGCGGAAGGACAGAAAGCTGCAAGACTTCAGATAACAGCAGCAGTCGGTCTGTGTCTGTACACCTGTATCAATGAATACATTGATGGTTCTCCTGAATGCACTGCCCATTCCCATGCCTTGCCAATGGTTTTCGAGCAAGACGCACAAGCGCTTGAGCACAGTCGTGCAAAGTAGTAAGGAATGCTACAATTTTGCTGAAGATGTATACATCCATAGGTTTCCTTGTGAACCGCTGCCAAAAGAATGATGTGTTGCTATTAGCAAGGGATTCAGGAAATAGAACAGCCATGTTATTTTGCCTTATCCTCAGTCTGTGTTTTGATGGCCGACAGAGGTGGTACAACTGGAGAGTCCGCTCTGTACAATGATGAGACAGCGAAAAACCCCATAGCCGCTGAATAGACGTGGATGTAAAGAACTTTTTCTAAACCGCTGCTTGAATCAAACCCCGTTTTCAAAAGGAAGAAAGAGAGAATTAGGGCAGCTAGGCAGAGCAGAGACAGTACAAAGGTCAATGTGACTTTGGTTCATAAGTGGGAACATAACTATACCATTCATAAATTGTGCAACACTGACAAAAGATAAATCCTACCTCATTAACGCCTGTATTATACCACTATTATTTAAAGGGTGTCTCTGTATAAGACAGCATGCAAAGATAAGCCTACATTTTAATATACATGTAACGCATAGCATGGCATCAATTGAGATCCATGTGCGCAATTTCTTCTATTGCCACTGGGAGGTGTTCTAACTCCACTCTGCACTCTAAAAAGGGGTGAGAGTAATACGATAAGGCAAACTAAATCATTCATTATTTTATTCAAATTATGGATTTTGGTGTGTTTAAAAGTTATCTAAAATTACAAAATATTATGTCATTTGACCAAGCATTACACTTCTTTCGTTTTTGTACAATGGTAGTTGAATAGGTAGATATTGTGCAGTTTGATGATCTACCTCAGTGGTCCCCAACCCCCGGGCCGCGGACCGGTACCGGTCCATTGGTCATTAGGTACCGGCCGCAAAGAAAGTATAAATAACTTACATTATTTCCATTTTATTTATTATCTGAGTCTGAACGATGTTTTATTTTGAAAAATGACCCGATTCCCTCTGTTACATCTGTCTATGACTCTCTTGATGCTTGTCTCCGTCACGTGATACGTTGCCGCTAAAATTAAACCCACAAGCTAGCAAAATCAGTAAAAAATGTGTAGGCGGCGCGTGAACAGAGGTATATTTGACATGTTTCAAACATTCGCGGGATTTTGGAAGAGACTGAGCCCGAGCCTTCATTCTCCCAGCTGGTGCACGATCACCTGTCTTTGCTTTTAAAAGAGTTTGAGCGCTACTTCCCAACCAGAAAAGACCCACGACCCATTTGTCAACAAACCAGGTGAATCCAGCATGTCTGTGCAATTAGAAGATCAACTGCTGGAGATCGCAAATGACGGTGGCCTTAAAAGTATGTCCGAGACAACAACTCTGCCGGTGTTCTGGATTAAAGTCACGGCAGAATACCCTGAGATCGCCACAACAGCACTGAAAACCCTGTTGCCATTTTGTGTGAAGCGGGATTTTCTGCAGTGACAGCAACCACAACAAAATGACGGAGTAGACTGGACATAAGCAACACACTTCGGGTGTCATTGTCTGCCATTACCCCTAGATGGGACTGTCTCGTTGCAGAGAAACAAGCTCAGGGCTCCCACTGATTTAGCGTTATGGTGACTTGTATTTTTCATGCACTTTATATTTGTTTTTGTGTTGTATCTAATTTTGAAGGCATGTTTAAACGTTACCATAGCGA
>JAODUH010000001.1:1144262-1154817 GCA_027564835.1 Typhlichthys subterraneus | reverse complement strand
CGCCCCCCCCCCCCCCCCCCAGACCGCTACACGGGTCTGCTAGTCAAGGAGTCAAATCATCAGCGGGTGCCCCTTCAATCCACCGCAATGCTTAAAGATGAGCACAGCACCGCGATGACAATCCAGTGAGGAGTTCAAAACAAGATGTTATCAGATGCCAAATATTTCAGAAATATATCAATAGGAATTTAATCATAGAAATTTGGAATTTTAGGACCCACAGCATCAGAAAACATTAACATGAATTCATATGAGGGCTGTCTGGCGCTGGCATTAGTCGGCATTATTAAAAGAGGGGAAATCGTTCATTTTCTCAATTTAGTTGAACTAAGACGTCCCCATGGGCCATGGATATAATTCAAATCAAGTGGATTTAATAGTGGATACTCAAGCACATTCAGGTTTGAAACAATTAATTTTGACGAGAAACTGGAAATTAAAGCGTCTTGGTCTCCACTGTCCACAAGCCACCGGGTATTAACAACACTCAAAAAGTGCTGGTAGGCTATTGCAGCCACGGCTTTACCATAGAAGAAGAGGAAGAACGTCTCTATTCTTTCACACGTAAACACTAAACACTATTCAGTGAACGCACGCTAGAACATCCTGAATGACGGCTAGTCAGTGTTTTGGCCAGTTGGTAGCCATGACCATTACAAATTGTGGACAAAAGTGGATTTTCTGGTTGCCAGATAGTCTAGGCTGTGTGTGTATATGTATGTATGTATGTATGTATGTATGTATATAAAAAGGAACAAATCGTCAAATTGAACAGCCAAATCCAATCCGATCTTGCTGCTATATTAATATTTAAAATGTCGTATATAGGACCTTTAAAGAGACCCCTACCATCCCTACTCGCACCTCTGTACAGCCAGCCCACCAAGCAGCTCAGCAGCCAGTAAATAACATGCTAAAGCATTATCTCCGGGGCTTCGCCACGCTGTTCCCTAAGCGTTCCCGACATCCTTCCCCAAACGGCGGCCCGCTTCCCACTGGGGAAATTGAAAATGCCGCAGTCGCCGCGGGCAACAAGATTTATCTACTTACACACCTACTGAGAGAGAGAGCGAGAGAGAGAGCGAGAGAGAGAGAGAGAGTGAGCGAAAGAGAGAGAGATTTAGGTGTGTTGTGAGGCATAGGACTACAAGTCGGTCTCTTTTGCTGCCTGTCCAGAACTAATGCCTGCCGAGATTTACATAAGATGAGGGTTTAATGGATCATTCTCTCGGAAACGTGGGTTTAAATTCCTAACCTTAAATGTTATTTATGCAGGGAGTGATATATAGCCAATTAAATCATACATATTGATACTACAATGTTTTGTTTGTTTAGAAATCTTGGAAATAAAATCCTTTCATAGCACCCTGGAAACTCCACTAGCGACCGAACCGACACGCCGCGGGTTCTGAGATCCACGTCAACAACCACAGGTTTATAACACATGCACTGCAAGTCTGCCTGCATTCTCCTCTCATCTAGTTTTCCTTTCTTCGTTCTCTCTCTCGCCTTCCTTCCATCCCTCCCCTCCCTCCAGACCGCTGGGGTAGTGGGTTGTTGTCGGGGGCGACAGGCGAGGCGAGCGACACACTCGCGCTCCGTCAACCGTCTGTCTTTAATGAGAGACACAGAAAGGCCCAGGGGACAGAGACCTGACTCTCTTTTCTAAACTCACACGCACACACACACACGCAGGCACGCACACACACGCACATAATTTGAGACGAGGAGGGAAAAACTAAGTTGAGCTTTGCGAGAGAAGTGGGTAATTACTAAACAGGTTTACGCGGTTGTTTGCCAGTAAAAACAATATGCAAAAGAGGGAGAGGCGAAGACAGGGAGAGAGCGAGAGAGAGAGAGAGAGAGAGAGAGAGAGAGAGAGAGAGAGAGAAAGAGAGAGAGAGTGTGTGTGTGTGTGTCCTGGTCTCGCCTCTCTCTGGTGTATGCCAGCTTACTCATCCATTACACAGAGCACGATACATGACTGACAGAAGGAGAGAGAGAGGGGGAGAGAGAGAGAGGGAGAGATGAAGAAGAGAGCTAGGGAGAGAGAGGAACGACACACACAGCTTCCACTATGGCATTAGTGTAAATGGGCAGGGTAATGAACGTGGTGGAGGTATAATTGTCATTGATGGTCATTAGATTCACCCTTCAGTGCCAACACACACACAAAACAATGCACACACGGGCGCACGCGTGCACACACACGAACACAGCTGGAATATGCGGCATGGCGGAGACATAACTAAGCTGTAATTGCTGAAGTGTGTCAATTAATGTGAACAGCAGCGTTCGCTGACCCCCGGCCACGCATTATTTCAGAGAAAGATGTGGGTGGTGGGTGGGCTTGGACGAAAAAAGGATGCGTGTTTTTCCCCTTGATTTTAAAAACACTGGCAACTCAACCTGCTCGTGTAACCCCCACCCCCATCTTTGTATCTGTCACTGTGGGCTATTTTGCATCCCGCCAGATATCTAACTTGGGGATGCAAAGAAAACCAAACATTGGCTGTATAGTGAAGTAAAGAGGTAGCATAGATAGCTCACGTCAGCTAAATGTCCAGTCATGCCACAACGATGGCACTGCGTGTGCCAGTAGGACTTCTCCGAGCACGACAGGTACTTGTGGCCTGGCTGCCCGCAGTTGTTGCACAGCCTGTTGGGACAGGCCGTGACCTGGTGGCCTGGCGTCCCGCACAGGAAACAGGAAACCGCCTTCTAAAAAGTGTTTTTTTTATTATTTTTTTTTGTAAGTAAGACGAAAAAAAAAGCAAACACACAAAATTAGAGGTTAGACACGTATTACTGTACACGCGCAGATTTGGAGGAATGTACTGTACGTGCATTCAGCGTTCACCTTGGGTGTGGGGCAGTTCTTGGAGAGATGTCCCGTCTTGTTACAGCTCCGGCAGGTGATACCCTTGGGCTCATAGTATCTACTTCTCATCCGACCAGCTGGCGGCCTGGTGCCCTTGCCTCGGTTATATATCCTAGCCTGACGTACACACAGTTAATAGATTTGGCCAGTTATGCAGGCGAATCTAAACATTCCATGGCATCGTGGATCTGTGATTGTAAGGCTCACAGTCGATTATTCCAAATTAAGGTGCATGTGTGGGAGAAAATTGCATTCGATATTGAACACTACATGCTAATGCAGCAACGGCATTAAAATAATCGTATTAATCTTAATCTTATTAACATCATGAAACTTTACGCATTTAAGAATTTTACAGTACAGTGTACCAGTTCTTGAATCTCAAAGTGTATTGTGTCTTTGGCTGCTGATGTATTTGAGTATTGCTGCTGTTACAGTGTAAACACAGGAGATATGTGGTAAGAGGGACCCTCTAGACCCCCAAAGCTCATTTGAAAACACCATTGTGTAGGAGGAGCAGTCTGGTGGGGGAGGGGCTTGCACTCAGACCAGTTTAAAACCTCTTACCGAAACCGCGATACAAACGTCCACGGTTTCGTGTCGCGGTTCTGGAATACAGACCCACGGTCCGCACACAGACACACACCTAACCTGCTACAGATGCAGCATGTTGAGCGCTCATATACGCTGCTGTGACAACTAAAATTCTGGTATCGTGACATCCCTACTTCAGAGTAGTGGGTCCTCTGTCAAACAAGCCCTTGCCATGATTCTACAGTGTGTAGTTGTGATGTTACGGGTATTTCTATTAAATTACCCATATGGGCTTGGGTAGTAAGGTGTTAACTAAACAGCGTTGTTTTAGAGCATTTCCCTTGTTATAATTGTGTTTTTTTTGTCCTTCCAAACAAGCTGGGTTAGGGTTGGTGTTATAATACAATGAATAAATGTTCTTTTAAAACTGAAGAAGTGTTATAAAGGTGTAAGACATACCTCTTTGTCCTTGCAGGAAACCAACCAGCTACCGTCTCCACAATGATGAAAATCTGCAGAGAAAAACAAAGGACATCTGGTTTATGGATGACATATCTGTTTGCTTGTTTGTTTTTATGTATGGCAGGTAAATATAGTGCTGACTATTAGCGTGGCAGAAATATCTACATCAATTCCATGTTCAAGATACAAAGCTCCACTTGATACAGACACGGCCTCTCAGCGAGGTCAAAGTTAATGGTGGGTGAAGTGCTGAATGGCACTGCATGCATATTTAGGCCTGTCCCTTTTATTCAACTGAATTTACTTGCAGTGTGTGTAGTGTATTTTTTTTTAAAGGTTGACAGAAGATAGGATTTCTACTGGAAAATATTTTAAGACACATCAATAGATGTATGTGGGAAAAGATTACAAGGATTAACTGTAACATCCCAGGAAAATTAATATGAGGATATTAAATTAAAACCAAAAATAGAGACAATTTAAGACGAGCTAATCCCTAAGGAGCAAGTTTAGAGCTTCCTCTGGGAACTCACACACACAGCAAACTGACACAGCGACAGTCTAGCACATCTGTGTGAGAGTGGCACTAACAGAGCCCTGAGGGAGAGCACCGGTCTCTCCTTAGGACCAAGGAACTGTAACTGACATCCACAAATCACACACACACGCACACAGTGTGTCATTTATGTGTACACATAAATTACGTGCTGCTTATACAGTTACCCCTAACACACAAATGCGGATATTGGTATACACACACCCTATTAGATGTTGGACTTTTTAAACCTAGTTCCAGAGAGGAGACTCAAAACGCAGCTCTTACGTTGTCGTCTGGAAAGGCAGAACCGAGCTCACTGGAGCCGCGTCGTCATCGTATTCCGAGTTCCGACCCACCTCTCTCCTGCATGGCTATTATAACCCCAGGTATAGGCCTACTTCTGCAGACAACGTAGACACACGAGTGCTCGGGCTGTTAAAATAGTTTGTTGTATTGCGGACGCATGTCGGCACCTTATGGGTGTGTCGGCTATTTATGTATGCACGATGCATTTGTTTTCTTTATAACCATGACATGTATGTGCATAATACACTATTTAAAACTATATGATAAATATTGTGTAATTTAGAGAGCCGCTGGAAATATGTGTTTAGAACATGTGTGCTCTAAACACATATTATGCTACGTGCTCATTTGTGAGCTCAGCGGGACGCTGCCTGCTCAGTCAATGCGCACAAGTCCAAAGATACACAAACTGAGTGTTCACTCCGCAGTGTGTTTCTGTGTGGACACGGGGCTCCTCTCAAAACACTGTCATAGGATGCAACATCTTTTAAAAACGCAAAGAAAATAATTTGCTTTCAAGCAACTGCGTTGTCGTGAGGACATTGTCTACAGTATACCTGTCCCGTATGTATATATACCAAACCATTTATATTTCGCTGTACTCTCTCCAGCCCCACTGCTTCTCTCTCTCCCCCTATATCTGCATTAGTATTTCTGCCTCACTCTCTCATTGTATCGCATTTCTCCAGCTCTCCATCACTCGTGAGGCTGTAGGGAGGATCCAACCCAACACATTCAAATGGTTGCTGTTTACAGGGCCCTACACTGCTGCAACTGAATACCTAAATACACTGAAGTAGGAAGTACACTCACACAAGCTAGCCATTATGCTTTCGGTGTGTGTGTATGTGTGTGTGTACTGAAGCACTGAAGTATTAGCCAGCTAATGTTTTTTTGTTGTTTTATTTAGCAAAAATATGGGAACAGTACACAACTGCAGCATGCACATATAACATTGTGAATTGACTGGCCTTATTTTTGTGTGTGTGTGTTTGTATTTACACAAGTGTAGTTGATTTTACAAATCATCCTGCAACTGGTCAATTTGAAAGGAGGGAAGGTGTACGTTTATGTGCGCGTTCACACGTGTGCATGTATACGTGCGTGTGCATGCGTGTGTGTGTGCGCCTAGGGGTTGGTGACTCAACGAAAGTCAATCCCAAAACATCTCCCGGAGGGACTCCCCCATATAAAGTGCAGGAAGCATTCCCTTAATCTGAGGGCCCCCCATCTCACCAGCGCACACACACACACACACAAAGGGTGAACCTCTTTGTCACGGCCGAGGAATCAAACACACGGGGGTCGTGGAGGGGTGGAGGGAAGGGAGAGAGAGAGGGAGAGAGAGTGGGCTGTTTGTACACTGGCTGGAGATATGCTAATGAGCCCTTGGGCCTGAGCAGGACCAGGCTGCAGGGTTCAATGCTGGTGCTTTGACACAGTGCACTTGGACACAGCTAGGGCACATACCAATGAACAAACGCACTGGTGATGGAGGGGACCTTTAAACAGCAACTGTAATTTATGAACAGGTCTGTCGCTGGCACTCTCCAGACAGCCATCTTAGCCGTGCCATTTTGTTTTGTTTCATTCACATACTAAATCCCAATCGGCACCAAAACTCTCCACGGGCCACTCCCTAAGGTTTCTGCCAATTAAATATAATTTACTATGCTTGCTTTACAACACGTAACAGCGTCGTTCATAGTGCACATCGCTACATCTTGATGTGTGTGAAATCAGCTGAGAGTGAATGGACACTGGAACTAGAGCCTCACTCCGCTCAGTGAGGACTAGTGTCCTTTCCACGGCCCCCGGAACGTGGAGATTCCCAGGCATGCTCAGGAAGGGTTAGCCGGCCGCCTGCTGAGAGACAGACTGGAGAAGGGACGCGAGGCAGACAGATGCTACCTGTCTGTCTCTTAGGTACCCTAATTAATAGGAGACGGTGTGTGTGTGTGTGTGTGTGTGTGTGCGTGCATGCGCGCGCTCTACGTCTGTCCTATATACCAGCGAGAACAGAACGGAAGTGTACGTGTGACTAATGAACCATGAACACCCGGCTCTCCTGGGGTGGCACGCAAACACACACACAGTAGCGGGGAATATGGAGGGAGGACGAACAACAACCTTCTCAAGGGAGCCAGGCCAGACAGGGTGGTTGGTCTGATAACCCAAGGAGAATGACAACACACACATACACACACACGCAACATCCAAGATGGTAAATGGTTACACAGTTGAGGGTGGTTGTCAGGGGAGACGCGCACTGCCTGAAGATGTGTATGTGTGTGTGTGTGTTATCTACAAGCGTCGCTTCCCGGTAGTGACATCAAAGCGTTGGTGTGGTCCGCCTTACCCCCCCCCGTCTCTCTCTCTCCCCCTCTCTCTCTCTCCCCCTCCACTTAAACAGGCACGCTAACCCAACCCGCCCACTCTAGCATACTGTTGGCGGGGCCCATTAACGCAAAAACACACGCACACACACATACACACACACACACAATACGAGCGGAAGAGGAGTTGCATCGCACCCCCCAATTCCTCGCCACAAACGGTGGCTATGTTTGATACTGAAGCTCGGATTAGCAACACTATATACATGACAATGGGAAGGGTGGGCGGGAGCACGCTGTGTGTGTGTGTGTGTGTGTGTGAGAAAGTGTTTCCTTTGTGACATCACCCTTGCCCTACAGCGTGACTCCTTGCATGGTGAAACACACCAGAAAGGATGACCGAGTCTTACACGAGCACGCACGCGCACACACACATGCACGTACACACACGCGCACGCACACACACACGCAGCGGCTTTCCTCTGCCTTAATATGTGACAGCAAAGTCTGACTAAAAGTGTGAAACAGAATGCTGGGCAGTGACAAGACAGCCCAGTATGCATGCATCACTCTGATGGCTAGCAGGGATTGGCTAGCTGGGACTGGCTAGCTGGGACTGGCTAGCTTGGACTGGCTAGCTGGGACTGGCTAGCTGGGACTGGCTAGCTGGGACTGGCTAGCTGGGACTGGCTAGCTTGGACTGGCTAGCTTGGACTGGCTAGCTTGGACTGGCTAGCTGGCAGGCTTGTGTGTCTCACACAGTAGAGGAAAAGTAGTAAACTCACACAGAACATATGCTCCACACTCAATGGCCTTATGTGCTGCACTTTTACTTCTGAATTAGTCACGTGCGCGTGCATGCGTGTTTTTTTTGCCTTGCACGGAGGAGATCAATGGCTGTGTAGGTCAATTATGGATTAAAGCAGCACGTCATTTGACTTCATTTCATGCTCCTCGTGCACACCCTGGCCTGATCTCTCTGTTAGAACATCCAATGTGAAAAGTACAATCTGCGTCAAGTCTTGCAAGGAGCTGACAAACAAAGGAGTATTTTGCCTGATCACAGACCCAGGCTGAAGGCAGTGAATACCTCCAATGTGTAATGGAGGTCACACTAACAGAATGGCTTCATAGTAGGATGAACACTTCTGATTAGCATGCATTGGCAATAAATCAGCAGCATTGTCAATGCATGACAATTAGAACTAAAACCCCGATTCATTTGATTAGCCATTATTAAGTGTTGTTTTATCCTACCAAAGCATCTCTACAGGTACAGGTATCCTACGGTCTGACCAAGGTACAAAGCAGACACTAGCTGCGTTTACATGGACCCTATTATTACAATTGGAATCCGGTTAAAAGCCCAACCCGAAAGAAAATGTAATTGTAATCTACCATGTAAACGTGTACGTTAAACGCGTACGTTAAACGCGTACGTTAAACACGTACGTTAAACACGCTAAACACGATTACTTCCTGGTGCTAAACACGATTACTTCCTGGTTGCGTTCTTATGCGCATGCCCTGTCTTGTGTAACCTATTCTGCACAGCAGAGAGGGACGTCGCCAGACGTTCATGAGTAGGGGAGCTAAGCTTTTAATAGGGGGGTCTGGGGGCATGCTCCCCCAAGGGGGAAATGTTTTAAGCCCCCCAAAAGAATTAACAACTGGTGTACAACTTATCAAGATATGCAGATTTTTGGTCAAGGTTGACTAAAAGTATACATTCTTTTCACACATACAGTAATTCCTACAAATTACTGGGATAACGTTTCAGCCACTACAGCTACATTAATACCGTTTTCCCTCTGGCGCATTTTCACACACATGCCATGGCAATACTGGAATAGATGGGACATGGCACAATGGGGCAAATATATCTTAATACAATAATATCAACAATAAACACCATTACAAACGTGTGTCCCACGGCCACATTACTCCCTGTATCCTTTTGAATTGCTCTCAGGATTTCTCTTATATGTTATAAAAACAGTAGGGATGCACCGATCTGGATTTTTCTGGCCGATACCGATTGCCGATTTTCATTATGCAAAATTGGCTGATACAGATTTTATACTTTTTAGATATAGTCTTCATAAATATAAGATATTTTTTTGCTCCCAAAACATTTTTACTCACTGTGAGCTAATTTGTCACTCCACCTGCAAGTCACGCACCTGTTCGTAAACAGCACAGTCATGGCTAATAGATTGTGTTAAAAATGTATTTGTGAAGTATAACAGTTATGTCATAAATCATATAATATGAATAAAGATGCATTTCTTTCAGAAATTATTTTACAAAAACATTTTTAAACATTGAGTAGCCTAAATACAACATCGTTCTATTTGCCCAAAAGCATTAGTAATATTGAGAAAAGTAGGAAGTTGACAAGCTCTACAAACTATAATTTACTATCTCTCTCTGGCCTCTAATACCTGATTTGACTATAATGGTTAACCTGGCAAGCTGTGGGTTGTTTCTGTCACGTGACTCTTGGTCTGAGATGACCGATTCATAGATTACTGAATTTGGGAGAATATGCCGAATTACGTGTATATTTCAGGATCTAGTAAGTGTAAACGGTATATTATTTACAATTATTTATTTAGACATGTAAAATAAAATTCGACAGTCATTTCATTGACAAGACTACCACCGATCTCATATTTTTTGTTGAAATCGTGTGATTACGATCTGCTTCCGATCCATCGGTGCATCCCTACTTAACAGGTGAATGTTTAATATTTAATTGATGACATTGCTATAAATACTACTCACAGAGAGATTTACAGGAAATGTGCTGCTACTGCTATTTCTTATTAAACAACCATGGCCTGATGTGTACATGTTGAACATCATCTCCGATAAATTGCGACGGTGCATGTAAACACCAGTCCCGATTAGGTGACATCCCATGTAAACAGGTAACCTGAAACAGTCAATCATAAAGAATCCATTCGGAAATACACAAAAGTGTACAGGCTTTGATAAAGCGGTACTGTAGCCCTCATAACCGCCGCCAGAGGCTAACCTTGACCGCCATTTTTGACGAAGGGGTTTTAGCTATGGTATCTCGTAAAGAAGGTTAGACCCATCATCCTCCCGGCATCTAAATCTGTCTCTCTGTCCACCCCGAGCCTTCAGCTATGATCCATCTCCCCCCCGCCAGCCCGCTTTAAAACCATGTTGGCAGACAGGGCAGGGCAGGTGGCCAAAGCTGTCAGTCAAAGCACCGTCGCCACGCGGCAACACCACAGACACCAATTACCACGCAGCAGGGGCGCGGCCTGGCAACCACACGGTCCAATCAAGGTACATAACAACAGGGACCGATGGAGGCCAGGGAGAACGAGTTGGTGTGTGTGTGCACGTGTGTGTGTGCGCGTGTGTGTGTGTGTGCGTGTGTGTGCGGGTGCATGTAAGAGAGGAGGCTACCATTAATAATGACAGATAGCATTTTAGAGGTTTAACTCAACCTGCTCCTAATGT
>JAODUH010000001.1:1127179-1137456 GCA_027564835.1 Typhlichthys subterraneus | reverse complement strand
GCAGCAGGGGCGCGGCCTGGCAACCACACGGTCCAATCAAGGTACATAACAACAGGGACCGATGGAGGCCAGGGAGATGAACGAGTTGGTGTGTGTGTGCGCGTGTGTGTGCGTGTGTGTGCGTGTGCATGTAAGAGAGGAGGCTACCATTAATAATGACAGATAGCATTTTAGAGGTTTAACTCAACCTGCTCCTAATGTATGTGTTAGACCAGCTCAATAACAGGTGAAGTAAATATCAACTAATATTCACATATGGTGAGAAGGAATGAGATATTATCCAGCAGTCCAATTCCTACAATCTAACTGGGGTTCATTCTAGACACATCCCCAAAAGCCCACTGCCCTAAATACAGTGTCAGGATGGTAGTGACGGCAACAAGACAGCCTCGCCTCCAAACAAGAACTGGATAGAACATTAATTACATTCAAATGTATTCGCTATTATAGCCTTCAGGTTCTCTGTTAAACAGCAATACTTGTTTGTTAATGACAAGTAGAAAAATTGTTGCTTACACAGTCAAAAATGTATATTAATATTATGCCATCGTTACTTATATTGTGTTACTTCTTTACCACCATGGTCAGTTTGGATTTGGACGTTTAAACTGACACTTGTTGAATAGTAGCCAGTTAGCTGAAGTGTCTGATTTTAAAAGGTGACAGAAACACAAATGTGTATGCATGAAGGACCCGCAAACACCCAAAATATCTCAGAACAAACTGGCCAATTTATTGTTGCTGCCCTCAGTCCTCAACCACAACATTTGTTGAGGGGCAAAACACATTTTAATAAAACCACTGAGTTGCGACCTCAATTTCATTTTGATGAATTTCCTCCTGCAAGAGTACGCCAGGCAGTGTGTGTGTGTGTGTGTGTGTATAAGGGGGGCAAATGGAGCTGGGGGGCAGATAGAATTTTCATCATTGTTATTTTTGTGTTATTATACACAGAGAGAGAGAGAGAGAGAGAGAGAGAGAGAGAGAGAGAGAGATAAAACTGCGGTAGTTAATCGGAAGCATTGCACCGAGCACTCCATTATCAGGCAGGTTAGGCACGTCAAGGGGGTTATTTTTCCGAGGGATCTTTGGCCCTGGTAATTAAGCTCCATTCACCAGGCCCTGTTCCCCAAATTAAAAAATTGTCATTAAGTGGAATTTACCATAATGCCTTTTTATCTGCTGGCACTTCCGCCTTGGTGTGTGTTGGGTGTGTGCTCGTGTGTGTTGGGTGTGTGCTCGTGTGTGTTGGGTGTGTGCACGTGTGTGTTGGGTGTGTGCACGTGTGTGTTGTGTGAAGGACGAAGGAGGGGTGAAGGGAGAAGGCAGTCAGCAGTGCTTACACACACACACACACTCACTTGCGTGCCTGTAAACACAAAAACCCACAAAAGAGTAAATTGAATAACTGCAATAATCCTGACCACCATGTCACTGCATGAGCGCGTGCACACACACACACACACAAAGTCAATCTTCAATGTCTAAAATCCACAGCCTTTGGGGTAATTAAATAATGACGCTTGAAAGTTTTCATTTAAACATTTTTCCTCCTACGTTGTGTCCCAATGCAGCACACATGCACTCAAGCCCTAAAGAGTACCCACGCAGCACACTATAGACCTCTGACGGAGATAGCCCTTGATGGGCCCGCTACAATGGAGAGAGCAAATTATTGGAGAGCAGTATCTCTCTGTCCCCGCGGGCTTTATAAAACAATACAATTATTAGTCTTTAATTAGACCGGCCCCCCTGTGGGATGGGGGACAGACAAAGAACAATGGAGGATTAGGGAGAGGGACTCTTAATATGGCGCTGTTATCACTTCATTCAAATGCAGTTTATAAACGCACCTTGGCCCTCCTGTTCCGCAATGAAACATTTTGGGGCAGTGTAGAAGATTTGGGGCGGGGGAGAACAATACAAAAAGGAAAGAATGGGTGAGGGGTATGTAAATCACCTACTGGAAATAGTACGTGAACAGTAGCCAAGGATGTGTGCGAGAAGGAAGAGGTGTGTTAAAAAAAAAGCTAGAAAACCTCTAGAGACGTCTGTTTAAAACATAAACATGGGCAAACATTTAGAAGCAACAAGGTGAGCTGAAAATGTATTCCGATTCCTGCAAATCACTGATCTGACTAGAGCATTAGTCACCTGCTACAATGAATATTCAATGAATAGGAATCACTTCATGTTTGCTGTTAAAAAAAAAAAAATGTGTTTACATATACTGATTTGCCTGCATTGCTTGGAGAAGGAGAGTTGCCCGCATGAAGGTGATAAGAAATAGTTTGCCTCTCTGGAATGCAGAATGCAATTCTATCATTCTACCACATGAGCGCACAATGCCTATCATTATTCACAAATGTTTTCACCTCTCTGCTTCTAGAGTTTGGGATGTTTCCCCCCCCACCAAAAGTTAGTAAACAAGACATTCCCAATCCACACTGATTACACTTTTCAATAACTTAAAATGACTGTAAAAGAATGAAAGTAACAGAGTTATCGTAAAAAATATTTTAAATACTTTATACATATTATTATTATTTGGTGAAGAAATTATGTAATGTATGTATGTAACAAATGCAAGTAAGACATTTTCTTTACACATCAATATTCATCAGCTTAACATTGATGTACCTGTTCTATGACATATTCAAAGCTTAGTCGACTTATCAGTTAGTGCTGTTCATCAATAAACGTGTAAAATTGGATTTCCACAGAATGACGTCTTTAAACGTAGCGCATATGCATGAAACTGTTTAACAGCATAAGCTGCATTCCATTTTGATACATTTGATCTTTGGTTGTCAATCTCCTCTGTGCAAGAAAATATAAAAGGAACTCCCTAGAAGTAAATATTCCACAATATTCTACATTCCAGTGGTGGGCCTTAAACAACCAAGGAGTGGGTAAAAATGGAAAGAGGAAGAATAGTGGATGGAGGGGCAGACAGATGGTAAAGGTTCTGCCTGGCTGCATGGGGCAGGACAGAAGGAGCTGAGCAGTGTGCGTGTGTGTGTGTGTGTGTGTGCGTGCGTGCACACGAGCAAGCGAGTGTGTGTAGCTGAAACACACTCTCTCTCTCATAAAGGCCCTCATCTTTTTTGCATGCTTCCCTCCCTTAACATCAAATATCGAATCCAGCGCTTCATCTGCCTAATGTGATAACGGGGGCGGAGTCTGTAATCAGTGATCAACTAAATAATTGGCTCGACCTGCGTGTGTGATTGACAGGTAAGCCGGTGAAGGTAGAGGCAAACAGCAGAATGCTGTCAAGATGGCGCGGCTACGCGGGGCGTCTCGAACAAACGGGGGGCTGGCAGAATAGCGGGAGAGAGGAGCGAGATAGGGGGTCTTATTTACTGTCGTTTAATTTGCTCCCCTCTGCCATCCCCGTCCATCCCTGGGTGTTTCTGACAGGTAATAAAAAGCAGGAGCTTCCACTGACAAGCCCATTTGAATTTGGATGGAATAATAGAACTGTCTGGGAGGGATTTCTCGCGTGGGCTCTGTCCAACCGTGGAACCACGCACGGCCCCAAAGCCTTCCTTTGCCAGCTGCCGTGCATGTGTGTGTGTGTGCTCACTGCAGTGCACGTGTAAGCATAGAGGGCTGTTCAGATATACAGTATGTACATGTACACACACACACACACACACACACACACACACACGCGCACACAACACACTTTACTTCCTTCGGACACCCACCAAACACACTAACTGGTCCTCCACCCAAATGTCCCCTCCCCCCTCAAGCGACTACTCCTTCGCCCCTTCCGGAGACGTCTTCTATCACTGCTCCTCATGCACAGCTCCCTCTATCCTCCTCTGCCGACAACCTCCCCCCAACACACACACACACACACCTCTGTGTCTGTAGCTGCTGAAATCCCATACCCCGCGGGGCAGGCTAAATTGAATTGCCGTGTTTATATGAACAACAGGGCCGCTGCATTAATATACCTTAGAGTTTATGCCTAATGCCTCCCCGCTAATACCACTGGTGCTAGCCCCACACACACACACACACACACACACGCACACACACAGAGATAGACACACATGCTGCTCTTATAGAGCAGAGAGAGCAGCAGGCAGAGATGAATCAGAAAGAAAAGAGGAAATGTTTGTTTACGCAAGAGAGATAGATCCATTAATGGAGCTATCCCTGTGGCTGTTACATTGCATCTACTTAATCTCATAGTGTCCCTCTAATGTGACACACAAACCCCCCCCCACACACACACACACACACCTCCTCAACTTCCGCCCTTTGATATTGTGTCTGCTTGACGTAGAGGAGAGAACAGAGAGAAAAGGAGAAGATTTTTCTTTTAGATTAGTGGCTAATGCTGAATAAATATCCGGAGATTTGGTTGAGGGAGTTGGTCATGCTCGTCGACTTGCAAACATCCTCCATTTTCTCTCCCATCTCTCTCTCTCTTTCTCTTTCTCAATCTGCGAGCCCAGTGTCAGCCTACAAAAGGCCCAGCTCACAAAAGGGGAGAACCAGGCCAGAGACACTCAACCCAATTACTATTGATCAGTCTGCACTTAAGAGGACAGGAGCTCACGGATATTGGCGCGAGCACACACACGAACACACGCACGCACGTTCTACTACCTTCTGTCTACTACACACAGACAGCAGTACATGAACTCAATTACTTTCTCACCCACTAATACGTTAAATCTCTGCAACCTGGCTGTCTTTCTGTCAGACCAACACACACACACAGGCATACACAGATATGAGGGTATGAAGAGTCGTATATTTGTTCACAGAACCCACAGTGTGAATTTGAAATCCACCAAAAAGTAACAGCCAGTTTCATAAAGCATAAGGATAAACCAAAGCTATATTCACATGCATATATTGTCCCAAGCACAAGATAAAAAATGTCTACATTTATAATATTGTACAGTTAAAAAAGCTGAAATGCTATGGATAATTTGATAAGTAATAAAATATCAATGAATCTTCTAAAATTATTTAAAAAATTGGGCCTTTCCAGTAATAAGTGTTTTTCAGCTCAATAAACAATGTCATCCAGAGTTAAACTTTAAAAATTGACACTTCTATATTTTATACTAATACAATAAATGCTGTATTTATAGATCATATATATTTTTATATTAGTGTGTTTTTTCTTTCAGTGCTTAAGATAACTGTAATATTGTTTACAAGTCTTTTGGATTTTATTTTAAATAGTCATTTCACAATGACCAATAAGGAAAGTTGCTACAAACAATCTATGTGATTTGGTCATTAAAAAAAAAAGTGTCATATGCAAAAAAAAAAAAAAACGAATTATAGGATATAGGAAACAGAAATGTACCCATGTTAAAGCGCACACATTTTCTTAACCCCTTTTTCCTTTAATTGCTCTTAAATAAATTATAATTGAAGTGAGGTTGTTAATGAAAATAATCTAGCGACCATATTATTGCTATGGATCTATTTCAATCCCATCCTATTTAATTTGACTCAAAACACTGTAAAACAAAAATATTACGGTTTATACCTTACTTATTCAAACACAGTGGTGCACAAAACGGACGGTACACCATGTGTTCAGGGTAGCATCAAAAACCAAAAAAACTGTTAGATTTTACTCTTGAAAAAACAGCACATCACCTAAGTATCTTGTGGGCTAGAGCTTTGCCTAAGTATTTAAATGTCCATATGTATTTAGACAGATGTGCATATACACACACAGACACACATACAAACCAAGCTAGATTCATGCATTACGGCTATAATGAACTCTGTGTGGCTTCTTTAAGCCTGCGCTGAAATATCAATGACTTAACTCCCCAACGAGTCGGTAACTATCTTATTTGAGCTGATTTTATCCCCAATAATTAATTTTCTCTCCAAACTCAAGACTACAGCTTTATCGCCCGCTCACGGCCAGAATCTCAGCATTCCATTTAACTATAATCCCTGGATAAATGGAAAGCTAAGGTGTGCTTATACTCGTAACATGCACACTCACTGTGTACACACGTACACGAGTATAGACAGACACACACACACACACGCACAAGCACACACACAAACACACAGGCACCAAAGATCTGAACTTATTTCCAAAAGTTAAAAGGTTTAGTAATTAATTCTGGAGAAAGCTTGTTGATATTTAAACTTAATCAAAACAAAACACCACTCCCTTTAATGCCATTTGGTGCTCCCTCAAAAGCACACATTGGAAACACATTGGCACAGCTAGGATATAATTGTTGTGCACGGTCTGCACCACTTATTTTGTCAGCATGCATAAAGAACACTAAGATAGTGGACTGCGAGTAGATATTTGAGATATTTGGTGAATTTGAAAAAAAAGTGTATTCGCTTACAATAGCTTACTATACCTTAATTATTAAAGTGATATGATTATTAAAGTGAAGATAAGTGATATGTGCAAAACTGCTAAAGCTAACTGTTAATGCTGCTTATTGATAAAATTCCCCTCAGTTGTACAGTAGCGCACACACACACTTTAGCCTCTCTCTCTAAATATAGGTTTAGTGTTGGTTTTTGTACTGTCTGAAACAAATACAGCTGTATAGTACATGTTCAGTAGTGTGTGCTAGAAGACTGCACCGGGTTCAAACACAAATCTCACACAGGCACTTTTTACTTTGCTGGAGACGGGTGTGGGCGGTCAGAAGATATACTGTGGGCTCCGAGATTTAGCTAACGCTAATAAGGATGCAGTCAAAAGGCATACGCACTGCCCACGGATTGCCAAATGCCAGTGGATTTCATCAGGGTACCCGCGGATCCTAAAGTCTAAATATGTATAAAAAAATAAAACTTTTACTGGACGTGGTATAAATTTTTGAACTCTCAACAAATCCAGCAATTAATTTGTCTGCAATACATGACAGCCTACATGTAACATTTGAGAGTGGAAAACACGACGCAGGAGCGAGCAGGAATGGTCCAAACTTCAGTGGGAGCAGTCCCAAGCAGGGCTCTAGCGTGGGCTTGGCAAAGGAGCCTATCAGGCATAGCAGCAGAGAGCCGTAAGTCCCCGGTCACACAGGACGCCGCTTATGCATCGAGAGGCGTCTTTTTTCAATTGTTATTGGCAGAAGTCGTTTTTTGCGTGTCGCTCATGCGCCCTGGGCATAAGCGGCATTTCTGATCTCTCCAGCGCTGGTGGTGAAACTAGGTAAAGGCTAATTGTCCCACGTTGTTTCACGATATGGTATCGGCACACAAGCACACACCTGAAATTATGTATCTGAGCAGTAACTGTCCAGCAACTGTGTTGCCAGGATATAAACCGTTTGTAAGGGAACACAGAAAGCCAGAGGTGATCCAGGGTAGAGAGAGAAAGAGAGAGAGAGAGAAAGACAGAGAGAGAGAGAGAGAGAGAGCGAGAGAGAGATACAAGTAGAAACGAGGGCTGGAGGGTGATTGACTGGAATCATGGAGAGTACCAGCAAGGCCCGGGCGAGACCAGCTGGTCTCTGTCTGACTAGCTTCTTAATTAAGAGACACAGAGAGAGGCCTAGGAATGGCCAAATACACACTGCTGGGCCTCTCTGGAGAGGAAACTGCTGAACAGCAGTGTGTGTGTGTGTGTGTGTGTGTGTGTGTGTGCACGTGCGTGTGCATGTGTGTGGTGCCAAATATGGCACACTGACACACTGCTACCCTCTGGGACCTTCTGAAAAACATAGCGCCGCTATTATTAGGCAGCCCCTTTGCATACTGGAGGAACTGCACCAAGTGCGAGGGTAAGGGTATCTTCACTTGCCATGTTGACTGTTAAACTGAACTTGTGTGTGTTTTTTCAATTTTTTCCAAACGGCTTTTTACCTCTGCTGTTGCCGGGGCCAACACAGCTACACACAGAACGACAGAACGAGGCAGGATGAAGTCAGAAGATGGGGCAGGAGAGAAGGTGATTTTGTGGATCCATGACTTCATTTCACTCCCCCCACCCCCCACCTCTCTCTGCCCGATTTTGAATCCCCAAATCGTATTAATATTAATATCCTCCAAACCCTACCCCCACCCACACACGCACTCCAACCCCACCCACCCCCCAAAAATAAAATATCACCACCCTAGGCTAGCAGTTAATAAAGCCCTCTCAACTATAGTCCCCCACCCCTAAAAGATGAAGTAAATACAATAAGGAAAAAGTTCTCTGGCCAAATAGAAGGATGGGAAATTAATAAGGTCCGGTGGGACGTCCCTGTCTCTCACTGTCAGCCCGGTAATTTCATTTCCCAATAAGTGACTGCTTAATTATGAATGATTATTATTAGTAATTGTAAGTGACATTTTCCCCACAGCTTTTCTTCTCTCTGGTCTGTTCAACTCCCCTTTCTTACTTTATTTAACACCCCCCCCCCCCACGCCAACTGGCCTAAGGAGTGATGAAATATGAACGTCCGATACTCGTCCTGCTATCGTTCCTTATGGCGGCTTGGACATGTCACTTAATCATACATGGGGCCAGAGTGTGTGTGTGTGTGTGTGTGTGTGGGGGTTTGTGTTCTGTTAGGCTGCTGTCGATCTCCTTAGAAAAGAGATGCTGGGTATCAATGGGAGAAAAGCCCTGCCTCTCATCCTTTGGCACGTGCACACACAACATACACACATGCATGTGCACACAAACACATATACATATATATATATATATATATATATATACACACACACATATATATATATACACACATATATATATATATATATATATATATACACACACACATATATATATATACACACACACACTCAAGTACAGTAGGGGCCCACAAGTCTCCAGTTGATTACTCCTTCCTTCAAGCTACAGTTAGTACAAAAGAGAGCGTGTGTGTTCGTGTGTGTCCGTGTGTGTCTGCAAAAGAGACACAAAAAATGAATAGAAACATGCATTAGATCTTGACAAATTCAGTATCAAATATATATATATATATTTTAATTAATAAACACCGCCACCTTCCACAAATACGGGCAAATATCCACATACAAGCTAGGAACAAATAATAAAGTTGCTAATACGTTGCTATTCGGTCATGTACGAAACGAAAGACAGTGAAAGTTTGTTCCACTGGGTCATGGCACGGTTATTGGGCTCACCTCAGCCGTGGTGAGACCGGCTGACTGATTGACACACACACGCACTTTTCCTTTAGATAGACCGCTTTCACTTAGGCACTCGTGACATTGTATCTCTGTTCATACCTCCATTTTCTTTGCGAAATGTTAGGCTAACCATTTACCACCACAGTCGTCTGTTAAAATAAAATACTGAACAACCCAAATATAATTTCAAAATCATGGACGATAAAGATTACTAGATGCCATGAATGTGGACGTTTTGCTCAAATGTTTTCCATTGTATTATATTTAAATGTCTGCCACACAGTATCTATGTGAAGAATGAACGTCTGCAATAAAACAAATGAGCACCTGCAACCACAACAACAGATGTGTGCGTAGGCCTTTTCAGTCAAATCTTCCAGGAAAAACAAAATTTTCATAAATTATTTTGAAGTTCGATTGTTTTAAGCAGTGTGTCATCTCTGAACAGTCACCTCCGACTAAACACACAGGCCTGCCGATACAGCAGATCGGTGGAAACAGTATCACTATAGCGCCTAACATCTGAATTCTGTAACAATACTAAAAACCCATTCCGTATTTTAATACATTGTAAACCAGCAAATTCCGCTTAATAAAGCTTGTGCAACATACTGTATTTATCAGTTTGAGACCTACATGTATTCATACAGTACGCTATGCACTTCACCAGCTAATGTTTAACTTATTTTCACCAAATCTAATTCAGTTCTTTAGGCGACTGCATTATGTGGTCAAATTAAAATTGACATTACATGCCGACATCAAATCAAGGCAATTCCATGACCTAGCAAAGCCTTTTTTTTATGCACTAGCTTAGATTTTGTATTAGAAAAACACAGGACAGTGTTGGTTGGCAGTCAGGAAGATGTGTCAATAGCTGATAAAGCATTTGGAAAGATTCAGTCCTGTTAGCGCTACCCTGAGACCTCTGTCTGGGAGACTGTCAGCCCTGACCGACGGCAACAGCATAGCAGATCCTTTTCAAGGCCTGTCTCTTCCAGTTTGTCTCTCTCACGTTCATATCTCTCTCTCTACTGTTCACCCATTCCCTCCCTTAAATTCAGACTGCGCTCTTTTTCTTCTTCTCATTTTGTACATCTGTGATTCTTTACTTGGTTATTGATGCAAGTAGTTATTTATTTTCCTGACCTGTTTAA
>JAODUH010000001.1:1083086-1094127 GCA_027564835.1 Typhlichthys subterraneus | reverse complement strand
CCCCCCCCCCCCCCCCCCCCCCCCCCCCCCCCCCCCCCCCCCCCCCCCCCCCCCCCCCCCCCCCCCCAACAGCGAAGAGAACAGTCATGTCCTTTGTCTTGTAACTCTCATTTCAATTTAGACTGCAGGCAAGTCAAGTTTCAAAGGATTAAACAAGATCTACTGGGAATCTGTGGGCTGGAATTATGTAAAGAATATTGCAGTATGGAAATATACTGTATTTAATATTGTATTGTGTTTACTGGTATGCTTTTGTGATGTCCCTATCTTTGCTTGTGTACGATTGTTTATAACAAAAGCTTGAGCTACATTTTATTCTTCAAGATAAGGACTAATCCAAGTTGACTGAAAGTAGCGTGTTATTTCAGTCTGCAGCGGTGGTGTTTGAAATGTACATTTATTTTCATTTTATTTAAATATCTGACACTTGTATCTAAAGGCACTTCCAGTGAGTGACTAGGTTTGGTTTTTAAGATAGTTCATATACTCAAGAGTATAATGGAACTTGGAAGAATAGAACTGTTTGGCTCTTTGCTGCTGGTTGGTATGTCTTATTACGTCGTATTATGTCTTGCATATTGTTATTTTTGCCATTGTTATTTATAACAATAATAATGTAATACTGTACTGTGCAATAGTGAGGTAGGACCAGGTATGACCCAAGCACACAGCATGTAGACAGAACTGGGAAATAACAATGATATCTTTATAAATGATCAACATGGAACAAGCACTATTAAAGGTATAGTCAGCTATTGCAAGCTAATTGTAAGATAATACACTTTTTGTCAAATTCACCAATTATCTCCTCGCATTTCGCTATCTTACCCTTCTCCGTGCGTGTTGAAAAAGAATCTACACAGCCCTGGCTCCGTTAATAGCAACATAAACAAAGTGGCGAACACCGCTCACATCAACAAAGCGGTATACTACGCTTCGCTTCACAATGTGTGTAGATGTGTGGAGCGGAGTGATATTGTTTTGATTTGAACTAAGACACAGGTGGAACTAACAAGACAATCTATGAAACATGGAAAAACAATAACAGACAGGGAACACAATACAGACAGCAGGCTGTTTCAAACACAAAGAACCATTACATTAATTTGTAACCCATGTACCCATATGCCTTGGTTTCATTAGAAACACATTTTTTAGTATCTGTTTTCATGATATAACTTCAAAGTCTGCCAAGGAAATCTCACATCCGCAACGAAATATTCTAAATCCTCCTAAATAACAGCCCAGATGTTTATTGGTTCTCCTATATACTATTTGTGATAGAGCACATTATTTTTAGATGTGCATCTCACTATTACCGCTGATTAAAAAGAGCTGGCTTCTCTTTTAATGTTCACATATTTACTCAATTATATTTTTAATTAATAATATTTGAGTCAAAATAAATAATGAATGTATGATAATGTATCAAGGGAATTTGTGCTTTGAGTATATAGTATAAGATGCTGGGAGCTTGTGTCTGAAATTACACTTTAACACCAGCTTTCAGAAAGAGTTATCATGTTGTGATGAGTGGTTTGCATTCCTCTTAACCCTCACACTGTTCTCTACCCCTCTCTCTACAGAGCTGAGGCTGAAACATAGGGATCGCGGGTTACTGTAAAGGACTGTACCTTTTATGACGCTATCGTTATGTTGCTTGGTCAGATCAGAGAGGCAATTGTCTTACAGTATATTTAAACATGTTCAAGTACAATTAGTTTAGAGCACACATTTTGGGAGATTTGTCTTTATTTATTCAAAGCAAAACATTAACTCAAATTACAAGGAGCACATATAGGGGTTAGCCATCAAGGATGCTTTCAGGTGGGCCAACTCGTAACCATGAACTTCTGTCTATAGCAGTTGAGCACCCTGGCCCACCTCCAACAGTTGAGTGATGTAGCCTATGTGTGTGTTCTACCGTCCATCGCTGGGTGACTATTAAAGCGGTTGTGTCATGTGATCTCCATGTAGCATCGTCAGTGGCTTCCACCCAGGTCTCCGCAGTGACCAGTGACTCTGCAGGCTCGTCATACTCCATCAGTGGCATTCTGGGTATCAGCTCAGCTGCCGAAGCAGGGAAACGCAAGAGAGACGAAGGTGAGCGAACGCACCCTTCTCTGTATGTGCGTGTGTGTGGGGAGGTTTACTGTAAACCCAATGTAAAACCAATGATGTGAAGTGTTATTAATGCAGAAGTCCGTACAAAAGGTGCGTTCAAATTCGGCGGAGGAGGAATGTTTACAAACATATTCAAACAGTTCCGTTTGCTTTGAGTTCACCGTGAATGTTTGCGAACGCACACAAACGGCCTGAGGAGTTCTTGGTGAACACATATGGATGCTGGATGAAAGGTCACAGTTTGTACAGAGTAATTTAACTCTCCCACTGTCCTAAGGCATTTCAGCAGACTAGCAGCAGGGGGAGCAAACCGCAGAATGTCATATGTCCGTGTTGTGGTTCCTGCCCGCTACTGGCAAGTGCAACGGGTCATTTTGACCCATAGGACAGCGCGAGGGTTAAGCAAAACGTTAACATTTCAAGTTCAAAGACACAAACGTTTGCAATTTTTAACACACACACGCACACACACGCATGAGTCCCACGTGCGCACACACACACACACAAACACACCAAATGTTGACGGATGGTCTCCAGACCCCTTGATTCTCCCCCACCTGCAACGGGAGTACAGATGGAGAGAGCCCAACACCTCAGGATCAATGACAGATGTGTGTGTGTGTGAGAGAGAGAGAGAGTGAGAGATAGAGAGAGAGAGAGGGTGGGGGGGCATTATGGGAGTTCTAAACCAAACATCTTCATTCAGATGAGTCTAGTCTTTGCCAACAGTATGTCACTATACCATCTGCAAGCTAATTTATGCCTGGGCTATTGATCACTCTTGTTGATATACTGTATGTGGCATGCAAGTGTGTTGCTTGTGAGTGTGTGCATTTCAATGCATTTACTGTATATGCCTTGTGACTACATGTGTGCACTATCAGGAGTGGACAAGCACAGCGCATTATACAGCACAGTGTCTTGTGTACATGTATACACACTGACATACTGTACAGTGATCACATTGTTTGTGTGTTTGTGTATGTGTGTGTGCGTGTGTGTCTACAGGCTTTTATATTGTGTGTCTTTGTTTGTATGGAGTGTGTGTGTGTGTGTGGCATTAAAAAGCCATCACAGAGACTCCTACGGTAAATGAGACAGGACCAGATGTCAGAGCGAAGGGGGGGGGGGGGGGGGGAGACAGATCGTGGCTGGGGGTTCAATCTCTCCTTTCCTCTCTTATAAAGCGTTAGGCTCCTATGCCCACCAAGTTACTGAACACAGATTCCACAACAACCTCCCTTCCCCCCCCCCACACACTCACACACACTCACACACACTCCTGAAGCCAACCAACAGGGCAGATATACTGTAGACTTCCACAGCGTCAGTGTTTACAGTAACAACTGTGTCACAGCAGCAGCACCATGCTGGTAGATTCTTACAGTAAAGCCATGTTTTATCACTTCATTCGTTTTATTGAGGCCCCTGTGATGCGTGGCTGGGGTGCAGTGTCACCCTCCGTGACTCCATGGTGTGAGTGAGTGTTTGTGTGTGTGTGAGTGTGTGTGTGTGGCACAGTCTGCTCTGTGGTCTAATTAACAGCCTTGCTAATCACAGCTTCCATTAGAGCAGCCCCTGCCAGATAATAACACACACACACACACACACACACACACGCACACGCGCGCACGCACACACACACACACACACACACACCCACACACACACAAAGAATGCCAATGCCACAGTTTATTGTGTGTGTGTGTTCGTGTGTGTAGGTGTGTGAGTGTTTGCGTGCGTGTGTATGCAGCTGCAGCTGTTTGAGGGGTGGGAACAAGGAATGCTCCAGGCAGGATTGGTAGTTTTTTTGCATGTGTGTGTGCGTGTGTGTGTGTGTGTGTGTGTGTGTGTGTGTGTTTGGGGGGATGTGATGGGCGGAGAGTGTGGGTGTAAAGCCCTGTGGTGACCTGTGACCCGTAGCCAGAGCTAGGGGAAGTGAGGGGGTTCAGGGGGTTTGACCAGGGGCAGAATGTGCATGAATGGGAGTGAATGGGAGAACTTGACTTGTGTGGCCAAAGGGTACAATTGTGTCTCAACCTATTCTCCTATGCACATGGCTCTTGTGTGCGTGTGTGTGTGTGTGTGCGCGCGTGTGCATGTACATGTGCATGTGGTGTGTGTCCATGTGTGGAGGTCTCAGGAAGCAAGGGAACATCCCAAGAGGAAATATTAGTAACACTATTATTCAACAAACAAACATACAAACGACTGGGTCCGGTCGGTCTGAACACATGACACAGTGTCAGTGACCAACCCCCCCCCACACCTCCCGAGGACCGAGCCGACCTTTCACCCCCCTTGTGCATGCACTGTGACGAGTGCTTCCCCAAGACAACAGAGGCTGGGAATGGGAGGAGGAGGAGGAGGAGGAGAGGATGAGAGATCCATCATCTCTCTCTCTCTCTCTCTCTCTCTCTCTCTCTATCTTTCTCGCTCTCTATCCCCCACACTTTGATCTGGGGAGTTTGGAAGTGGGGGGGGTGGCATGCACACACACACACAGACACAGGCTGGGACATGGAGGTCAGATTGCGGCCCTCGCCCCACCAGTATGATAATGTTCGTCAAGTGCAAAGTGAGGCGCACTGGTGGTGTTTATCCACACACACACAAACACACATTAGACTCAAGGTATTTGGGTTGTATCGCTCTGTAACTGTTTAGACGGTGCCAAAATATGTCTGATGAAGGGGGGGGGGGGGGGACTAGTGAGGGAGAAAGAGTAGAACAATAAGGACTTATTGTTTGTTTTGTTCTGCTCTGAAAAAGAGGGAAGAAGAGAGCTTCCCTTCTGAGACTGGCTCACAGAGATAGAAGCAGCCGCGTTTGTGTGTGTGTGTGTGTGTGTGTGCGTGTGTGTGTGCGTGTGTGTGTGTGTGTGTGCATGAGTCCAAACAGTGAATAGGATTTAACCCGTCACGCCAATGACTTTCTTTACCCCTCCATGGACACAATAAGACCAGCCGGATATCAAACTACCCACCCTCCCACACACACACACACACACACACACACACACGCACACACACACACACACACACGCATTAAAAACAACAGACTCACAACACACAGCACACAACGATACATACACCTGCACGTGCACACACACACACACACACACACAATCTCTCTTGCACTCTATCTCCAACACACACACAGGAATGGATGATATTGATTATCATAAGGAAAGCTTTGTTCCCCAGTGTTGAGTACAGGTCTCTCTCTCTCTCTCTCTCTCTCTCACTCATTTTATTTCTTTGTGGCTACTCTTTCATGGCAGGTCTGTCTTTGTGTGTGTGTGTGTGTGTGTGTGAGAGAGAGAGAGAGAGAGAGAGAGAGAGAGAGAGAGAGAGAGAGAGAGAAAGCAATAAGCTATCTGAAATGGTACCATCAGAGCTACATGATTGATCAATTGAATTCCATCATGAGCAGTGGCCAGCGGGATTAAGCGGGTCGCCGTGGGTTACCAAGCTAACGCATCATACTGGCTTTATCTTCCCCCTGATAGGTCTGTCACTAGAGACCCGGGACCATACACACACACACACACACGCTGCAGGTTTGCTCTCAGCGCGTGTGTGATTGCGTGTGTCCATGTGCCTGTGACTGTAAAAGAGAGAGATTATGATCAAGATGGGTGTTTGTAAAAGGAGAGTGAGAATGTGAGGTCTTTCAGCACTTCGTTCTTGAAGATGCTTTGTTACTGTAAATGCGGAACTAATGAATGGTTTACGGTTTATTAAAACAAATTGTGCGTCCTGTTTCTCATCACATACTGTGAAAGTGCTGTCACCGTGTTAAAGATTCTCTTCTTGTCCCTCTTATACCTCATTTTGTATTGCTGATTAAAACCACACACGTTTTAATAATTTGTGTTGTGTTTGAAAGCTATCTTAGTCAAACAGGGATGGTATAGGTACAATACAGATGAAAAAACTCATTCTTTTATTCATTTTATTGTGGCAACAGACAGGAAACATACAATATAAATGTTGATGACTCATCTCTCCTTTGGAGATTACACCTTTTTTCTTTCAATGCCACAGCCGGTCGCAAATGGACCTGCACTGTATTTTCAGTCCAAATGATCAAAAAAAAAATATATATATATATAACCCCTTCCCCCTCACCTGTCTATCATATTTCCAACTTACACGTGCACACACACGCACACACACGCACACACACACACACAGGGACCCCCAGGACTAAAATAGGTTCTCAGAAGCGGTTTGGAGCGATGAATTGGCTCTATAGCTGGGATTTTCAGCCTCATCCCCCCTTTATTTTTATCGGTTTCTCTTCTTCTCTTTTCTCTTCTTCATTTGCGGCCGGCGACTCTTGACACTTCTTATAATTGTCTCTTTCGGTCGCCCGGCCTCGCAATAACGGCAGGATACAGAGGGCTCTCAGCCTGGTACTGAATCAACCGCAATATATTTTTCAGTGCGTCGCTCTGAAACGACAAGAGGGACTTGTGTATGAGAGGTTAGAGAGTATATTTCAGTATGAGAGGGAGAGAGTGTATGTGTTTGGTAATGGACTGCATATAGAATTTCACTTGGTTAACAAACTAATGTATGGCTTTAGTCAATTTAAAAACAAGAATAGTTTAGGGTTCCCCTATACATTGCTATCGAATTTTGCATTCCACTGACGTCCACTTTATAAGGAATTACTTATTCTGAATTCTATATGAGATTCCGTTTTAGCTTTGGGTGTGTTTTTCCAAAAAGAAAGTGCGTTGTAACAATAACATAGCTAGTAGCTAGCTGAATGTCTTTGCTAGCTAAATAAACAAACATAACATTGCTGCAGATGTTTTCAAAATGGTAGGCTACACATTTAGCTTGTATAAAAACTACTAATTACCGACCCAATTCACATTATCTTTGATTTTCATTTTTGAAGTATTTGTCAAATTCAGCAAATATCTACTCTGTGTGCACTAAGAAAAAAATTATCCGGTGTTACTACATTTAATGCTATGGTTACTACACAGCCCTGGCTCTGTAAATGGGAACACTAACAAAGTGGTGCAGACCGCACACATGTTCAATTTTGTGGGCGGCGCTTCTGAGGGAGCACCCTATGACTGAGGAGAGCTGTCTTTGTTTTGAGTTCAAATATCTACAACATTTCACCAGCATCCCTGACTCCACCTTTATTGCCCTTTTCTATGTTTATTCATGTTTGTCTTTATTACACTTTCTCTTTTTCCTCCACATAACATTCTCTATCTCTCCACAGGGCTGCAGGAGTCGCCGCTGGCCAACGGACATGGCCACGGGGGGCGGGACTTCCTCAGGAAGCAGATGAGAGGGGAGCTGTTCTCGCCGCAGCAGATCGAGGTATTGGATCGCCTGTTTGACAGACAGCCCTCCTGTCCAATCCAATCCACCCCTGACCTCTATGTGAGCCCTGACTCTGGCAAGGTAAGGGCGTGGCACCGTGCAGGCTATGGGCTGAGGCTGAGATTAGGAGGCTGAATTACACTGAAAAAAGGTTATTGGTGTTCCTTTGATCTTAAATGGGTTAGCCTGCTTTGACGGCTTGTTAAAGCAACACGTTAACCTTGTTCATCTGAAATAATGTGTCATATTTGGGATATGGGATTAGTTCCTGTGAGGATGAATAAATAGACATTTTTGACAGTGTAAGATACACTTGTCTGCTAGCTAACTGCTTGGATAACACATACTGTCGTCTAGGGTGGGCGTACTTCAGTGATGTAACACCCATTTGATCTGGGTTGACTTAATTTCAAAAGTTCCCTGAAGTGCTGAATAGACGTGGAATGAGAAAAAGTAATTATGTGTACTGATATGCACCCAAACATTGACAGCAGAGCTTGGTAAACTGATACCAGCAGCACAACCTTTGGTTAGCTCTTTACAGATATTGAATGCTATACACGCTTGCCAGATATAAGCCTGTCCTGCCTTGCTACAGTATGCCTTGCTATGCCATGCCTACAAAGCCAGTGCTTATAAACAGTTACTCCATGGTACCCTCAATTATCTGTTCTTTTTTTTATTCTTGAAGCTAGCTTTACATTTGAAAAAGTGTGATCTGGAGACAACATTTGGTGGATGAGACCTGGGAAAACTATCAGCAAACACAATCAGGGAGATTTTAGAAGTGAAATTACAACTGCAGATTTAGAAAACAAGGACTATGTTTAAGAAATTATATTTAATTTAATCTTTTCTACTTGCAAATTTGACTGAATTGTGAGTGAATTGGTCAGGTCAGCAGCCAGCTGTTTTTCCAGCAATGGCTTGTTAGTCTGGCCCACCAGACTGCTGTGTGAAAGGTGTTTTGCTCCGGGAGACATTCTGCTGGCGGTTACTGTAATAGAGACTCAGTCAAGCCTGGCCTATTGACGTTCCTATAATCTACACACGGCAGGGGTTAATGAGCATATTGACCAAGCTCTAATTATGACCTCACTTCCTGCTGCTCTGGGACGGTGGTGGAGCTGCCCAGCATGCCGTGGTGCATCCTGGGAATGTACCATGGTGCATCAGTCTGTTTGTGTGTGTGTTTGTGTGTGTGTGTGTCTGTGTGTGTGCATGTGCATGTTCGTGTTCGTGTGTGTGTGTGTGTGTGTGAGTGCGTGTGTGTGCGTGTGCATGTGCGTTCATGTGTAAGTGGCGTGTGTGTGTATATGTCTGTGCGTGTGCGTTTGTGTGTGCGTGTGCGTTCGTGTGTGTGCGTGTGCATGTGCGTTCGTGTGTGTGTGTGTGCACTGGTGTGAGTCTATGCTGAATCTTAATGGACCCCGAGCCCCTTTTCCCCAGCTAGAACCGTATGTAAATCTGAGTGAACTGGACAGGTCTACGTGTGTTTGTATTCTGCCTTCTCGTCTACAACCCCGCGGTTCAATCGCCTCCACGCTGTTAGCCAAAACAACCCGGCAAGCCTTTTAAAATGAAGCGTTCGCCTCCACAGCCGTTCAAACACCCCTGCAGCCTCTGTGTTTATTTATGCAGCGGCTGCTGAGGGCAAGAGGACACACACACACACACACAAACACACACACACACACACACACATCAGAGGCGCGGGATAGTGACTTGGAGCACGAGCAGGCCGCAACCTAAAGACCCGCGGGGGCAAAGTTTTCCTTTCTTAGCCCATTCTCTTCCCCGTGTGCGACACGGGGCTGGAGTGGGGCAGGGCGAGAGGTCGCCAGGGATTGGTTGGAGAAGCTCTATAGACTACCACTGCAGACGATAATACCCAGGATTCATAGGTCAGTGCGCCGGTCAAGCCACGGGGCTGGTGGTAGGGGCACAGGGGCATTAACCTTTGGGTCGCACCCCCCCATCACACCGGCTTCAGGGAGGGTGCATTGTGTTGAGAACACACACACACACACACACACAAACACACACACAGCCCTTCTCATCCTGTCTGCCTCCCCCCACACACACACTAAGTCTTCCTTTCCCAGAGAGATGATTGACAGGCATACCCTTAACACCGACAGGCCCCACTATGTGTGCTGAGGTGTTCTGAGGTGTGTGTGTGTGTAGGGGGATGTATGGTCGAGGAGAGTCATGTTTTGTTGTGACTGACATGTCTTAAAGATGCCTGATAGACCGGTTGACGTCGCTCTAGTGTGTGTGTGTGTGTGTGTGTGTGTGTGTGTGTGTGTGTGTGTGTGCGTGAGTGTGTCTGCTGTGTGTGTGACGGAGAGAGAGAGAGGGAGGGAGAGAGAGAGAGGGAGAGGGAGGGGGAGAGAGAGAGAGGGAGAGCGAGAGAGAGAGAGAGAGAGAGAGAGGGAGAGGGAGAGAGAGAGATGGTGTGCAATATATTAGCACACCATCCACAACACCACAACATATCAAGTGCTATGGAAGGCTTGATTTCAGAATTCCTCTGTAGTGTCAGTGAAGAAGGTTATTGGCGTGCACTTTAGCTTGGCTGAGCAAAAAAGCTAGCCCTCTTCATCTGAAATACGTGTCATACTTTCCAGTGATACAGCACAATTAAAATTGACAATTTCAAATTGCACATTATCTCGTGGCTGACATACCCCGTGTTATTCTGTTCCCTCCCGACTATATAACCACCCATTATTCCCAAGTAAAACCTATTTTCATCCCCAACTGTCACTCTGTCACCCCTTTCATCCCCTTCCTTCATCTCTCCTGCTTTTATCCCATCTCTCCCTGCGTGCCTTGTTTCCCCGTCCCTGTGGTCTATTAAACCGCGGGATTAATTTGCGTGCACGTGCGTGTTTGTGAGTGTGGTTGTGTGTACGTGGACGTGTTTGCGTGTGTGTGCCTGTCAGAGTTCATTTGAATTTCCCTTCAATCACCTCTTATTACCCAGGTGATAAATCAGCAGAGATGAGTGCACCCCCCATCACACACACACACACACACACGCCTGCTGCCCCTGGGTCCTAGTGCCCGAACTCGTACTCAACTTGGCAATATGTTTTGCTCATGCATCCCTTCGTCCTGAAAGCTTAGATGTGATCGCAGAGAGTAGTTGAAGAGTTTGAGTGGCTCCAAACACAAACACACACGCACACGCACACGCACACACGCATACACGCACGCACACGCACACACACGCATGCACACACACACACACACGCACACCGGGGTTTCGAGGAGCTCTGACGCATCGCTGCCCAACGATCAGATTAATACACGCTTAGCTTTTGTCTGTTAGCATTAATTAGATGACAGCGGTGTTATCTGGTGCGCTGTCATCGGTTAAAGGTGATCAGATCTACAGTAGGTCCTCAAGGGCCACGTACTAGCATGATGTGCAAGGGTAGATGAAGATATGTGCCATAATCAAGGTTATAGGTATATCGCCTACATACTGTATAAGCCAACTAATATATGTATGTATGTATATATATAAATATATAAGTATAATCTGACTACCG
>JAODUH010000001.1:1052383-1068212 GCA_027564835.1 Typhlichthys subterraneus | reverse complement strand
GGGGGGGGGGGGGGTAAGAAGGTAGTGCGTGAAGGGATGAGGAGGGGAGAAAAAACACAACAGCGAGAGAGAGGAGCGAGGAGAGAGGAGAAGAAGAACTAGGGAAGAATGTTGTTTTGATGTGAGGGGTTGACGGGCGGGACGCGGTCAAGCGAGCCGCCGCACGGGAGAGGACGATAAAGAGCGAGGAGTGGGAAGGGAAGTGCAGGAAAAGAGTGAGGGTAGGCCCTGGACAGTAGGTAGCAAATGAGGGAGAAAAGCTCCGCTATCGTCCGCCGCCTGGCAGATGCACCACTGACTCACTATGCGCTCCAATGCTAGCCTCTCAGCTAGCCTCTCAGCATCTGTAGCATGGACACGGCAGGTTCATGAAATTAAACTCAAAATACAGTCCAATGTCTGTCCTGTATGAATATGGTGTGTCTCTCTCTCTCTCTCTCTCTCTCTCTCTCTCTACACAAACACAAAACCAAAAAGCATACATGTTATGTGAAAATTGGTTTAGAAATAATTGTATCACCATATCCTGCGGTTTATTCTGCTTTTCTTCCAGGAGGAGATTTTTCCGGAAGCCCATACTCCCATCCTCAGTACTCCACATACAACGAATCGTGGAGATTTCCTAACCCTAGTTTGTTAGGTAGGTACAGACAGCATTTTTATATTATAATAATGCACTGTATTTGTTTGGTAATTTTGACATTGAAGACCATTTAATCCTATATTATATACTGTACATCTCACTACACGCCAATAACTCTGGATGATTCTGTGTTAGAATCCTGCACGATTATGCTAAGAGTGCAACGCTTGGGGTTTTATGATGATTATATAGACAATAGTATGCAAGGAAAGATTTGTGAAACAGAAAAGTTCTCGTTGTTAACATCAAATTTGTGGGGTAAGATGATTTAGGATTGCAATGACTGAATGACACAAATTTGCCTTGATATGCTCACGAGTTGAGATGGAATAGTATTAATAAATACTATATTATATAGAATATTATATATAATGTTATATATAATATAACACAAAATAAAGTCCCACCAAGGTACAGTGTAAAAACAACAAAAAAGAAACAGTAAATAGAGTGGTGACCCAGTCAGAAGGTTAAGAGAAGGCCAATCAGAAGCCATCGCCTACATAGTCCGAGAACAATTAAGCATCTGGGGACAAAAGATTTAACTGTACTACAAACAGAATGCTGCCCTGTACTGATATCTTGTGGCACTACCTACAGATTCTGCATATATTCATATCTGTTTAGATTATAAGGTCACTAGGTTATATATATATATATATATAAGGTATATATAAGGTGCCATGTAGTAAGATCTGTACTGAACCCTCCTTATCCCTCCCAGTGTTCCAGCAGGACTATGGCTCTCTTCTGGGGACGGAGATCGGCTGCTCGTCCAGTCTCTTCACCAGCCAGGCAGGACAAATGCAAGGTAGGGAGGAGAGAGAGAGGAGAGAGAAAGGGAGGTAGAGAGAGGGAGAGAGAACAAATGAATGAGCAGCAGCGGTAACTTGCTGTCGGGTCATACATTAGGAGACAGCGAGAGGCCTGCGGTCCGTGAGGAACAGCAAAATAAGATGGTTAAAACATCAGGGAGGAGGACGAGAGGAGCCGCAGAGGGGGAGAGAGCATGCCTGAAGTCTTGAGTGAGACTAAATAGTTTGTCAGGCCAGCTTAATGCCTCACTTCTCCAAGGAGTCTCCGGGGGATTAGCTGCACTGTGGACAGTCACAGCCTGTCAAAACACACCCCAGGTGATTGATGGGGAGGACAAGGACAGGTGTGTGTGTGTGTGGGGGGGGGGTTACAGTATTGAATTGACCCCTTCCCTGAAGGGAGAATAGACTCAAGAGATCAGTGGTAGTAGAGCTGTACGCTGTGCCTCGGCTTAGACTTGTCAGTTTGTGTGTGTGTGTGCGTGAGTGTCTGCGTGTGTGTGCGTGCGCGTGCGTGTGCGTGCGTGTGTGTGCGTGTGTGTGTGTGTGTGTGTGTGTGCGTGTGCGTGTGTGTGTGTGTGTGTGTGTGCGTGTGTGTGTGTGGTTGTCAGAAGGTTAGTTGATATTGTCAGTTAAGGATAGCTGGTGTATTGGAGTAAATATATACCAGAGAGCTGCATTATCACTGATTTGATGGAGTTATAACATCTCACCTCAGCTTTCATTTGACAAGTTGTTGTTGATAGAATTTAAATTATATATTTCAGGCCACATTCTCTCAATTAAAAACCCACTTTTCTTATAAATCCAACTGTTTCATTAAGCTCTATTAAACCATCCCTATATAGGGTCGCCATATTACTACAGTGCAACTTCGAGGGGGGCTGGCCCTGGTGCCACGGCAACAGCTTCCGCCTACGATCGCCACTGACCCAGCGACGAGGAGGATGAGGTGAAGATGAAGAGGAGGGAGGGGGACAGCACGAGCTCCATCCAATACAAGCCTGCCTACAAACGGACAACGGAGAAGTGGATTTCTGCTTCCTGATGTCAGTGACTCTTTGCATTTCTCTGTTTGACATTTAAGACAGCCAATGAGAACATCAGCTATGGCTTGCGAGTAACTGACTACTGCAGCTAGGGATTCATGAGGATTCTCAATGCATGGTTAATTGATGGAGAGGTGAACATTCTCATGATGACCAAGGTACCCTTGTGCAAGCTCTCATGCCAGCCACCTGCAAACTACAGTTTAAGTCTACAGTGAGATGTTTATTGCTATTTAAATCTATTTGCTTATTTAAACATAATCTTTATTAAGGCAAGACATAAATCAATCATTATGCCACGCCTCAATGATGTAAAGACAATCCAATATCCATTTCTTTGTAGGGCCAGGTTACTGGTTAAACCACAGGGTGCCTTGCTTTCTCATAGGGTCTGTTTCACCATTCAAAGGCTTACCATGTTCAGAGTGCATCCCAACTTGCCTGTTCATTTTCAATGGACAATAACAATGAGTACATATAAGATGAATGCTACTGATCAACAGGCTAGTCAAAACTCTCCAGTTAGTAATGGACTCTCTCTTTGGGGAGAGTGGGGTTGTACAGGGAGGTGCTATTGCTTCCTCTCCCATCCAAGAGCTATTTATAATGGAGGAGAGACAGAGTAATATATTTAGATGCTTTTCTGAGCTGCACTCCGTGGTGAGAGTGAATGCCTGTAATGATTTATAATCTGTGTCACACTGTTGGACTAGTGTGCTAGACTAGAGATGATGATGATGATGCCGACGACAATGCAGTGAAACAGGACATCTTAAAACTTTCTAAATTAACTGGAGTCTTTGGAGTTTCTAAATGTGATACGGTTGCGATTTTCTGTCTATAGTTTGTTGCTCGATACCAGTTGATGCAGGTACCATTGAATAAAACGCCATTTGTAATGACTTCCTATGTATTGTGATGAAAAGCCAGGAAGTAGTAGCATCCTCTTTTTGCTCTCTCTCTATCTCTCTCTTCAAAACTCCCCAAAGATGGCCCCCCCTTGGGGACCGGCTGACTAACTACTAAAAGCACAAAGAGACTCACCATTCAAAGGCGTCATTTTACTCTTCGAGCTCCATTTAGAACCACATATTAGCTATTCATCCTCACTGAGTATGTCCTTGTGTTCTTCTAAAATAGATTCTATGAAATCATTGCTTTTGTGAAAACAAGCACAAGCTGTTTTCCTTTCCTTTCCAACATCAGTTCTGCGCTGTGACAATGCATGACACCAGGGTTGAGGCCTTACCCATTCATGTACACATAGTCTTGAGCGGCTGCTTAGAAAATGTCTATATTAGCCTTTGTCCAGGGGCAATGTCTTCTTCAAACTGTATGTAGCTTATTTCTCACTTGTGTCCACACGAGATTTGTGCAGTAATCAAGAGAATGTCAATAATAACAATTTTGTTTATTCACATTGGAATTTAGTTACGACGCTTTCCGTATGATAAAAAGATGAGGGGTGTGGGCTTGTTTCATCCATCGTCTGCAAGTGTTTACAGATCTTTTCTTTGTTTTTATGTGCGTGTGGCAGACTGTAGCACTTTGTTGCTACCATGTAGTTTTACTAGCCGACAGCTTGGAGGCACCAAATCTGCAAAGTGAGACAAAAATATATATCTTATATAAACATATACTTATGAATACTGAACAAAAGTTGTTAGTTTCTCGGTCTTTGTTGTTTCTGAATTTTGAAATAGTGATAGGAGTTATTTTACATCTAAAGAAATAGAAAAACTCTGAAGAAGATTCTGGCGGCTTCTCGCTGACTGTGTTGCCAATGTGCATCAAAGCTAGAGCCCTTCCATATTTCTCTCTTGATCTTTCTGAGGCATTATTGAACCTGAACCACACCAGCTGAAAACAAGGACAGTGCCTTTAGTTTTATACACGAACACCGCCCCCTTACTGACCACGTGTCACTAAAATAAAATTCAATTTCCTCCCCCAAACCCGAAATTACTCTACTAACCAGTGTCAACATGGTTGAATAAAAAGGCAAAAGAGTCAAAATAATGGACAAACACCAAACAATTACTTGACAGGGAGTCAACACTGGCACAATATCAACAACGATCCAAGAAAGAGACATTGTCATTGTGACATTGTCAAGTGTACAACATTTTTTATTGTTTACAAGTTAAAACTACATCAGCTGTTTTTTTTTGCGGTTTGGGTAATGTTACCTTTTAAAAAAAAAATGTATACACAAAAATTCAGATGTGAACTGGCACTGTTGTTGGCACAAACAATGATTGATGTCGCTATGAGGAGGTAAATATATTTCAGGCGAGCGCACCCGAGCTCTGTCAAAATAGAAGTCAGGCCCAGTGCAATGTTATTCAGTGTAATCAAACACACACTCATTACATTAACAAGAGTGTCAATCAACTATGCATCTCATTATGACACAGCTTGCCTTGCCATTGCTCTGACCTAATTGGCTGTCGCGGCAGGTGGGCGGACTCTCGCGGCAGCCGCCACATTGAACGCAGTCAGCAGTGACGGGGGCTGTCATTGTGGGTGGTGCTGTGGAAGGCCTCACAATATATACACAGATACAGATTCGCTGACACACATGTTCTTGCTCTGCTCCACTCTTCTCTCTCGCTCTCTCTCTCTCTCTCTCTCTCTCTCTCTCTATACAAACAGAGAGAGAGAGTTCCTGTCTTCCTTTGTCCTTTGCAGAGTGCTTAACACCCTCCCCTCCTGTCCCATGCTCCCCAGAGAAGGCCAAACCTGCTGTGCCATCAGAACCATCGTGTGGTACCCCTCCCTTCCTCCATCTCTCATAACCTCGTCATATCTTGCGCTCTCGTCTTCGCTGTCGCTCCACGCACTGCCACACCGACAGGATTAGGAATATTCAAATCATTCGTACTGATTGAGCCCCGCGACCTTCCTCCGAAGTCCTCTCCCCTCTTTCCTCCATTTCAGAGAGATGCGTTAATCCTCTTTCTGTCCTTTGGACACGTTTCTTTCTGACTACTGACACGTGCGGTCAGACATGCTGCATTGGAATGTTTTGCGCCAAAGCGAGGTCACTCAATGGCAACATGGCTGCAGTGTGTTCATTTGGCCTGGAATACTCTGCTATACCACAGTGTTGAATGCAAAGCAGCGCTACAGTAAATTACCATCCTTACACTTTTAATTTAGAGGTTTCAGCACTGTCTATGGAAATACAATCAAATCCTCAAATTCACACATGATTTCTAACCCACCTCTAAATCAAATAGAAAACCAAAACAACTTCAAATTCAAATTTTTTATGTCATTATATTTTTTTTTTTGTAACCAAGGCTTTTCTATGTACACTGCTTGACTGTATCTCAATACGGATCTGCCTTTGTAAAGCCTGAGGGAAATTCAGTGTCACGTCTTGACAGCAATTAGTGGCACAATCTGTTTCATGCTTGCTCATATAACTAGGCTGGACAGATCTCTACAATACTCAACTGTTACAGGATTCTGTACATCTTAATATTATTCAGCTGTGGAAGGGGGGGGTGGAAATATCCATAGCTCAGCCTACAAAACGCATTGTACTTTTTAAGCAGATATTTCAATCAAACAAAAAAGAGATCATGATTTTTCACCTTACTGTGGCCTTTCGTGTAACAATCTGGAGTTATTTTGTGTCTATGGCTTCCTACTTGGGGTGTTAATGAGATATTTATATCTTTGACGTTTTGGTTATAAAGAATCTAATAAATAAAAGAAAACTCCAAACGCAAAATTGGTTATGAAAAGGCAGAACTTGCCATCTTCTACACATTTTAGATTAGGTCAGAACAGAAAAAACACAAGAAAGCATAAAGCTAAAAATGTCATCAAAGCCTGTGATGCCTGATTTCAATTATTGTAAAAATTACATGAAATACCAGAAAAGACTTTCAGATAAAACACAAAATGACAGATAAGATAAGAAATGCCTTCAATATTCCAGTGGAGAGAATAAAAAAAAAGAAAATGCTTCTTTAAGAAAATGTGTATGTTTTTTATTCAATTTTCTAGTAGTTGCAAACAAACTTGGTGTTTTTTCTCTTTGTGTGTTGTGTGTTGTCTTAATATTTGAATGTATTTTACTGGAGTGCGAATTTGCCAAAGATATCATATCACTTGATTTGTCTTTTTTATTTTTTTATTGTGACCAAATTTGATCATTAAAATTGGAAATGAATGGCGAATTTGATACGCTTAATTTTTTTTTAAACATTTGTATTGTTAATATTATTTTCTTGGGCTTAATTTTACTGTGGAACTATAAAATTGCAGTTTACTTGATGCATCTCTTCATTACCAGTCTGTACTGTCCATCTACCCACCTGAGTGACTGTTGTTGGTTAATACATTTATGTACCTGTAATGTGAAGCTAAGAAGTAACTATTTGTAAATATTTGACATAATTTTATTGGTTCTTCAGAATAAAAAAAATAATACTTTTTTGGGAGATTGTGTTAATGGTGTTAATACACGGATACACATGTACATCTCCTTTGTTTTAATTTCCAATTAAATACAGAAGCCATTTTGGAAATCCTGATTGTTCTCGGTCCATGCTGCATTTTTAAATACACACTGTAAATCCTGTTACTCTTTGACAAACAACACCCACACAAGCCTACAGCCTCAGCTGTGACCAATTGCAGGCAGGCAGCTCCAGAGCTAGGCCACAGGTATCAGAGTGTTACCCCACAGCATGCTCCTATCCTGGGGAGACAGCTCTCATCTGGTGGCCTGGAGCGCTGGATTACCCATGCCACACCCCACCACCACCCCTGTTCAGGATGAATGGAGCTTCCCGGTGCTGCACTCTTGGCTACTGTCCCACTCTGAAGGGGGTTAGGAATGTGTGTGTGTGTGTGTGTGTGTGTGTGTGTGGTGGTAGTGGTGGTAGGATGGCGGGGGGCGGGGGAGTGATAATAGGATACAAGCCGCGACATGGCGTTGAACACGCCACACACACAGAAAACAGCCCACGCCCAGCTTGAGACACAGGCCAGGCTGTCCACAGCTTGGGCGCTTGCCCAGGCTGGGCACTCACAGTGTGTGTGTGTGTGTGTGTGTGTTTGGTTCTTTGCCAGCCAAAAGCAATCCCAGGGCTTGAGCATGGTCTCGGAAATGACACAGGACCTCTGTGTGTGTGTGTGTGTGTCCTATAGTGGGTTATTTGCAACAATCAAAGATAGCTTTCACAAGTTAACATTGTCAATTAAAATGTATTTTGATCATGCAGGTCATGATAAATTTCCATCTAAATTAGACTATTGAAATTCCTTAATCATATCCCTATATACCTACATTTTATCCCATATGGTAATTCCCAAATATGTGTATGAGCCTGTTTTTTTGTTTTTTTTAAACATTCATATTATTGTGATATATCCATAATAACTTAAGGCGGATAATACATAAGATTTGACTACGTATCTACTTTAGCTACGTGATCCCATCAAACAAATGTCCACCATTCCTGTGGTGGAAATGTATCAATAGGAGCTTCAAAGCTAAGCTTCGTTTACTGTGGCTACCTATTGGATGGACACCTATTGGTTGCAGTGAGGTCAACAAGTGTGACAAATACACTGGCTTTAATCTCCACTCCCACTGGTCTAAATTACATACATTACTATTCCTCTCCTTCTCTTTCTCCCACTAATAGAAGAGGAGAAAGCAGACAACAGCAGTACTTATGGAGGGCAAGAAGTCATGCAAATTAACGTCAGTCAGCATCAGCACTTTTTGGCCCCGCAGAGTCCCGGTAGGGAGAAGGTGCCGGGGCAACTGATTATAATTGGGCTTCGGCTGATTAGCAAAAAGCAGCCAACACAGATATGTGTGCGGGGGGGGGTTATAGAAGAGATGCTTCTATAACAGGCTACAGAAACTCCAACTCTGCACGACTTAACTCCAAACTGCAACAGAAGCCAACATCAAATTTAACATATTTTACAAATCCTGTTTAAAAGGTCTGGTGTAACCACACCCAATATTCACTTTGTGAATATGGACTGGACGTGCTCCATCGGGGAGTGTTAACAGTTGTTTCCTCCTACTGGGCGTAGACCTCTGGTTCATTGTGAAACTGTTTAATGTGGACAGCGTTTAACCAGTCGCCGTTGCTACAACTGTTTTGATCGCCTCATCTAGCTCTACCACCATTTTGAAACACAGACTCCAATGCCATCTCACTAACCCACGCTGATTGGACCACCAGCAGGGTGGCTGTGAAAACGTTCATGCGAACAGGTTTTCCACACTATAATCTCAGCTAAATAAATTGAGCTTGATAGCAACAGTAAAGTGGAGCCAGGTTCTTAGTGGAGGTTTTAAAAAAACATTATTTGATAATGAGACAGCACACACCTCTCCCAAACCTTATTCCTCGCTACAATCTCACCCACACAATAACTACCACATTTTTGACATAGTTGTTGATAGATCTGGCATAGTAAAGAGTTAAAATGGGACTGCGTGTCTATTCAGGCCCTATAAGCAACCTTCCTGGTGGTTTAGCTGTTGGCCCATCAAGGGAAGATAAACTATCTGACACAGTTATAGTGCTAGAATCAGACTTGACCTTATCATTGCTGACATTTGGACCAGACAAGCACTTTACATGCCTCACATTGCCCTTTACAGCAGAGTCCACGTACACACACACACATTTTACCATAGCAAAGATGAGTAGGACATGTTGGGAGTACTTATGTATGGGTGTTACGCTCATTAAGGGGCCCTGCACCCAACATGACAAGACATGTAGTTCCATGTACTATATCGCCCCTCTCTGTCCATCACTCCCAATCACTGTTTCACACAGATACTCCGTGTAACAAATGTCAGACCTGAGCGCAGTGTGTTCCCGTGCACGCGCACGTGCGCGAGCCGGACCATTGACAGGCTCGGAAGCAGCTTGTTGAACTAATAGCCTAACTAATGCGTCCGGCTTTCTCCCTCCCACTTTCCTCGACAAGACTGACATCTATGAGCCGAAAAAGGACGAGAGAGATAGAGAGGGAGAGAAAAAAGGAGGGGATAGATTACACAAAAAAGGAGGAGAGGAGCAGGCTGACAAGCGGCAGACCCTCTCACCCACCCGTCTGACTCCATTTCTCCCCCACCGCGAAACCCGCTTGCTCCCAAAGGGTTTGTCTGTGTGGATGGCGCTATGATGAATAGGCCTGTCTAAGCTAACCTAGAAGAGACCAATTAGAGAGTGGGAGAGAGAGAGGTAGAGAAGCAGCGAGAGAGAGAGAGACTGAACAAAGTATAAAAACTGAGGGAGAAACCATCACACACCCACAGAGAGAGAGAGAGGGCAGATAGGTTAAAGCTGAGGCAGGAAGATAGAAAGCGAGGGTAAAGTGTGAAAGTTTAACACTCGGCATGTTTACTCACGGGCGTGCTCCAGACACGCACCGGTGTGTCTCAGTGAGCTCACTGAGCTGTCAGTGCTGGGGGAGAGACAGACTTAACCTCGCCTACCGCTGCTGGAGTAGTCTTGACAGTGGACACTCTCTCTCTCTCTCTCTTTCGCTCTCTCTCTCTCTCTCTCTCTCTCTCTCTCTCTCTCTGGTGTGTAGACCATTTAGACAAGGGGTGCTCCAACACACCTGATACAAATGAACCGGTCGTTATCAGGCTTCTAACGACCCACTCGTGTGAGCCAGGTGTGTTGGTACATCTAAAACATGGTGGAAAGTGGTCCTCCAGGACCAGGATTCCCCACCACTGATTTAGACCCTATGAGTCTCGTAAGATAACCGATAGTTATGCTCCTTAATCACATTATAGTGCAACCTGGGATTTCCTCCACAAGGCTGCCCCTGTAAGACTTGTTCAGGATACTGCAGCCAAGAATTCAACCCTTGAGCTATCTGCTGCGAGGTGGCCTCTCATAAACAGGTCTTCAATGTTATTCAGGCTGAGGACCCCTTGGTTGATAGAAACAAGGCAAAGAAACTCCCTATCACATACAGAATCATATACACCTGTTCTGCCCATTAAACTGGAACATTAATAATGTGTACTATTGCAGTCGATTGCATATAATGCTAATCCATTAAAATAATTGACATTCATATATTAGTTTCATTTCTGGCATTGTAATGTTTAGAATAAAAAAAGTTTGAGATTTGGCAGACATCCTGCAGCAACTCTGAGGAAAGATCCCATTTTGAATATCAAAGTCAGACTATTCTTCCACATATATACTTCTTCATGTACAGTAAATTCTGAACAGAAGTGCTGAAACCAGGATGAGAAAGTAGATATACAGTATATTCATTTGACTGTCTGCAAATTCTTGTCAAGATTTTATTTGGCTGGGGAAATTAGTTTGTTTACAGCAGTAGAACTTCAGCATTGTTCTAAATGTTTCTCTTTAGCCACATTACCTTTTCAAAAATGAAACTCTCTGCTCTCGTATGCTCGTCTGAAAGACCAATTATAAACAGCACAAACATACTAAAGTGAATGAGGAATGAAAGAGTCATCGCAGAGAGAGCGAGGGAGAGACACTGACAGCACAATTAAGGTTTTTAATTCTCTGCTTGAGTGGGCCGGGCCAGTCTTTATGCTAATTAGGACACCACGTCTATGTAATAAATCTCTATGATCCAGCCTTGTTTCCTCTCTGTCTCATACAGCTCTCTTTTGCTTTAAGGCTACAACCTCAGCTTGAGTTGTTACCAGCGCTATAGATATTATATTGGCTGACAACAAGGTCATAGGTTTACAAAGAGAGGTTGAGAACATTTCAACATGCTGTTTACTGGTTGGCCGAGCACTTGCCGTCTGGGTTCAGTGGCTTCCCGCGGTGTAGTTTCTCTCTCTGTTAACTCGTCTTATTAGCTTTTCTCCTGCAGCTTTGTATGGACAGAGCTGTAGGCAGGCACTGCATAGTGATATTTAGTGGCACATGCAGAACATTTGCCCATATTTATCCCGTCACCCCATTTCCATATGACAGACATGCCTAATGATAACCTCTGGAGATGACACCATGTGACTGATAATTGGGGAACCATACTCAAGATGAGGTGGAAGGAGACAGAACTGTAGCGTAAACTAGCAGTTATATCTTCACCCTTATTTAGGTCACAAGCACACATGCAAGCACAATTAATTTAGTTCTCACTTCTCTAGTTAATTGTTAGAATCCACCACAGTCCATTTTAATGTAGTATTCCCAAGCATACAGCGTGTTCATTAGGTAAAGGAAGATAAGCCCAGGTTGACTGGGACACAATGTGAGGTGGTTTACATCCACAGCCAAAATAGCAATAACATTGCTGCCTTAATGTGAAATTCTACTACCAAACCAAGCCCTCGGCCCAGGGCTCTGTTTCTCCAGTTTCTTCTGGTGGTGCGCAGTCTTGTCATTGCTAGCATCACAGTCGACCATTTTGTGTCGCACGAGAGCCAAAATGGCCACCACCGCCACCACAAGGGCCAGGTGAAGCAGGTATAGGGCAACATGGAGAGCTATGTAGAGCAGCGTTAGCATGACAGAGAAGAAGAACATGGCCACAGCCCACGGCCACGCCAGGAGGAGGACGAGGGACTGATGGAGGGAATGGAGAACAAGGGCTGGGGCGGAAAGGAGGAGTCTGATCATCGTGGAGGTCAACCAGGAGTAAAGTACCAGAGGGGACATCAGGAGAGATGCCGCTGTCTCACTGCTGTCACCCAAATATGAGGCCTGACCATAGAAAGAAAAGATATTTAGCCCACAAGGTTTGCGTTTCCAAAAGTCTCACTCAACTCTTGCCTTCAGCTTACCTCACATGGTGTGACTTCCGAAGGTGTTGGTGCATTACGAAGCCCTGTGAAGTTACACGAAGAGGCAGGTCATGTCAGCAGCATACAACACTACTGCTCGAATCAAGCAGAACTTTAGACTAATAAAATAAAAACATCTTAAACTCACACAGGATCAGGAGAATTAGAGCAATTGCCATTAATAGCCTCATGATGCTCACACTCCAAGTCTGAAAACAACATAACAATTAGAGATCTTCAGTCAAAACTGCACACAGCCTATTATTTGATCCATGTGTAGAGATAAACTCAACTCACTCAAATGAATCGATACTGATAATAGCCTATTCCTGTCTCACTGAAGACTAGACAGTTCCAATAGACGGTCACACTGCTATATTCTCATTTATGCTCTGGGGTAAAATAATAGTGTGAAGCAGTGCATCTTCTCTACGGTTTTATAAACATGCAGGGGCTAAACGTTTGTAATTAAGGATTGCAGCGCCCCCTGTTTGAAAGGAGGGCAGAGCTGAGAGCAAACAAACAACCCCCCTCCCCCCCTCCAAGGTTTTACAGTAGTTTACTATATTTATATCTTTTTTTATCACCATATCTCTCTGGGGCTCAGGTGTTATCTCCATATCTCATCTCATGCATGGGCATAACTTAATCATTTTGGTGTCCACTGAACTGAGCTGGACACCAGGTGAAGTGGATTTATCTTAACGGCCTCCATTACTGAATAACACAGGCGAGAGAGAGAGAGGAGAGGGGAGGTGACTCCCCAGCAGGTCATGTGACTGACAGGTGGTGTCACCCTGCCTACCAGCAGGGGTCTACCATGCCACCTCTGGAATCATGGGAGGTTTGGGTTGGCGGGGCCTCTCGCAGTCACTATATATCTATGGACAATTCTGAATAATTACCCTGCTTCCAGTCTCGTTGTCTCTGTTGAGGTTAGCCAAATGTCTACACCCTCCTCTTCCCTGCTGAGATGCCAAGGTGAATCAGCCATTACCAGGAAACACATCACTCCTAGGGGAGCAGCAAAGAGAATTACCCCACAAGCTCTTTTATTTGATCTAACAAGGATGATGCAATATGCTTTTATTACCTGAGGAAGGCAGCGTCAGGTAATAATCATTATTTAGTCACTCAGAAGCAGCAATCAACCCCTTATAGACGTTTCTGCCATAACAATGATCAGGCTCCATTCCGCCATCAAAACACATTAACCTTCAGTATGTTTACCGTTAATTGTAACATTATTCATAACATTATAAGAGGAGCTGGGTCCTCTCACAGAAATTAAGAAGACTTTGCCATTCAGCTTGATACACTAACCATAATTTAAGATGTGCTTTTATTAAAGCATTCAATGGATTGGGAGAGGATTGTGTAAATAACACATTCATTTAATTTAGAAACCATTTATTTTGTTCCATTTACAATGCTAAGACATTTTACAGCTTCAACATTACATTAAGTAGCTTAAAAGAAATGCATACAAGACAAACATGTATAACAGGTAGAATATTTGCAAAACATATGTACATGAATAAAAAGCAACAATGTCAGTAAATGAATAATGCATTGCTTCTTTATGTTAAAGACCGACAGGGGAACTACTCTAGTAAGACATGGAAAATACCCTTCTAGTTGTAAATAGGTCATTGGGTAGATGCACATCAGCACAAAGACCTTGGTTAACACAACATGTTAAAGGCTGTAAACTAGTGTACCATGGCAGCGTTCAGATGTGCACCATGATTCCTATGAATACTTTCATGGTAATATCCCATTAAGACTTCACCAGCCTGGTTCTTCAATAAAATAAAACACCTTATTGGGGAATAAGCAATGAAGTGCTTTGTTAAGACATTCTCTACAATGGACTGGACTAAAATCATTAAATATGCACACTAGAGGGTAATGAAAATTCTGAAAATATAAAGTGTTAAAGTATATCGAAATTTAAAACAATTCTTCTCCCCACTCTCACTTTTACAACTACAATAACAACAAAAATCTTAAAAAAATAAAAATAAAATTGACCTTTGACCTTCCCATTGGACAAAGTTGTGTGCCTGAGCCAATCAGAGATGGGAACACAATACTTGGATGTAAACTACTGTTGTGCATAAAGGACAACAAAAAGGAGAAAAACAAAAGCAGACAACAAGCGTGGAACTGCAGAGTGTAGCGTCACACCCCCGTGCATAATCCTTCCGGCATGCCTCGTCGCGGGACAGGAAATGTCTGCCGTGGATTAGGCTGTGAAGAGGAAGTGATGTCACAACCAGGAGGTGGCGTGCAGCGTGACGCTAGACACTGAAGGTGGAGAGGATGTCCTCCACCAGGTGCTTGTAGACCCACGCGTCTCCCTTCAGCCTCTGGCGACGCACCCCCACCACCTCAGGCCTCTGGAGGAGACACACCTCCAGCTCAAACGCCATGGTGACCTTGCCAAAGTCCCCGCGGGTGCGACACTTCAGCGTGTACCTGGGCGCGGGGCACAGCAGGAGATGTTCAGACAGAATATGAATATGGAACACGAAGCAAGAGGTTTAACGTACAGGCATAGTCCAGCATAAGACATAATGAGAAGAGCAGAATAGTATAATGCAGCTGGGAGATTAATTATGTTATCTGCAAAAAGGACATTTTCTGCAGTGCGAGTCAACGCTTTCTTCACTTCTTACAATATTTTATATACATAATAATAATAATAATAATAATACTACATTTTATTTATAGGCACCTTTCAAAGCACCAAAGGTGACCTTACAAGACAAAAGTAAATAATGACAAATGAAATAAACAAAACAAGAATATTGTTTTCGTATACCTATCGTATAATAACATCAAATAATGACACGTTCTCAAACGGCAGAGGGTGTATATTAACCACTTATAATCTCTACCTATGCACTGAATCATGTGCTACCAGGTAATACAGCTGACAACTGGACACGCGTGCTCAAAGTTGTTCTGACACATTTTGACTATGCCCTATACAACTGCATACTCAACCAATCACAGGGCCAGCGATGTCAATCAAGACTGTGCGTGTCTGCACAGCCCTGAGAAAAGAGTGTGTGTGTGTGTGTGTACGGATTCCACTGACACCAACCGATTTAGACTGTATACACGAGCATACGTGCGGAGCATATGTTTGCTCCTGCCATCTCCACCTGGCTTTTAAGTCTCTCCTTACCCTTTCTGTGTGAAGTCAATGTGCTTCTCTGGCAGGACGGACAGAACCTGGTTGAGGACTTGATCTGGGTTGGTCTGACTGGTGAGAGTCACATTGTACTGGGCCTAGGGGAATACACACGTTAATCAAAACTACAGTGTGTGTGTGTGTGTGTGTGTGTGCATGCGTGCGTGTATTGTGCGTATTGTGCCTTGATCTTGCGCGGGCCATCGCGCAGGGCCCGTTTCTTGTTGGGGGTGAGCATGGTGATGACTTTATCCAGGCCTCTCTCCAGAGAGCCAAACACCTTCCCTGTTCTCTTCTTCTGCCCGCTGTCTCCGGTGGCGGCCATGT
>JAODUH010000001.1:1041618-1052283 GCA_027564835.1 Typhlichthys subterraneus | reverse complement strand
TCTCTCTCTCTCTCTCTCTCTCTCTCTCTCTCTCTCTCTCTCTCTCTCTCCCTCTCTCTCTCTCTCTCTCTCTCTCCATCCCTGACCCCTTTACACCTTCCTCCCTCCCTCTAAGATAAGCATGGGGGGCAGCTATTCAAGTATGTCCCAGAACACTTTGAACACTTTCTGGTTATGAACAGTCGCTCTGACTCTGTGTGGGATACCGCCCTACAATGGGATGTGCAGTGTCCGTTTACTGCTGTCAATAATCCCTCAAAATAGTAACAAAGATACTAATACCATCATATCAGTATGGGCCAATACAATACTATACAGCAGAGGCCTTCAACCCTGGTCCTGGAGAGCCACTGTCCTGCGCGTTGTAGATGTCTCTCTGCTCCAACACAGCTGTCATATGCCAAATGTACATTTGCACAGTTATACAGTATATGCAGTATACTGATATACAGTTTTTGGGAAACAGTACATAGAAAAAAAGAAGTATTGAACCAGGCTGCCTGTCGAAGTGTACTTGAGCAAGACACCTAAACCTAACTGCTTCCGGTGGTGGGATGGTTCCTTTTTGCGTGCTGCATTCAAATGGAACTTGTGAAATCATGTACACTGAAGCCTTGCGTTCAAGTGGTTAAGTTGTGTGGAGATCGTTACTAGGCAACGGTGACATGGACCCCGAAATACTTGTAGTTCTTTTCGCTTATTTTCTAGATCTGATTTACCGGTACTTAGTATTTCAACAACATATGGAGGAACAAGAGATGAAAGGAAAATGGTGACATTTTATCTACTATAATAAGTTGTGTTTTTTTTACTGCCATCCACTATATTATAGCCTATTTGTACTGTATCGGTAGTCTACCTATCAACTGTCATAGCCACTGATTCTGCCTTTTTCTGAAAAAAGTCTGGAGACACGTCACAACTCTCGAACTCGGCTCTTTAAGATAATTTCAACTTACGATGTTGTGAATACCACAAACAGTGGCGTTCATTTGGACTCTTCTCGTGAAAATGGTAAACACGACCCCATTTGAAAGCAACATTGGTGTGCGAGAGTGAGTGAATGAGAGGTGTGGCCTAAAGTTTAGAAAAGCGCTATACAGTATACTGTAAATGCAATCCAGGTACAAATGAATGTGGGGCTACTGTTTAAAACTTTGACTTTACATGCAATCTCAAACCAAACAGCCACATGTGGTCGATTGTGGATAAAGTGTTTGCTGTCTGAGTTTTTGTGTTTTACTCATTAAACTCCTTTTTTTCATACTTCTCCATCTAGTTCGACTACATGACAGCATATCAGAAGAGGGCTTTCATTATTTGGTATTTGATTTGTGAGTACCCCCCTCCCTCCTCCACACACACACACACACACACACACACACCATATACACAATGTGAATTTGGCTACCAAACCAAAATAATGTAGTTTCTGTACGTTCTGTAGTTCATTCTGTAGCTAAAAATGGTGTGAATATAAATAGCCTTGACCCATAAACTCTCCTACGAGGCCTTGTGGTGATAACCCAGAGCTCAAGGCCCTGTGTATGGGACCCCAGGGCCGGATCTGTTCCCAAACAAATCCCAACAGACACTACCAGAGATAGTTTGTATCAAAAGCCTCTGTATACGTGCGCATCTGCGCTGTGTACACATTGTGTACGTGCCCATGTGCACGTGAAACAGAGACTGTTGATGTGCACATGTGCACGTCATCAGTCTCTGCTGTCATCGAAAGTCTCTGTTTACATGCACGTTTCCACTGTTTTAGAGACTGTTGACGTGCATTGTACAGACTGTTGACGTGCCCACGTGCACAAACAGTGGAACAGTCATATTGTGTACACATGCAGTCCTCATGTCTGAATAGGTTTCTGATGCTTTCCTATTGACAATGCTGTATGTCATGTTTTACAGTACCGTATATACAGTATATTTTTATTTCACTTGAATATTGCCATGTTAGTCGCACTGAGATTAAACGTGTATCTATTTTTCAAGAGATACCTGTTGCAGACATAATTTACAACATTAAATACACAATTTATTTTCTATGTATGCAATGCACATCAAGTATAAAATACAGGATAGATCATTTCAGAGCAACTATGCTTCATTTTCAATAAATGCAGCATGGCTTTGAAACTGTACCTTTATGACAAGGTACAGTATAACCTGTTCTAAGCCGAAGAGTCTGAAAACTGAAAGTATGTTTTCACCTAACTCAGCATTGCATGCCACAGGGCACACACATCAATGCCCAGTCAAAAGCAAAGATAAAAAGGTGTACTGTAGCTGAATATAGTGTACATGACATATTACCGCAATGACATACAATGCTGTGTCCCATCTATACCTCTTCCTCAGGGTGACTGGTGGAGAGCTGTTTGAGGACATTGTTGCCAGGGAGTACTACAGCGAAGCTGATGCCAGGTAGTAAAAACACATGTGTAATGTACAAGTTCTGCATAACTGAGTGCTTTAGTGCGTGTTTTCCTATACGTTTCACATATGGCCTCGCCCCCGTGAGAGATAGGAGCCTCCTCTCTGAGGCATTTTATCCAGATATTTATAAGTGTGATTAATGGTGTACAGCGTATAGTATTAATCACACACAGCCCAGCTTCCACCACCAGCTGTAGGTGAACATACTACCTTCCCCACGGGGTGTGTCAGAGAATGAGAGATAACAGCATATATAGTATACCCCGTATATAAAGACAGATATACAGTATGTACACAGAATACAGTAGAATGATGAATGAATATAGGCTGGCTGTTGAGTGTGTGTTTCTCAGCAGACATGCTGCAAGCTCTGTTTAAAACATTGCTTATTATCATTTTGTGTTGCGACAATGAGACAGTAAGCTATTATGGGATCCATTTCAGCAATGCATTTAGCGTCCTCCCCTCGATTGATTTGCCTCAAACTCCTGTCTCCTCTGTTGTTGTCCCTCTCACATCTCCCCTTCTTACCTCCTCTTATCTCCCCCATCCTCCCCCAATCAGTCACTGCATACAGCAGATTCTGGAGAGCGTCCATCACTGCCACGTTAACGGGATAGTCCACCGGGATCTGAAGGTTTGTATGTCCGGAGAGAGAGCAGTCGTAGCTTCAAGCTAGCGCTGTTGTGATGGTGGCAACTGGTAACTGTCTGGGCCAAGCGGTTTTCACCTCAACCTCAAGCCTGTTGTGAACTTACCTAGCGGTGTATCACCTGAAATGTGCTCTAGACAAACCTCGCTTCCCCGTACGCACATATGAGTAACCTAATACAGTTGTTGAAGTGGCACAATAAAGTGTCGTTATCAGCAGATAATGAAGCTGGTGCAGTACTGGAGCCCGCCACTAGATTTACATTTGCCACTGTATGTGTTGAGTTTAGGTTAAAGTTAATTGTACTACAGTTATTGTAGTACAATTACCTTGGTGTTGACAGTTTTTGGAGCCAGGTGAGATTTTGTCCAATCCATATTATTTTAAGATCTCTTCTATTGTTACAGCAGGCATTGTTCCATTAAACATTCAATACCTAATACATACCAATGCTTGGAATAAATCTGCACCTGTGATATAAGCCACATTGAAGGATTTAGTGTGTGTGTGTGTGTGTGTGTGCGTGTGTGTGTGCGTGTGTGTGCGTGTGTGTGTGGTCTGCATTGAGCACAGGCTCCCACTCACTAGGATAAAAGCAAACAGCAGGCAGCAGCTCATGATTTGCATAAATCATGTAAGTCGTGAAGATGTGAAATCTTTTTCCAAGGTCATTGTTGTGAATATTCCAAGGCAACCCTTCTGACGACTTCCCAAGGGTAGGTTTCCGTGGCGGTAAATCCTCACAGGTAACACAGTGATGGAAGCTCAAATGGTTTTAAATCAAGTGCTAGTAATAGAGATGTGTTCAGCTGGTATTTCTGTGCCTATGTGCTGTGTGTGTTTCTACAGTGTGTCTGCTGTAATGGCTACATGTTGCCGGTGGTGTGACACTTCTAAATGCTAGGAAATGTATTATTCATTAGGGTGCGCTCTCTAACTGGCCTAAGGTTAGCATACACCTTTCTGGTTTATCAAACCTGTCTGTGTTCATGTGCCTGTGTGCTTGTATGTATATGTGTGTGTGTGTGTGTGTGTGTGTGTGTGTGTGTTTGTTATCTCTTGCGGACTTGCACATGTGGGGTAAAAGCATTCAATTATGTTTGCTGCTGTGTCATTCAAGTTAGTGTGTTTGTTTTTATCCACATCGTGTTCGAATGTGAGCCCCTGCTCTGCGTTACACCCCCCCCCCCCTCCCCCCTACACACACATACACACACACCTCATTGGGAAACTATAAGATGGAGTCGTGAAGCATCCAGGTAGAGGTTGTGGTGTTCCACAGCCCCCCAACTTTGCGGTGGAGTCAGTCGCCATGAGACGCTGATTTAAGAGCAGTTTAGCATCCTCACCCCTACCGGGTGAGGATGCTAAACTGCTCTTAGCATCCTCACCCGGGAGTCGTTGGGATTCGGTAAGGCTAATCTGATCCTAGATCCGCGTCTGTGGGCGACGTGTTCGCAGACTGCGTGACCTACCTCTCGCCTCTAACCTTTTTGACTCCGCCCCCCCCAGCCTGAGAACCTTCTATTGGCCAGTAAGCTGAAGGGGGCGGCGGTCAAGTTGGCTGACTTTGGGCTTGCTATCGAGGTTCAGGGGGACCAGCAGGCATGGTTTGGTAAGTACACACCATCCATGGCAGTTCACCAGTCCATTCGTCAGGTGGACAATCCACTATCTAAACTAACACAGCCCCCAACCCCACCCTTCCATTCCACACCTCTTTCTCCCCTCAGGTTTTGCTGGCACCCCGGGCTACTTGTCTCCGGAGGTCCTGAGGAAAGACCCGTATGGGAAGCCTGTAGACATGTGGGCTTGCGGTAAATATAATTTCAGCTCCCTCTCCACACAAGAGCTAGGTTGCGTTGCCTATTTACTGTACACAGGAGTGATTGCAGTGCGATCTGTGGCAATGTCTGGCCTGGTTGGCGTGTTTACAGATGGTTTCTGTGTTGCTAATCCGTCTGTGTGGATTTATATTGGTTAGCTGTGAATGGTTGTCATGGTATTTGAGATGCTAACCTGTCAATGTGGATGGAGGTTGTTGTTAGCTAGTGGATGCTGGTTGTCATAGTTGGGATGCTAACCTGTCAATGTGGATGGAGGTTTGTGTTAGCCAGAGCCATAGAAAGATAGAGATACCAAAGCCAATGGAAGTTTGACATTTTCAACAGTCACATGGTTCATGGAGAGGAAAAACCTATGGCAAAAAAGTTCCAGGAAGTGCTTGGTGGGCAATTTTAATATATATATACAGATATATAACTAAATTGTTTGGTAATTCGTAGTAAATAAATGCACCGATTTAAATCTAAAATATAATTTATAGAGTACTTTTAGTATGTATGCTAACTTCGGGGAACAATTTAGGCTCCATAATATGCCATTGCTGTGAAAAAACGGTCCATTGGCGTGAACGGAGATGGCGTGACTCTCTCTTTAAATGGCTCTGGTGTTAGCTAGTGAATGCTGGTTGTCATGGTAGTTGGGATGCTAACCTGTGGTGTGTCCTTGCTGCCAGGTGTGATCCTGTATATTCTGCTGGTGGGCTACCCGCCCTTCTGGGATGAGGACCAGCATCGCCTCTACCAGCAGATCAAGGCCGGGGCCTACGATGTGAGCACATGCACCTGCGCAAACACACACATACACACACACACACAGTATGTTGTTGGCTACAGGTATAGAGGGTTCAACACATAGATCATTTCCAATAACATATTGCAAGACATTTTAATTAACTTATAATTATTCCTTACTTATTCACTTATGTATTTACAATGAGTATTTACTAATAATAATGGGTATTTAGGGCCTTTTCCCACTAAATGCGTTTTTAGCATTGAGAGCGCTTATTTTCAATACAACTTTGATGGAGTTCAGTGATTTCAGTTGAAAACAATGTAACTTTTTGAACAGCGCTAGACTCTCTTGTCGGCCAAGTAAAATCGAGGAGGGGGCGGGACATACGATGTACCAGTGTCAATAATGGCGGAGGAGAAACTATTCCAGTCAATGACATTTTCAAATTGAATAAAATGTAATATAGTTTTAATAAAATATATTTACATAAGACTCATCCGGTAGGAATTATTATTACGTTATTATTAATCTGTTTTGGCACTGTACATGTGACGAGCCTCATGTCCTTTGTTAGTTCCCATCTCCAGAGTGGGACACCGTCACTCCTGAGGCCAAAGACCTCATCAACAAGATGCTGACCATCAACCCCAGCAAGCGCATCACTTCCACAGAGGCCCTCAAACACCCCTGGATCTGCGTACGTGTCCACTATCCTTCACAATATTTAAACACATTTTAAATAAATATATTCATATAATATTGTAAATAATTACAGTATGGATATTTATGCTGTACCAAGTGCCATGGAATATAGATCATACCACATTTGATCAAATATCTATGCACTATTATTGGACCCCACGTATGTAGCATGCTAGTGACTAGTTAGCTAGCTCAACACTGCCCTCTGGGCCGTCCAATTCTTCTTCAATTCCTCCAACAGCAACGGTCTACTGTTGCGTCGATGATGCACAGACAAGAGACTGTGGAGTGTCTCAAGAAGTTCAACGCTAGGAGGAAACTCAAGGTGAGATATCCCCAAGAGATACAGTATGTAGGCTACCTCCAAGCTCTCCCTGTCCCCTCTCTGTCCTTCAGCTTGATGTTTCACTCAGCACCCCTTTCTTGCTTGGATTGTAGCCTACTGATTTCTTGCTTTATTTGCGGCATGGTTTCTAAGGTTACCTAACCGCGCCGACCTTTCTAATCCTGTTTTGTTTGCCTTATCCTTCCCCTTGTTACGTACTTTCCTCTTCTCCACTTATCTTGCTACAATCTTTCCTTCTTTCTTTCTTGCTTGCTTGCTTGGATCATTCTCTTCATCACAGGGAGCCATATTGACCACCTTGCTGGTCACAAGAAACTTCTCAGGTATGTTGCCTTCACTTTCATTTAGCGACAGCATCCAGCTATGAGGTCAGACAGACACTCTCTGTACTCTAGCTCTCTCTGTCTATTTTTATCTGTCTCCTATTCCCCTGTGTCTGTCTCTACCTCGCTCTCTCGTTCTCTCTCATGGCTCTCTTGGATTCTTTATTCTATGGTAAATGTCATTAGCCATTTCAATCCCTGCAGTCACCCCATTGTTTCAGTTGTTTCCTTTCTTAGTCGAATAAGATATTGACATGCTTTTCTATTCCTGTTCATCACTGTCTTCCTTTTTTTTCTAATTTCTTTCCTTTTGTTGGGATTGTGGTATCTGTTTGAGGTAAGACATTTGGAATGACAGGGAAGGGGCGGGGTTATGCCCAACCAATAATGATGCGATGTCTGATCCAATAGTCCCACCATTGACAGTTTGCATGTGAACCTGTAGTGGTTTGGAAGTCACTAATGCAGTGCTGAATATAGAACTATTCACAATACATTCAGCATGTAGTTTGACATGCATGTTAATGCAATAGTGGGCTGTTGACTTGAAACCTGTAAGGGTTGTTTGTGTATGCGAGGATAAGAGATATTATGTTTGCCTAGGCAGCTGATTATGCATGTCAATTATGAATGTTTAAGAATGTGCTGCTCAATCCGGTGAATACATTAGTTATTTTATTTTAGAATATAGGGTGCTCAGTAGAATGAATATAATGTATTTGCATATCAATGCCCTTATTGTTACTATACAAACACAGACACTCATGTCATATCATGTCACATGTAATCATTGCATTGCATTATGGTTCTTCAAGTAGAAAATAAAATGGCTGATTAATAATATTTGCTGCATGCTAGCCTAGCATAGCCTTTAGCTTAGTGATGTGCGAGGATTCTAACACTGATTCTCTTATTATCACCTCTCTCTCTCTCTCTCTCTCTCTCTCTCTCTCTCTCTCTCTCTCTCTCTTCCCCCTCTGCAGCAGCAAAGAGTTTGCTTAACAAGAAGACAGATGGCGTCAAGGTGAGTGACTTTGGACCAAAACCCCAAAATACTTTGTCCTTTGCACTAATTTGTTGGAATGACCGATGTCTGAGGAGCCTTATGGATCTGCATTGTGTACCGATGACATCATCATTCAGTCTTAGCAGTGGGCAACAGTCCTCAATTGCACTGTTGTCCAGAAGACTGTTTCCACTTGACTTGTCATTCTAATCGAAGTAATTCCTTTTAAACAATGTTCTCCGATATGTATTTTTACTGCCATTTTCATTTTTTAAGGATATAATTACTATTACTATTACTAATAATTGGTGATATAGTGAGATTTTTCCTTTCCCCTGTCTATCCACTTCACTTCATTGAATCCAGAAGTGGTTTTGGGTGGAGCAATACACCAACATTTATTTTAATACATTAACTATAGAGACAATTTCTGAACAGGGCTTCTATATAGATATGTGAAGATACCTATATATACCTATATAATATTCCTCTTCAAAGTGATTCACATGTTAAATTGATAGAAGAGCAACAGCCATATTTTTTAATCAGGATTCTAATTTAAATCCTTTATCTCATCCCTTGGCAGATGTTATATGGACTCTGGGGGGAACTATTATAGAGGGCCAATATTGAGGACATTGAGGAAGTGCATAAGATGCAGTACTAATTCTGGCCACCAGGCATGGGTCCAAAACAACGTAAATGTCTGCATGAATAGTGGTCAGCGGGCATTAGTTATTGAAACCATTATTTATCATGGGATTAAAACTGCCAACCTCACTATAGAGAAGATAGTCTCAAGGAGAAGTCCCAATTTTTTCCCCATGAAATATTATGCTTTCAGTGGCTAATTTCACTTCCTCACTAATTTCACTTCCTCTAAAAGTGGGTGTGAATTATTTCTGTATTAAGATTAATGTACTGTTTAAAGATGGGCATGATGCAATCACTCGCAAGAGATTAAATGACCCTGTCAGTTAGTACTAACCTAGTAAATGGTGTCTGAGACAGACAGTTTACATCATTGATGCTATGCCTATCTTTTATATACAGGCTATGTACTCTAGAGGATAAATCGAACAACCTTTAGAATGGATCACAGCAGGGATTATTGTGAGGTGTGCGTCTGCATATGTGTGTGTGTGCGCGCGCATGTGTGTGTGTGTGTGCGCGCGTGTGTGAGTGAGAGAATGTGTTGTTTATGTCCCATCTGCACTGCCCCCTGCAGGTCAACAACAAAGCCAACACAGTGACCAGTCCCAAAGACACAGGCCCTGCCTCTGCACTGGTATACATGAAGCACACCCTCGTCCCATCTGCACCCACATAACCCCCACTTCATATCCTTACCCTTCACTCTAGAGGGGGAGTTAGCGGTTGTCATCCTTAAAGTGTGCCTGTATGACCTTCTGCCACTAGATGTCACATTAGAGCACCAGTTTGGGCTATTTTCACGTGTTAAACAATTTTATCAACTCTCTCACCTAATGTAAATGCAACATAAAGTCTTAATATGATGTATTTTTATCAGCTTCCTCCTTGTACATTTTTTACTTCTATAAATATTATAGTTTCATAGGAGGTTTTCATTGACCTGGCAAATGCATTTTTCAGATATTTGTAAGTACTCCGTTGTGGGTGTTCTTAGCAGTTTTTTCAGAGCCTTATATTGTTCATATCGATATTAGATATGATACCGTATCCACCAAAATTATTAAATATATCGTGATATAAATGTTTGCCATATTGTCCAGCCCTACTCTGGGTAAATAACTGATTATGTGATGAGCAAAACAAATAGTCATATTGATTTTGGTCTTATATGTAATATAATGTACAGTATTTTATTATTGTATTCTAAGCATGTGGCACTGCATTAGGCAGGCCAGCTAGCATACCCGATAAAGCTTACGTCGAGACATACCGTGTATGAGAGTATATTATTTAATCAGTTTGGCTTATATACAGTACAGTACAGCTTGACTATTTTTAACTTTTGATCACAGACAGTGCAACTGGACTCACTAGCTGGAACCAGACTGGGTGTGGCCTAGATCTGTGTAGGGACCACCTGTACCATAAAGCCCTCCCTTTTTCTCAGCAACAACACCTCACTCATTACGTGTTACATTACATGTCTTCACTGCATGTGCCTGTCCCGGACCGCAGGGTCATACGATATAATGCTTTACTGTGGTGTTGCTAAGGCTTTGCTGCTTAATGTAGCTTGTGTGTTTGCGCGCATGGATTGGGGTGTTGGTGGGTCGCGTGTGATGAAAGATTCAGGCAGTTACACGCCAAATGTGGTGGAGAGACTGTCCTTTTCAAATGAGATTGTGTACAGTACATACATTCTTTACATAGCATGCAATCTTCTTACTTTCCTACTGCATGATCCAATATTAAATGAAAAATAATTTAATATCGGAAATGTTTTTTTCCTGCTCCAAAAAATATATTGTAAAATACAGTAATATTTTATTTTTTTATTCAATATTTGTATTATATTGCATTTTTGCCCCTTTTACTTTTTCTCACCTAATGTATTGAGAGAGAAAATGTAAAAGTCATACTTTTAAACATAAAACAATGCATATCCATTAGTGTATAT
>JAODUH010000001.1:995739-1020248 GCA_027564835.1 Typhlichthys subterraneus | reverse complement strand
TATATCCTGATCTATTAGCATTCTACTGCAAATGCAGCGTTAGCTATGCTTACGTTAGCCAGCATCGACTACGGTAGGACACCTATCCGATTTGCCACTGGTTATTCTCAAACCATAAATTACTTTCTTGCTGATGGCTGTTATTTCTTCCAATCCTTGGTTGTTCCTGGTCTCTTTGATGCCTGGCATGGTCATAATTATATAACTATGGTCCATCATATCCATAAGAATGAACACTACAGATCTCCTGAGTGTCAAAACTAGTGTTATCATCCATATTTCTTGTTGTTATGCTTGAGCTAGCTTGGCAGCCACACAGTGTGATGTCGGAGCAAGAGGTTATTACAAAACTCTTACAAAAACTAATGTAAAAGTTATTGTAGTGGATTTAAAGATGCACCTTTACACATTAATCAACAGTGTTTTTTATCCTGCAAGTTGCACTTTAAAGGTGTAGTCAGCGATTGTAAGCCAATGCACTTTTTGTCAAATTCAGCAAATATCTCCTCACGGTCTGCTAGCTGTCCATTCTGTTTGTGCTAAAAAAAACAATCTGGTGTTTCTACACAGCCCTGGGTGTAGTGGTGCAGACCGCACCACACAATATTATGCTAGCCTTGGCAAAGTGTGTCCAATTGGGAGGAAGGGGGGGTTGGGGGGGGCTTCTGATGGAGCACCCTATGACATTGTAGGGAGAGGTGTTTATGTTTTGATGAAGTTCATGAATCAACAATCTTGCTCCCCAATAGCTGACTCCATCTTTAACAGACAAAGTGCTATCCGTTAGATATTTAATTGGGCCTGAAAAGTTGGACACGGCACGAGCCTGACACAATTCTGTCCAAACCAACAAGAAACAGCATGTTTATAAAACATTTTTTACAAATTTATGGGGGAAGTATAATCAGCCTGGAAAGCCTAGAAACAATTTTGAATGTGTCCGAATAGTAACTAAACTTACCATTCAGCTTCGTATTGTAGCTATACGGGCTTTGGTTTAGATGGTTCATCCAATCAACTTCAAAGTATTTTTCCAAGTACCTGCCCTTTCACTCATGGATGGGGCAGAGATCTAACCTCTTTAAACCTCATTTTATAATTGAATGATTAAAGTGTACTGTATATTGAACAGCTTGTTGGATAGTGATAAAAAAAGAGAAACCTTTATGACGTTGAGCTAGGAGCTAAGGGACTAATACGCTCGTTGTCATAGAAACATAAACAAAACACTGCAATGCAGCTGCTTTGCTCTTCATTAGCCTACATCTTATATTGTAGAATAAGTTATCAGGCAAGAACAGGAGTCATTAAAATGTTTTCAACGTTATTAGCTATTCATGAAAATGACTTGGAACAAATAAATGCAGTATATACTGTAAATGTATTAAAACCTCTTCAGCCACATCTATGTACACATTGCTCTCTAAATAACAACATACAGATCAGCAAGGAAGAATAGAGGGTGGACCGGCTGAAACAGAGCTGACTGATGCCTAGACCACACGTACCCGAATACATTTTTAAACAGTGATCTTCCTTTGTTTTACATTATCCTGTCCATACAGCACTGTTTAAGAAAACATCTTCATCCACATGAAAATGCAACTGCATGCTTTCGAGCCTGTGAAGCAAAGCTATGTAAATAAAGGATATAAAGGAGCACACTTTGACGTCAAACAAAGGAGATAACGGCACACAAGCTGACGTTTCAAGCTTAAAACTCGGTTTTACCTGTCTACATGTGAACGCTGAATACAGAGTTTTTCAACATCTTCACCCTGGAAGGAGGTTTGTTAAAACTCCATCTTTGGTGATCGTATTTTATTAAACCTTTTCATATTTCATCCACACAGTCTGTGTGTGGATGAAAGGCCAAACCTCATAGAAAAAGCTGCGTATTTAAAGATTGCTGTGTACGTGTGGATTAACTATGAGTTGCTTGTAGGCTACTAAACCCACTGCAAAATGTATATATTTGTATTAATTAGTAAATACATTCAGAATACGACCCAAATCCGGCAGAACCCATGCCTGGTGAAATATGTGAGAAATAAATACCGACCCGACCCAAACGAAGGTCCTGTCAGGTTCAGGCAGAGATCTCAAGCTTTACCCTCCCCCTTAATTCCTGCCCTTTCCCTCGCATTATCCTGCTTATATCTACATGCCACGCTTTCACTAACTCTGTCTTTCTGACACACTTGTATTTTTTTTAAATCCTACGTATTACGTAACCCCTTTTATTTCCCCACACGACACACTTGGTGTTAATACAACGCCTTCCATGTTTGCTTTGTTTCCCTTGTTCTGCTTTGCTTGTACTCCTACAAGGTGAGGATAAAGAAGCTCGAGAGACGATGATTTCACCAGCAGTGAATCATGAATTGGTTGGTGTGCGAGCGGAGATCTACTTTAGGGACCCGGCTCGGACATGACATAACAGCTTCATGAAACATTAACAGCTAGCTAAGAAAGTGCATTGGCTTGGGAAGTGTTGTGTAAATGTGTTGTGACAACCTCACCTAAACTAAAAGGTGTTTAGCCACGGCTGATGACAGTTGAGCATGCATGTGACGAAAATACTACAACAAATCGACAAGAAAAACACGTCAGTGTGAATATGTAAAGTTTGTTCCACAATGTAAACCTTTACCTTCATAATATATACTGTAGATTGGCATGGCATGAATTGCTTAACATACTGTACCTTTGCAATAGACACCTACAACAACAGTATTCTCTATTTAAGCTTTAAGCACTCTATTTAATATATAGACACATTGCCGAATACCTTATTGTTTTCAGAAGGACTGATGCAAAAAGAATGTCAGAAAAAGTTATATATGGATGGATGATATTTATGAAATATAATAACAAAAACATGCTTAGTAGTCGCAAATAGATACGTTTATTTCCTCATTAAGTGACCTGCAGGCACGGACAATGCAATGGTCAGACCTGTCGTCGTTAACAACAGTGAAGCTAACTGTGGTGTAATTCCTTCAATCTATTAGCCTTCTGTTGCTGTGTAATGAATTGCTTGGTTTTGGTATTTGCTGCTATTTGGTGCCCCATGTAAGTGAACCACCCATGCCACGGCAGATCATGGTGCCAAAGTTGTCTATCAGTCAACCCGACATGCCAGCACACCATCGTCCGGCATGACACGCTGACATATGCGTGCGTGTGGGTACACGTGGGAGTTTTGGTGCCAAGCATGCCCTGGTTGCTCGATAAACACTGGGATCATAAATCTACAGTGTCTAGGTTAGAAGAGAGAGAGAGAGAGAGAGAGAGAGAGAGAGAGAGAGAGAGAGAGAGAGAGAGAGAGAGAGAACAAACTCCACCTCTGGCAACTTGCTAGAAACAGTGACCAAATATACACAAGAGATAGACACTAGAGAGAGTCAGCGAGAGCAGGTAGGGGAGAATTATGGGTAAAACAGACAAATAAAAAATGTTTTCCAATGTTTGAACAGGTTTTTACAAATATGCAAGAACATTTCTTTGCTTTCTTCACAGTGCAGATAGTCACACACACAATTGGAGGATGCAAGGAGTCAGGGGTGGTAAATAGCAGAGCAATCTGCCTGGAGGCCACAGAGCTTTCTACACTGCATAAGAGCAAAGCAGCCCATATAGCTGCATACTTAGATAATGCACACACACGCACACACATAAGCACTTTGGTCTTTGTAAATGCACTTAACACACATATGTGCACATACAAAAATATGAACACACGCATACTGCGCACTGGCACACACACACACAGTGAAAGCGCTTGCAGTGGTTAGATAGCCTGCTGATAACAGAGAATGAAGCACTTCAAAACAGTGATACTTAGAAGATAGAAGAAGACACCCTCGAAATGGCCGCTAGCCACCGACAGGGCCCGTAGCTTACACGTATTGCACTGAAGCACGGCTGTTTAATGCTGTCGCATAATCACTCGGCCCTCACATCAGCTGGAATCACCTGAAGCCACTTTGACAATTACATGCTGCCATCTTAATCAAGGGATGTTCCCTTTGTTCAAAGAAAATATGAAGCAAACCAGATGAAAGCGTTTTTTTTTTGTTAAATCAAAGAAAAGCAGCACATTCTTATGAGAAGGCAGTTGAGACCTCTATTTAAATAATAAAATAGTCATACAGTTGTAATATACGCATGACCACTTCCCAGAATGCAACAGAATGACAATATTTAATCAAATCAAATCTCCAGCATAGAGTTGTAAGAAAGGGGCAGGACTGCCCATTATTGGGCCGCTGACATTCTTACTGCATGCAATTTAACATCAGACAAGTGGTGATTGATTATTTATGCATGTATTGATGTGCACATCTCATACACATTTTATGTGCATTACTGTAAAGCCCACTGGCTTGCTCACTGCATTACTGTAAAGCCCACTGCCTTCACTACCGGATTGGAGAGAGACAAACCCATCCACCATGTTGACCAGGTTGGACCTGCTTGCTCTGGAATCTACCACTGACCTCCCTATTTATTTAACAAGCAGATACAAAGATCATTGGTTTACATAAAATACATTTTAACATGTCTTGATTGTATATTGTATCTACAACCAGGAGCTAATACTTGCGCTGAAATTGCATGCCCATATAGCTAAAAATAAACCGGTGGTAACTCAGTAGCCTTGCCGTAACAGTCAATGACCGAAGTCTTCATCCTACAACGCCAAAGGCTTTCTTACGCATCGAAAATTGACGAGAAAGTTCATTGACCAAGCTGCAATATTTGACGAGTTGGGAATGAGAACGTGTTGTTTTAAAAGAGAATTTAGAAGCAGGCCCCTTTCTTGGACAGTGCTTTACACCCAAGTATAAACCTTTAAGCTACAATGACAATTTCTTTGAGTTTCTTCTTTGTAGGAGTGGAAGGTTTTAAGCGCTATAGGTAGCACACTCCAGTCTGAAATAAAACAGACTTTGGTATGTGTTACTGCACCAGACACCAGTTTAAAATTTCAAGCCAACAGTGTGGGAATGCCTCAAGCCACCCATAGAAACAGATCACGCAGATCACAAAGCAACTTTAATGGATTCGGCAACATTGGAAGGAGTAGAAAAATCAATTTCCTTATGTGAGAGATCAGAAAAAAACTGCTTTTGTTCGTTTTGTTGTAATTTAATTTAAAATTTAATTAATTTGTAATTTATTTAAAATGTGCTGTGTTTAATTGAATGCCGGGTAAATTAAATACATATCTGGAATCATGATACATTTTCCTGACAAAAACAATTGTCTAGTGAAAAGAGACAAATGCAATAGAGCATGCACACATGTGCATTGTGTATTGAATATATGCTTACGGACACACGCACACTCCAGAGAGATAGATAAGCATTGATAAACAGAAAAGGGGAAGAAGAGGTGTTAAATGGAGTGTGGTTTAGTGTGTGTGTGTGTGTGTGTGTGTGTGTGCGCGTGCGCGTGTGAGAGAGAGAGAGAAAATCTAACTTTATGTTTGCATAGCTAGGTCATCTCGGCTATTGTAAACAACTCTGGTTCATCAAGATCTTTACACACACACACACACAGCAGGCCAGGCGTGTGCTAACAGCTAGCCTTATCAGTAATCTGGTAAAACAAGGCCTCCGCTCCAGCAATTAAGTCAATTTTCCTCTCTGATCCAGGCTCAACATTTCCTGCATCGCTTGGCGCTATTGCCTGAGTGTAGTCTGGTGCCAAGGAAGGAAGTCAGTGGAAAGAGGAGGGGAGGGGAGGGGAGGGGTGAGGAGAGGAGAGGAGAGAATGTGATTGGAGAGGATGGGAGATGAGGAGGAGATGGGAGTGGAGAGTAGAGGATAATGGCAACAATGCTTGACTTCCTAAGGAAATGGAACATTGTGTGTTCAGCCATTAAGAGTTCAAAGGTGAACTTCTAAGGTTCCGTAAAGTGACAGTGCCAAGTGGAGGTCACCTCATATAACGGCATATGAAGCATAATCAAATACTAGTATTGGCTATATGTCTCGCTATATCTATTCTCTATTATTAAGATGGAGCATGTTACTTGTCCATGTAAATTACTTGCTGACTTAAGTAAAGGGTTAGTATGTTGCATACTTAACAATAAACAGAGTGGTTAATGTCAACTTTAAACAAACTACATGTAATAAAATATCATATTGTACTTGTGTGAGGTCTGTTACAATTATACTTTCCAGAAACCTTTCCTTTATTAATAGTTTCAGTGTGTTGGCGCTTTGTCCTGTTGAATATTCAACAAGACTGTCTCACCTCAGATAAAATAGCTATTATCACCTACTGGCTACACAAGTGTGACAGTGAGAGAAAGTGTACCAAGACTTTTAGCGTTCAGAGTTTTTCTTGGAATGAAAAGAAAGCAAGTTGCTACGGAGTGTGAAAATAAGATGATCTACAGTACATGTACATCTATTGGGTGGCAGATCAGATCCCTCCCCCTAGAGATAGCCTGAATCATGTTGTGACTTTGCTTTGCGGACCGGTAGAAACATTCTTAAGATGACTGGAGGAGTATCCATTATTCAAGCGGTTCATCAAAGCCACACAGCTTGTGAAGGGCCTCCGGAATATGCACGTTAGAAAGTCAATGAAACGTCGCAATAATCGGTAGACGGGCGGGGAGGGAACTTGGAAGTGGGAGGAGGGAAGTTTAGGGTGGTTTGTGTGTGTGTAGGGCGATGCTTCAGAGCCGAGTTCACCAGGCCTCAACATATAGGCCTACGCATAAAGGCCTACTTGACACAACGGTTTCATATAAGCCGTGAGAGTGAAAGAGAGGGAGAGAGAGAGGAAGAGGACAAGAGAGAAAGAGAGAGAGAGGAAGAGAGATATAGAGAGAGGGAGAGAGAGAGAGGGAGAGAGAGAGAGGGAGAGAGAGAGGGAGAGAGAGAGAGGGAGAGATATAGAGAGAGTAAGAGAGAGAGAGAGAGAGAGAGAGAGAGAGAGAAAGAGAGAGAGAGAAGGGGGTGGGTGCTGTAAAACAGGACAGGTTGAGGGGAGGAGGGGCAGTGCAGGAGTGAGAGAGAAATGATGAAAAACAATCAGTATGAAAGATAAAGATAGATGATATCCAGAAGCATTGGGATCCCTGCTGCTGTTTGTGTGCTGCATTCTCAACAGAAAGCGAGAGAGAATAAACAGGCAAGAGAAAGGTGCTGACAGAAACTATACACACACAAAATATAAAACCAAAAAGTTTGTTTTCTCTTTTAGAAACAGTTGACTCCCTTTGTGGTTTTCACAGGAAGTGGAATGTGCAACACATGCCGAGTATCAACCTTGACAATGTGGTATTTATTGTTCCACAATCTGCCTAAATATTTAGTGACACGTGCCTAAAAAGCACTTTCACATTGCGAACAAAGTCCAATCCAGCGTTTTTAGTTCATTCAGTTTAGCTCTGAGTAGCATGCGTATAAATTCCAAACCAGCATTGGACAACATTAGCCCTAAGAGGGGGAAAATAAACAATCACGCACTGCACAATCTCACAATATGCGTCCTGTATGGTTGCACTGTATAGATCATAATGAAAAAAGGTATTTCTTTATTAATACTAATAAAACAAAACCTTTTTTCATTATCGTCTATACAGTATACTGAATAAATAAATACATAAATATTAAATTCAATATAATTAATGTGTGTAATTTAGGGGGCTGTCAAATGTGCAAATTATTAGTTCACTGCAGTATTTGAAAAACATTTAAAATATGATAAATCAAATGGTAATTTTATTTGTATTTTTTAGCGTTATAACACGGTGTTCTGGTTCAGTACAGATGTACCAGCACTTGCCAAATAATTGAAATAGGGTAGAGGTAGCAGAAAGGTTTGAGAACCACTTGCATACATGATCTCATTGGGTATACCAGGATGTATTACCGTAAATATATAAAGTTGAAAGGAAAAGGCGACTCTATGGAGGGTATTATGTATACTGTACAGTTTGTCTACTGGGGAAAATGTGGTGAAAAGACGGTGTGTGAGTGTTAGCTTTCTCCAGTGAGTGTTTGCTTTGTCTGCTTTGCATACAAACAAAATGGCACTGTAGTACAAATATCTCTAACCTCAGGATAATATGGAGATACAATGCTGATAAAGCTAAAGGTACCTATTACTACTATGTGTAGTATCGTGTCACCGTTCGGTACAGGCTCATGGTTTGTTGGCTACGTATTTGAGTTGGCAGGGAAAAAACATTGCCCATATTCATGGAAATTCTTTACGATGATTTACATCACGTTTCAGTGGAACTGGGACACTAGATGTGGCCATTTCACTACAGTGTAACTGTGGATGATTTAGAGCTGATCTATAGTTCCTATAGTCAGTTTCACATTTTTCTGAAGACCAATTATATGTTTTTATGTCCATGCCCTTTTAAGGCTACTAGGGGTCACATGGTCTGCCTTCCAGGGCTTAGCATGCTACATTTCAGAACAAACTGGCAGTCTGCGATGATTAAGGACGCTATACATTCTGAAACATGAGCCAGGAGGCAGTATAGCCTAGTGGTTAGGGTGCTTGACTCCTAGCTGAAGGGTCAGCTCTCAACATGCCTAGCCTACCTCCTGTCTGTGATTCAAAACAAAAGCACCTCTCCCTTCAATGTTATAGGGTGCTCCCTATGACAGTAGCTCTGGACACACATTGCCATGGCTGGGATAGTGTTGTGTAGACCACTTTATTTGTGTTCCCATTTAAAGAGCCAGGGCTGTGTAGAAACACTATATTATGTTTTCACCACAAACAGAAAAGGCCACTAGCGGACTATGAGGAGAGATTTACTGAATGTAACAAAAAGTGTATAGGCCTATTAGCTTACAATTGCTGACTCCACTTTCAATTCTACAATAATACTGTATGTAATTGTGATGTCTGTTACATGAACAACCTATTGGGTTGTTCATGTAACAGTGACATCACACATGTAAAGGCATTTTACGAGCAAGATGGCTACCAGGCGTATCGGGCACGTATCCTGCATTCCTGTGGAACGTAGTTCGTGCGCGTCCTAAAAAACTAACGCAATTATTACGATTACGATCATTACAGCGCAGACACAGAATGGACAGTGAGTAGAATTTGACAGAAGTGTATTCTCTTACTTTAAAGTTGAATAACATAGTTTCATGATTGTGTGGAGGCATTATTTTAAGCCTACAACATCAACCTTACACCCACTATGGGTACCGATGGGTATCCGTCATCCTGACTCCAGTGTCCTATTTATTTCCAAACTAAAATATAGTATACCCTTTTGTGACGACTGACTCTAAATCTGTTGGCTGTCTGCTAAGCTACAGTAACTACTAGTCTCAGCGCAACATGTAACCTTCGTGTGGACAGATAGCATAAATGCCAAGCCACGTCAGGACGACTGCCTTGCCGTTAGTCCAGAATATCGGGGCCGTGCCATACTCTACAAGTGTCAAACTACACATGCACACGCAAGATATATTTTTTACTGTCCAAATTGCTGGTGGTGTTTTACACTCTCACTGGTGGTTTAAAATGGGTGTCTTTAAAATACTTCTAAGATACTTTAGAATATACTAGACCTTACCATTTGCCTGTGTCTGGAAAAGGGTGGTGGATAAAAAACTTCCCTTCAACGAATCGACCTGCCTATAGTTTTTTTCCATGTCGGGAATAGAAAATAATGTAGTGGAAGGTAGTTAATTTATTCTCTGTCTTCACTGAGTGACGTTGCAGTGTGCAGTGGGAGCTTCATTGATTGTATGTATTTTTCTCGTCTCCGGTCAGCAGTGGAGCTTGTTGCTGTGTTCTGGAGGTCGTACACTACATTGAATCCTCATTGATCTCATCTTTAGAGCCCCTGAGCTCCATAATACGAGCACTCGCCTCCTCTCTCACACACACCCACACACACGCACGCACACACACACGCGCACCGATAAACACTTCACACAACACGCGCCTGGTTAAGTAAGCGCAAGCTTGCATCTGTGAACATGCGCGGGATTCCGCTAACACAGGCGCCAATTCAGTTTCCTGCGTTCACACACACACACACACAGGCATGGTATTACAGTAGCACTAACGCCAATTCAAGTGTATTTCCTGCACACACAGTAACAAAACATCACACAGACACACACGCTGATCGGTAAAAAGCGAGTTTAGCCATGCTGCTGCCTATAATTTCTTGTTCCGTGTCTTCGTAACTGCGTGTAAGAGCATGCGTTAATTCAGACATCATTTAATAAGACGTGCAGCCAGACTGCCTTGACCACTCCATAGAAAGGTGCTGAAAGGCAATTACGCTAGGCAAATAGCCCTTAAGGCTCCAGGGGCATGAGCCATTCCATCCGCTAAAAGAGGGAGGAGAGTTCTGCTCTTCCTTTCAGCACCGACTCAGGGTTAGAGATAACTCAGCTTCCCCTTTCCTTCACCCCTTTTTACCAGTGCAGAGTAATGCATTAGAGGCCAGACAGACAGTGGCTGGCAGAGCTTAGCAGAAAGCTGGTGGACAGTGAAAGGCAATAGCCACCACCCCCCACCCCCGCTCCATTACATGTGTCCTGGGGCTACAGCAGTAACGCTGGTGATTCTGCTTCACTTGTTCTAAAGGTAACTTTTAGTCATGTTTATCTTATCCACCCACCAAACAGCAGTGCTATTGATATCTTAAATGTCAATTGCATTGACAACATGAAGGCCAATGTTTCCCAGGAGTACTGCAGTGATTTTCAATGCTTTTCCCTCAAATTTTAAATCTGTGCAAGATGTGTTTGGTCCTCATTAAGGAAACCCACATAATTTATTTTACTTTCTTCATATTATGTTTTTTTTCTTCTTTTTTTCCCAAAAGCCTTCTTGTATATGAGTATTTCACAAGAAAAAGCATCATTAGGAAGCATTATGATTCATGTAGTTGGAGATATTGTTACGACCCTTCATGACCTTCTCTTTACCTTTAGACCTTGTTAAACGAACATGTAAAATTGCGCCAAGAGGATTTTGGGATGAAAAAACTAAATAACTAAAGAACTAACAATTTCAAAGGTTACAATAAAGTAAAGCTCTGCATCATCTGTAGCTGCAACAGTAAGACAACTGTAGTTTGATCAACCACACATAAAGACATGACAAATAGATTAATTGAATATTAATCTTGGAGGCCATTTCTTTAGCCAATTGATGCTAACTCTGCTAACTCCTGTGCTACTCACATGTCACATAGTCTCAGGCTCTTTAGTCCATTAGCACTACAGTACGTCATATAAGCAGCTCTGTGCTGAACGTCTGATACATTCAACCTCGACACAGGACTGTTCGGGAAGTGATAATGTTGATTTCCATAAGCTGTTAACATTGTCACTCACAAGTATGTATCCGTTATTTCAGGTGTGACGATAGCACAGTCCTTTATTTAATAATTTAAAATGTGATATATATTTTAAGCAGTAACCATCCTGTAAACAGACAAAGTTGTGTAGTTTAGTATTCCAACAAACTTCTCATTGTACATTTATCGTCCAATTTGGTCATTATGTTATTTTGGTTGTCGTCCAATCAAAATACTTCTCCTGTCAAGTAGGCTGGTATTGCCGCAGTTAGACAGCGCTGTGTATCAGACTTTAGGTAAGTAAAGGATGGCTGTGCGAGACTACCGGTCACATAGAAACTTGTCATAATGTACACATTTTACAATATAAAAATGAGTGCCACAGACTAATAAACTAGATAACTTTGTACAGACTGCTCCACACTTCTTTCTGCTGCAGAGGGAGGGGGACGTGAGTTTCTGCAGTGCTGGTGACTCCTAGTGCAAACAAACAGCTCTTATTCAGCTGAGATGGAGATTTATTTATACTTTAATCCAAGACATCTGGACATATTTAAATACTTCAACATATTCAGGAGAACCGTCTAAACAAAAGGCAAGGATTAAAAAAACAGGGTAATGAAAGGTGAGTCCTACCGTTGTTGCCGAAATCCAGGGAGTATTTGACCACGTGGTAGTTATTCCAAACATAGAGGAGGTTGTCACGGGGGTTGTAGTCCACCGCAGCGACATACTGGTAGGAGTTTGGGAACGGTATACTGACCACGGTCTCCTTGCTCTTGTCGGTGTTGTACATGTAGTCGATCTTGTTGCCGGTGCCTTCATTGTCGTCGTCCTCGTAGACAGTCTTGACCACGTAGAGAACGCCGCAGATCATGAATCCGTTGGAGGCGGTGCGCTTGTCGTAGGACGTGTCCCAGGAGCCCTCGATTCGCAGAGTGTACGGGTTGAGCTGGCTCACCACGATGCGCCCGTTGTTCTGCTCCGTGGCGTAGATCACCCACAGGCCGTTCTCGTCTACCGCCAGGTCGATGTCCGACTTGCCACCCCAGCGGTACGGCGAGGTGTCGTGGTAGTTGGCGTTGGCGATGATGGCCTCACCGCTCTTGATGCGCGTGCGCAGGTCAAACTTGACGATGTTGCGCGTGCGCTCCTTGTTGAAGAAGAGCGCGCCGTCGTAGACCACAAAGCCCGTGCCGTCCACGCGGTGAGGCAGCTTGTAGGTGGTGGTGGGCCGGCCGGCCACAAAGTCCTCCTTGGAGGAGTACTCGGTCAGGGTGTCGGTGCGGTAGGGCGTCCAGGGCATGTAGTAGATCTTGTCTGAGGCCTGGAGGGGGTCTTTGCACCAGGCGCCCGACTGGTGGTCCGACTCAAAGAGATGTTCGCTCTGGTAGACTCCACGAAGGATTCCCGGGCAGAGAAACACTGTGGAGGTGCAGGGGGAGATGACAGAATTAATCTTCACACCTAGCATGGTGTTAACCAGACCCACAAATAGGGTGTGGTTGCACTCACCATTGGGATTTGTTTGCCGTCATTGCGTCCTAATGGACTTAGACTTCGGGTTAATTTTGGAATGATTGAATCAAACTTTATCCATGCAGTGTTGACAACCATGTGAAACAACTTTTTGTATTGCTTCATCTAGCTCTACCACCACTGCCATTGTGGAAACTACATTTAGAACCAAACGCACGTAGCCACCACCACTGGTCACTGATTCGTCCGGCCTTCAGTGACTGAGCAAACGTTCATGTGAACAGAATTCCCAGACTATAATCTCAGCGAATACCGTGTTGAGAGAAATAGCCATGCAGACAAGGCTACTTCACACCATCGCTGGGACAGAAACCTCAAACTGTTTTTCCTCCATAACTTTAATGAGAGTTTGTCCATCATATCTGCAAAATGCCAAATTTGGTTATTTCCCCCCCGACTATACATCTAACAACTTGCAGTAAGGATGATAAATGATGAGCTTGTCTGTTGAAAGCTGTGTTATCCCTGTAGTTTCTAATGTATAGCAACAGCATGCATCCTTCCCCAACACATAATAGCCTCCTCTCGCAGCCTAGATGGAAAGCCAGAAAATAGCACATTATGTTCCGCTTCCATTCTTCCCCCGTTCCTTGTTATTCCCAACTCTCTCCCACTCCCTCGTTTCCCATTAGTCTCTTAGCTGTTTCTTAACGTTTGCTGCCTTCACTATTTCTGTCAGAGCAATGCTGAGGGGCCTTCTATCCCCTCCTGTTTCTACCATTGCTCCAATAATTCATTTCCCACTCACTGCTCGGTATTCCCTGCTTGGAACACCAAGGTCACATTTTATGATTGATGTGGGAGATGTTATAAATTCTGGGAATCCGACTGTGACCGGGATCTTGGAGTCTGTTGTCGCTTAGCTGGAGTGCTAGCTCTCTATATATCTCTCTCTTTCTCTCTCTCTCTCTCTCAATGAACACACACACACACACACAACACATATGCAACACGCCCACACACACTCTCCCAGAGAGAGAAAGACACACATAGGCACAAAGAAAGACCAGATGTGTGTTGTGGTTTTGTCATTCACCCCATTAATGCAATTCCAGCCGCTATTCAAAGGGTTGTGAATATTGACTTAGATTTTCAATAGCTATTCAGAGCCACGGTTCAATGTTAATTTCCCGCCAAAGCCTTTCATACAATAAATGTCAATATCATTTTTCTGTTCACAGGCTCATCATAGAAATGTTTTTTTCTTTACCGGAGAATATTACGTTACGTTAAGTGTTCCTCGACACAATATCTTTAAAAACTGTGGGCCTTGAGTTTTGCCTAATGGGAATCAGTGCCTCTAAATTGCCTGCATGCTCAAACAGATCAAACTGTCCTAATATAGCGGCGCTTGAACGCAATGTAATTCTGTCACAACTCACTCTGCACATCAAAGCGTGACACTCAATCCTCGTTTCCCCTGCGTGTGTGTTTCTCCTGTGTGTGTGTGTGTGCGTGCGTGCGTGCGTGTACAGATGTCACACCGACTCACCTTTCTGTTCGACTTCTGTCCGCGCCACGTTGTAAAAGGTTTCCATGATGGGAGATAAGGGGGGAGAGAGAGGGAGATAGCGAGGCAGAGACAGGTCGAGACAAAGGGGTGGGGAAAATAGAGGGGACAAAAATAGATTAATGATACAATAATAAGGATATCACAATAACACAATCTCGCATCTCCATAATCATTCTCATATTTCACCATAACCTTGTGAGAGAGGCCAGACGCATTCGCTGTGTGATCGGTAATGGGATTACGTAAGCGTCTCTGAGACGGCAGCGCCGCTACATACTATGTCAACACGCACTGTATGGGGCGAAATGAAAACGCTCCATGCTAATTCAGCTGAGAGACCCGGGTTCTGCTTTGTGTATGCTAATAGCAACGGCGCAGATTACATTAAAACCGAGATATTTATTTTGGTTAGCCGGCATTGCACCCTTGCGGTCCGTAGCCAGGACGGCTGTGTTAAAACACTCTGTGGTGTGATGGTGGGTAAGATAAGGCTCTGTGTGTGTGTGTGAGTGTCTTGTGTGTAATGGTGAGAGGTTTGCAGATCTAACACGCACACTGTCACAGTTAAAGCATTATCTTCATGGCGAGGGGGGGGGGGGTTTGCTTTTTTCCCCGACCCCTGAACACACCGGCTCCATTTCACCTGGCTCCCCGGGGAGCCCGGGGGAATGTGGACATGACAGAAACCTAATCCTGCGGCCCAGCGCCCTTCCCTGTGTTCTAGAAGTCTCTCAAGATGTGTTAGAGCCCCGCTGAATGGAACCCGTCCCCTGAGAGCACGGGGGACTGTGGGGCGGAGGAGAGACACTACAAGGGAAGTAGGGAAGGAAAGGAACATAGGAGAGGAGGGGAGGAGAGGGGAGAGGAGAGGAAAAACCAGAAGTGAAGGGCAAAGGAAAGGAGGGACATGGAGAGAGTGGAATAGGAGCAATTCTTTTGTAGCGAGTTTCCAGGTGTTTGATACATATATGAAACAAGGGTACAATATTCAGTAGGGTATGAATCTTTAAATGCATCAAAGATCCACACACACATACAAATACATGGTTTAGTTATGAAAAATGTATTCTGAATAGGCTTCGTACCGCTGCTGTTGAATAAGCAGCGGGCAGGGCAAAGATTGAGTTAACGGTAATCCACGGTCGTGTGCGTGCGTGTGAATGTGCGTGTGTGTGTGCATGTGTTGCTGTGGGTTAAGCTATCAGCAAAGCACTGTGAAAGAAAGCAGGTGACATGAGCAAGTGCATGTACCAATTCATGAGGTCTTAGGACCCACATGTTCTCATTGTTCTCCACATCAACTCAAGGATGTATCATCTATTGAAACACTTATATAGCTTTTGATACACAGTACAATATGTACACATAATGACTCAGAACTGGTGGGAACAGACCACCAACATCGTGTGCCAGGAATAGGTACACAAACTGTCAAACAAATACCATTTAATTTGCATTGCCAGCTGCTGGTTCAACAGATTACTGGCTGGCTTTATTGAAGTGGTCAGTGAAGACATTACAATATACAGTATATTGGCATTGGAACAAAAAGAGAGGGTATAGCTTTGACAGTTCTGGAAGGTTTGACTCGTTTTCAGGTTTTGAGGAAGCGGCCATGTGTTGGCAAGATCTTGAAACCTCAAGGTTTGCTCAAGGTAGTCTTGGGAGAAACGGGTCTGTTTTCTTTTGTCTGCACTTCAGCGACAAATTTGAGCTAAAAGAAAAGGGGGAAAATGTGGAGTTCATCTATGCGAAAGCAAAGAAACTACTCTGAAATTGCCCCCATGTGTTTCAAAACATCAACAATAATGATTATTCTATCAGTCTCCTTCTCATTGTTATTCATATTAGAATCCTATAGACCTGAGAAAAAAACATTTCTCAGAATGTTTTACCATAGTAAACCACTGTAAACGATTAGCTCGGCAGCTCTGCAAAAGCGGTACATATTTTTTAAGAAAAGTGATTAATGTCAACTAAAGAAGAAGAGCAAAGCAACAGCCATAGTAAGAAGAGACAATCCCCTGTCTAGATTAAATGCAGTTATCTGCACATTACCGGTAATAATAAAAAGTCAAAAAATATATTTACATTTTAAAAGGTACACTCCTGTAACTGGGTTTACATTTTTGGTAATTTTTCATCTTTCCGAATTGAAAATGTACATGGTAGAATTTTCAATTGTATTATGGAATGGGTTACTACCCCTCTGCCTCGCAAGTACATTTCAATCGGGTTGGGTGTTTCTCTTGGAGCATTTTCTTTCGGATTGTACTTTAACCCGATTCCAATCAAAATAATAGGGTCCATGTAAATGCAGCTACTGTTATAATGCCTCCAGCCCTAGCTAACTGTTTGTTTGTAACTATGCGTAAGTGTCCCTTATTTGTCCCCCCATCTGTGTTGTATTAAGCTCAGTATTAACTTCAGCACGGGAGGTTCCCGCTTGGTTAAAACTAGTCTCTGCCTCTTCGGTTCACTATGTCATACATGTGACTCATGTTGAATGTCTGATACATACATAGACCCCCTGTAATCATGTCAGCACTATCAGGAAGTGAGGTTGTAGATTTTCATTGGTTCTTAGCATTGTCACTTACAAGAATGTATGCGTAATTCCGATACTATAAGTGCAGTGCTTTAAATTACACATTTGTAATGTCTTTCCGTTTCATGTAAGCAGTAGCAAACGGTCATTTAGTTTCCCAGCAACGTCCTCCAGTATACTGTACGTTAAATGTCTGATTTGGTCTATGCATTTTGTAGTTGGTCACTGTTGCATGTCAATCAAAATACTGGACCTCTTGACCCTACTGTGACGTAGGCGTGTCTTGACGCAGTAAGCCAAGCCGCTCCTCCTGCACACAATTTACATAAAAAACACCTTGTGCACCTGAGCTCTATAAATATTACAGTATTCCAATTCCAATAGATTATACTCTATTTAGTACAGTATATTCCATCCATAAATATCCTTCTCTCCCTCTCTCCCCCTCTCTCTCTCCCCCACTCTCCCAACACCATGCACACACAGGCAGTATGTACTGTACTGCAGCTCGGGAATAATTACCATTTTTATTGAAAATGTATGCTCATCTTTGATATACACCATATGCGCGTGTGTGTGTGTGTGAGGCGTGTGCACGTCTAAAGGCCACGCCAGAGGGCACGTCTTCGCCACAGGAGCGACAGCGGCGCTGCTACGGTGTCACCGCCGACCGGGGGGGAGTCAAGGTCGTTTACAGACATGGACGCTTTCCTCCCCCGCTCGGTCTCCCACCTATCCCCCCCCCCCCCACACACACACACACACACAATCTCTATCACACCCCGTCCTCGCCTCGCCTTTACTCTGTTAATTCAAGTTATCTGTTCGTCTGTCTGGCCTCATGTCATCTAGTCTGTCTGCCTGGGCGCTGTCAGTCTGTCTCGACCTCTCTAGAATACTCCCTCACACTCTCTAATGTCTCTCTCTCTCTGTCACTGGTTCCATTCTGTTGTAGCTTACCTCACCTTGGTAACACACACACACACACACACACACACAGGAGGATGAAAACCTCTGTCTGAGCCATTATCTCCAGGACAACGACACGAATGGCGCATACACACACACACGCACGCCCACAACAGCCACCTCTCCCCTCCAAACACACGGACACACACTTATACACGCAGCCTCGTGATGAAGTGATTCCTGGGCCATGCCATGACAGAAGTCTTATAATTGGACAAGAAGTTGATGTTATCTTTTAATTAGCTCTCTGACGGCACGCTTCTATTGTCTCAAAGTTGCGTATTGCGTGACGTATCGTTGCCTGCACCGATAAACACAATAACGTGGTGATAGGCTAATTGCTCTGGTGCAGCTGGACGGACGGACCAGAAAAAAATTATCTATATTTGTTTCGAGAATCATAAATTAATGAAGCAAGGCCTAATAGCGGACGTTTAAATATATATTTAAAAAAAAAAGTATCCTTCTCTGCTCACCGTGTTGAACATGCCGGGCTAGGTATATTTTATGTATGAGAACAGTTATCTAGAAGTGCGATATGGTAATGTATGGATATTTATAGTGTGCCTGCGGTGCGATGAGCCAGTATACACAGGTGGCTAATTACTGCCAGAGCTCCTTGGGTAGTTTGGCACACACTCATGCCACAGAGAGCCAGAGAGCACTGATTTTGCATGTGTTTGTTTGCATACATGTGTGTGTGTGTGTCTGTGTGTGCATGTGCGCGCGCATGTGCACACTAGTGTGTTTCCGTGGTTTTAGCTTTGGATAAGAGCCAAAACTGAGTAGTACAAGGAGGAGAGCTGTAACTGTGGAAAGAGACATTGAGCCAAAAATTCTGCAAAAAAATAAAAAGAGGCCAACATATCTGTACAAATTGAACAGTACATAATTTAATTACCTGTTTGACAACCTGCTTTGAGATTCATTGTCAGGCCCTTGAATATAAATGTACTGACAGCTCCCAGGAGGAGCGCACATCATTTTTGATCTGAGCAATCAGGAGCCCTTATCTAGCATCATGTGACTCCAGAGAGGAACACGTCAAAGTGCAAAGGTCAGCATCCCCCACATATGTATCACTTCACTCGCCATTGTCTGAGGGCCCTGTAAACAATCGCTCTCTGTCGCACTCGCTCACACTAATATCCAGCTTCCGTTGATGAGGCAGCTTCTGAGAATTTGGAATTTTTCCCATGAATTTCACAAAGACAAATTACAGTATATCTTGATTTAGGGTTAGAGTTAGAATTGCAGTATTTCACTGATCTGACCTAATATCTACAGTATATACTGTATCAGTATATCTACGGTATCGCAGTAGACAACATCCCTGTGCTGAATAAGAAATATTAAAGAAGCAAGAGCATTGTTATTCATTTCAAAAGGTAATGACTTATAAATATTTGAAGGTTCAAATATGAATGGTGACACACCATGTATAGCTTGGGACATTCTCTGGGAACAAGTACACGTGAATGTGAGCTACCAAAACACATTTTGTAATGTAAAAATAAATCCACTGAAGCTAAACTGTACAATGAACAAAACCTGAACTAAAAAATGTAAATAAATAAAATATACAGTATACGGTACTGTACACTGTATATAAAACTAGAACACATTGAAAAGCTAAAAATGAAATACATAAAAGCAAATAAAAATATGATATCAATTGAATTATAAAAGTTGTATCTCGCCATAGGCTCTGAATATACTAAGAATTGTATCTTGGGAAAGACAAAAGAAAAGAAAACACAAAAGTGAACACATACACTCACTGTGTATGCATACATTTGTTAGTGAATATGCGTGCGTGTGCGTGTGCATGTATGTGTGTGGGCGGGCTTGGCAGGGCATTAAGCAGGTATCAGGTTGTGTTTCCATCTGCTCCAGAGAGGGCTCTGATAGTCCTATTATTTAATCTGCTGGTCATCCTAGACACCGGGCAGGAGCCGTTTAGTCAGACATAATTGAATGCTTCTGTGCGGGAGATCACATTGGCTGCGTATATGGACCAACCTGCCAAGGCTGGACTCAGATGCAATCCTGAAAGGCACTGAATCACTCTCGATAGGTTGTTTTTTGTGTGGTGAGATCGCCACTATTTCCATTATTTAAGAATGTGTTAGATGAGTTCAAACTTGGGTTTTTTTTTCAAACAAAAAAGGTTTTTAGGTGTTGTTAGTTGATTGCATGGTGTTTTTCACCACATTGCATTCTGAGAAAGGTGCCTGACTAGCCACAATGAAATGTCTAAACAATCTCTAAATCCATGAAAGCTTTTGTTTGAGTTTCATCAATTTGTTAGTAATCCACATTCTTGTTTTGTGTTGTTCTGCAGGCATGCAGGATGGATACTACAGATTCAAAACAAAACAAAAAACATTTTGGATGATTTTGGATTTTGTCATTATAGTGAACTCATCCATAAACTGAAAGCACTTATCTATGTATTATATGAAATCAGGTAAAATGTGCTTTATAATTACATTGTATCTGGACAGGAATTTTTAAAATAGTGTCAGCATTGTCTAGTGTTCAGTGAATTATGTTATTTATTTATTTTACTTTCATATGACCTAGGTGGATACAAACATCAATAGTAAACTATGTTGATCTGAGCAATGGAGTGATGCACCGTGTTTTTAGACAGCAGCATTATTAGTATTAACTGCTTTTTAAGATGTTTGGAGATTGCAACAAACATGTTTAAAGGTTATTTTCCCAGTCTATTGCAAAAGAAAATGAATGCCTCAAATGCAACTCTTACAAGAGTGAATCATTTGCGATGGACTGGTTCATTCAAAAGGGTCGTACTGTATATGCTGCAAAGCAGTGTGAAATAAACATCAAGGTCAAATAAATGGCTTTCATCTGTAAAGTGTGTGCTCTGAACCCTTTTTTGTGTTAGTTTTTCAATCAGTCTGAAAATATTTTTTCATGGAATTTTGATGGTTGACTGATAATTTGCTGCCGTACACGTTTCACCCCAGTGAATAGGAGCCTCCCACTCTAAGGCCAAAGGTTATACAACCATCTGTCTCCATGTGAGCCCATGTTTCCTTCGTCTCTCGTCTAATATATTATGTTGTGGTCATTGCTGACATATCATATTACAGTAACATGTTATGGTTCTCAGATTACCACCATTTTGCTTGCCAAGTTTTATTGAAATTTCATTGGAAGAGATATACCAATATCGAATTGCGAGCGTCGTTTATCAACACTTGTGTAATGTAATGTGTTAAAATGGCGAGTAGAATGCTATGTTGTCAAACAGACCTATCACTCCACATCCTGATCTCTTGTAACCTTAAATTTATGTTTACATGCATACATATAAATTTACATATCAGTCGTATCATTACCATCACTACAACCGCTACCCAGTAAGGTCTGCAGATTATCTCTGTCAAAAGTCCGATTGTTGAACTCCATCCATTGCTGAATTTGAAAGTGAAATAACATATTTCCTGATTAGATACCCAAATTTATAAATAACAATTGGGTTATAATTAGGCGTTTATAGAGATAAATTGCCGCCTCAGCCATAATATACTCATTGCATTTTCCCGAAGGAATGCTGCATGCTGTCAGCCTGGCAAAACAGTGTTCCTTTCTGGCAACAAAACAGTGGGCATTGACTGTGTGTTGTTTTACTATCACAAACAAGTATTTTGGATTGAGAACGTATTTTAGATCACGTTCCAGAATCCATTGTTAATTAAAAAGGAGTGTGTTTATTGACCACTAGGGGGAAAATCTTTGAAAAGGCAGTGTACGTCTTACACTCACATGGGACTTGTGCATGTATACTATAAGCAAGTGAGCGTGCATGTGAGGGACCAGGGTGATAAACCGTCACAGTGTGGTTTGTCCAAACTCACTCTACTACTTTAGTGTCCGTTATAGCACATTCACATTTATTTCATTAGCTTGTAAAAAGGGGTTAGACTCCTAACTATGCAAACTAATTAATGGAAAGCTAATTTGAAACTGCAACAATTATCAGTGACATCATATAAATTATGTTTAATCAGTGACCACGTAGTCAAATTAAGATGTACAGTAAATCAAAACTATAAACCGAAAGGGGTTTGCACGGTGATATTACACAATAAAGTTTGAACCTTCAATGATTTCTAATATAATAGTTACATAAAGGCACAGTTAAAGGTAGAGTTTTGTCACATTCAGCATCTACTCATGTCCCATAGCTGTCCGATCCGTGTTAAGTGATGAAACAAAAACACTGCGTTTCTACACAGCTCACACAGATAGGTGGCGGGACAAAGGCCGTTAACTGCCTTAGTTTTTGATATGATCAATCCTCATCGATAGATTACTTGATTTTTTCATGTCAACAAATAGCTTTTTTTCTAAACACATTTCCGTTTTTTGGCAGTTTCAACTCAATCATAGTTTTATGAAAATTTAACTTATATTAAATAAACCGATTTGGCAAACGCGAGGGAGTGCTATGTCGCAATCCAATCAAAAGTCGTTCTAGCATCACCTGACTTGATATCTGCCAATCAAATTCGTATTTCGTTCACCACAGGAAGTAACCAAAGGACCAAAAGATGCGGATACTGTCATGGGATAATGTGCGTATGTAAGTTGTTTAATCACATTTTATTTCATATTTTCTTTTTTGAAGTAAAACATAATCAATTACAAAATGTTTGTTTGTGTCAATATATGCGCTAAATGCCAATTACACGTTTAATAACGGTGTAGTCTAAGGCTACCATGATGCTATATAAGGTCCCAGAGACAACTTGACTAGGCTGTGCTGTGTACGGTACCGTAGTAGGCCAATGTTATAATTACATTGTAGGCTCTAACCTTTGGACATGTTTAGATAAATAAGCAACCCAAAATTATGTTACAGTAGACAACACTGATCTTCATTTGGATTATAATTGATCAGGGTCAGACTAGATCCAGAAGTAGGCCTATGCCTGTTTGCCTATAATTTACCAAAACTAGACAGATCGAAGTAGAACAGATTAATTACTAATTATTAGCTGTGTCAGTATATTCTTAGATAGTTTGCAAATTCAACATGCCTAGTTTTATGTCCTCTCAGTCCAAATACTATATATATTTATTAAGAATTTTTCAATATAATTGACACGAGCAGCACACAAGCTCATAGATGCCAAATGGGACGAGGGACAGTGTCAGCTATTGTAATGGGGAAACTAAATAGTGTGTGGGGAGTACAGCCAATGAGTGCAGTGTACTGATTGAATGCATTGAAACGTATAGTTTGTTTAAAAAAATTTCTCCAGGTAACACCAGATGCTCAGCTTTGCCATCAGCCATCTTCAGGACCTGTCTTGATGATATTATTCATTAATTTCATTCAAAATCAAATTATAAAATACCTTTGCTTATTACAGTATATGTAAAAATGCCTGAAGTCTAAAAAATAGACAACTGTACAGGAGCTATTTACCCTAAGTACTGTAGGTGGAAGTTATTGAGTTACAGGGCATACAGTTTTTTGACATTTATCCATTTTACCACGCTAGCATATTTCTGATTTCATATACTGATACATTTTATCACATGCCATCATTACTATTGGAAAGTCAGAGTAATACCTGGATAAATTCACGGATTCGCAATTATTCACGGAACATAGAATATGACGTATGTTTATTAATATTCCAGTGGCATGTATGTTAGCCGTAGCTAACAGGTATAGCTGTGCAGTAAGTACAGAAGTAAACTCAGTCTCCCGACGCCTCGAGGACAGAAGCTAGAGGTCATGGGTTTGGCCTTGCTGGCGTGCCCTTCCTCCCATGCTGGATTTACAGGTTCGACTACCAGTGGTGGACGGACCCGGTTTCAAGGACATTCTTTTTTCTTTGTTTCTACGTATGACCTTGGGACTATGACTGCCATAGAGTGTTGATGTAAGCTACACAGTTGATGCTATTTCAGCATGCTCATTCCCCACCATGACAGGAAACTATAGTACAGGGCTGTTGTCCCTGCTTTCAATGTTCAAATACATTTGCTAATTTGCTTAATGATTCATCTTAAAATGTAATAAGAACACATAAAAAGCGTACAGTTTATGGTCAAAACGACTAGAGTTAACCAGTTTAAAGCTTCTTTACAAACCTTCAACCAACTTCTTGTACTGTCATTTCATATTGAGGGTTCAATAGTTTCTATTGTTGGCATACTGCTGCATGTACTGTAGCATTAAAGAGATAGGAAAGAGGTTACAAGGTGCAGAAATATTCCCAATATATTGCAGAGGGTTATATTTAATATACATCAACCAAAAAAAAAAAAAAATAATAATAATAAGTGTGTTAATATTATGACAAAAAACGCTACAATCAAAGGGCTCATGGCTGAATGGGCGTGTTCGTAATGTCCCCCCATACCCCCGCCCCCTTTCAACTATAGGCTATTGCGCAACATTCTTAAGTGGTGCAACTCACTCGTCTAGCTAGCAATGGGCCGTCTTTCAGCAGGTGTGATTGGCTCAGTAAAGGGTATATAAATGAACAGTCAGAAGACAGAAGCACCTGAAGAAACTGCCAAATATCCATGTATAATCCAAGTTGTGTCACAATGGT
>JAODUH010000001.1:969487-995639 GCA_027564835.1 Typhlichthys subterraneus | reverse complement strand
AAACTATTGACATAACTTCTATTGTCTAAAGCCTGTTCCTCTGGGGGTTTACACTCACCTGCGCTAAGCGTAACACTGTGCATGCGTATGTGGGTGTGAACATAGATTTTATTTAATAAAATAACAATTACACAGTGAAAATTGGTCATACAGTGATACTATTAAACAAATAATCTGAAAGTTAATCATCAATTCAAAACCATAAATCTTCAGTTCTTCATCAGTTATCAATGTCTGGCACGCTCTAGGTATCTGTTATAGCACACCGTGGCTTGTCCGTTAACGTTCAAGGGTTTCCATTTGGTAACTGTGGATATCTAATGCTTTAACCAGAGAGTATTTCGACAATGTACCAGAGAGTATTTCGACAATGTTAGACGAAATGTAGCCCTGGTTTTGCCCTAGTTTTGGAAAATTTTCAGAAGTTTTTCCTGCTTTTCCTGCGTTAATTGTCCTCATTAGTATAGCCTTAATGACCAAGTACATGACATTACAAGACATGTATTTTAGTTCATGCCACCTCAGTGTCTCACACACACACGCACACACACACACACACACACACACATGGGTTAAAGCAACTCACATTCCAGGCCTTGTCAGTCATGATTCCTTGCCTCCCCTAGTGCTGTGACTGACTGCCTGTCTGACGCCAGGGATCGGGTGTTTAAGGGCAGACGGCTTAATTACTAAGTATTACAAGCAGGCTAATTGAAGCCCTGGCTTGCCTAGCACTAAACGTCTCTGATTGGCAGAGGCTGAAATAATAATGATCCACATACGCAAGGTCTGAAGCCTTCCCTGTACTCTCTGTACTAGATCCATCATTGTTGCATGTACTACAGCCAAATAAATTGTGTTTTCTTTTATATGGCTTATGTTATTCTTGCATTAGTTATTATACTGTATGTTTCCCTGAATTAGTTACTATTGTTCAAAGTTCAAACTGAAATGTACAGCTTTTTACCTTTTATGTTTTATTAAAAAAACATATAATGAAATTGATATTAGCCCCAATACTGTTTTTAAATTGAATAATATCAAACATTTAAATTGAAAAATATTAAACATTTAAATTGAATAATTGAATAATGTACAGTATAGACTATATGCCCTGGTTCTGTCCTAACTTTTCCTAAATGGCTGTATAGCTCATGCTTGCACTGTTATGAGACTGAAAATAATCACAGCCATTGCTAGCAAATAAGTAGTTGCTTATTCGCTCCACCTTTTGAAATTAAAACTACAGCTATGGCTACCACTAAACACAATGTTCAAACTCATCACCTCCCATGGATATACAGTGTATGTATGTCTAGTGATCTGTAGAAAGCATCTCAGAACCAGCCTATATTGTGTTAACTCATATGACGAGTAATGCCATTAAGGCCTATGAAAGCTTTTACAGGTTGAAATCTTCCATTTTCATCTTCATATTTCCCTATTATACACATAGCAGCTGTCTGTTTGGACATTATTACAGAAACAGCTGTGTGCATGCTTGTGTGTGTGTGCATGCGTGCCTGTGCGCGCGCGTGTGTGTGTGTGTGCGTGCGTGGGTGTGTGTGTGTGTGCAGGTGCACCTACTCCATGGGTATACCGTTAAATAAAGCTTCTCATAAAGATGACAGCACAGCCAGTAGGCTCCTTGATCCAAACACCATATTTCCAGTCTTACCGGCCCATCCGTGTCTGTGTGTGTGTGTGTGAGTGCGTTTATTATGCTTGGCTCCCATCTAAAGACGACAGTGTTCTGTTCCGTGCAGCCGTTCCCGTCGTCCGGGGCGACGAGCTGCTCTCGGAGCTGTGAAATGATCTGCATCTATTGGCAGCGCTGGGGTCCAGATAAAACACAGTGATGTGCGGAAAGGCTCGCTCGCCAAGGGAGGGGTTGAGTTTCACATCTGCTCTGGGGGTATGCGGGGGTTCTAAGCTGTTCAGCAGCCCTGGACACATTGCACAAACACACAGAAACACACAGGCTACTACTTTGTCTGAAAAACACAACAGTGTTACTTACACCTATCTGTATGACAGATGGCTCCCCAAGGGCTGTGTGTGTGTGCGTGTGCGTGTGTACTAGAATGTGGTTTGGTAATCAGCTCATTCAATCCCCTTCAAACTCTTTCATTCATGTCACTTTACACCTTGTCGCATACTGTAGGTGTCAGCCTTTAATATTCCTGCAATCTTAAAAAGTAGCGTCCTGTTTATAGTGTGTGTGCGTGTGTGTGCGTGTGTGTGTCAGGCTGTGTGTCAATCTCTCAGCATGAGATTGAAAGACAGAGAGAGAGGGGGGGGGGGGTAGGAGAGAGCGAGAGGTAGAGATGTGGTCTTTGTCCATGTTTCACCCTGGTTTCACCTGAGCTAGATGAAAAATAATGCATTATTCCTGCCTAGCCAGGCCTTTCATGTGAGCGTTTGCATAATGTAAGAAGAAAGAATTAGGATCGTAACTGCTCATTAGTCCCTAGCCCTGTCTTTGTATCATTCCCTCATGCCCCCTCTCTCTCTCTCTCTCTCTCTCTCTCTCTCTCTCTCTCTCTCTCCACTTATTCCTCTCTGTATAGCAGACACATGCAATATGCAACTAGGTCTGCAGTTACTCTACCTAAGTTAAGATAGTTAGACATAATTAGAAAATGGAAAATCTCTGTTCTGCTGCCAGACTGCTCAATGGGACTCAGTGAATCCACATCATTGTGTGTTTATGGCAACATGTTCCAGTAGCTTGAATAGCATACTTTAATCATTATTATTTTGCACTGCATGACTTTTCTATTCTATTATTTTCCCCTCCTCCTACACGTTTATATTTTTCATATCTTTTACCTCCCGCCCACTCACATGTGCACACAAACACACACGCATACACTCGTGAGGCTCACTCTCACACACGCACACACACAAGCACGCACACGGAAGGCTCACATTAACACACAAACACCTTCTCATCTTGTTCTCTGGGTTTATTACATCCATGTTTCCATGTGTCGGCATGGCGATTGATTGTAACCGGAGCTGTTAAAAGGCCACACATATTCTAGAAGCTAGCTTCTCTGGCAATGCTAGGCTTCAGTTCGATGGGCTGGTACCAGAATTAGCATCTCTTTGGCGCGGCTCCACGCTAGGATTTCCCGTTAATGAGGCTCTCTGTGGTTGGGAGTGATGGAGATGCAAGGGATTCTGGGAGAAAAATACAAAAAATAAAAAGAAAGGACTGCATCTCACATACAACATCATTTCATAAACGCACACACACACGCACACACACACACACACACACACACACACACACACATCCTTGCCATTCTCTATATTATTTCTGACTCGTTTATTTGACATTTTATCTCGCATTTCCGAGGACAGACTTGAAGGACGTTACCTTCTTTTCCCAATCAGAATCTTGGTTTCTCCGTCCCTATTTGTTTTCAAGGTTTATTGGAGCTCATCTCCCTTTGATCCTGCGTACCTACTGTTCCTCCGCTGTGATATGTTCCCTCCCGCTTGCCAAATACCCCTCTTCATTTGACTGGGACTACCTGAAAGCCTTTGGTTTCCTTTGTCATGTTTAAATGACTCTTCACGTTTAATTTAATTGCCTCCACTCTGCACACTCTGGTTGAGTCATGTGGAAGATGAGCTATGAGCTTCCACAGTGGGTCTGAGCATTTAGACGTAGATATGAGTTATTCTTTAAACGCAGAGTTACACTGTAAGTCGTGACTCCAATTAGAGCGGACACTCTCACATGCTCAGTTATTTGCTAATTGAATCCCTCCACGCCTTCCATCCGCCATAGAGTTGGCCTCAACTGGATTAAGATGCTGCTCCCTCCGTTTGACTTTTGGGTTTGATCCGTCTGGAGGCCTGCCCTAGTGCTGAGGCAGGATGTGTACTATGGTTCTTGGACTCGAGTGAAGTGTCATCTAACTGTGTCTTTTGGTCCCCACAGAGGACCAGCTGCCACCAGGGTTCCCCACAATAGACATGGGTCCCCAGCTGAAGGTGGTGGAGCGATCCAGGACCGCCACCATGCTGTGCGCTGCCAGCGGCAACCCCGACCCAGAGATCACCTGGTTCAAAGACTTCCTGCCCGTCAACACGTCCAATAACAACGGACGTATCAAGCAGCTTCGCTCAGGTAACCAATGGGCTCGTCCCTCCATTGCATAACCCCTCCCCTTAACCCTCCCTTTGGTTGGACCCACACTTGCTCCCCTTTATCTTCATCTTCGCAGTTCCTCTATATTCCAATACAAATGGTGTTTCCTAACCTCGTTTGCACCTTCGTTCCTCCCGCATTGTATTTTCCTCGTGGTATGACTTGTCGACCTCCTTGATGACTCTTTGAGGCCTTGAAACCCAAATCCAGTGTCTTACAAACCCTCTCTGCTTTCCTCTAAATCTCCCTGAGGTCCTCCTAATGCAAATCACCATCATGAAAGGCTTACGTGGTTTTATTTCCCCAGACCCCCGAAGTCATTATGTGAACATGCCGCAGTCAGCTCAACGTCTGCGTTAGAAGAGCACAAAAGCATAGCCGATTATTGAAAGAGGTCGTAACCTTGGCTGTGATGGTGAAATGCACAGTGAGAATGACCTCGCCGATATAGCTCACTGCTGTGTCTGTGTGTATAATCAGCCCACAGTCTCCTTTGTGGATTTCAATTGTGTCTTTTATGGTTACAAAATATCACAAACTATTGTGTTGAGGTTAACCACTGAAATACAGTAAAGGGCTGATATTGGACATACATATACAGTATCTGAAATACAATGCCATTGATAAGAGGTTAAGATCTTCTCAAGGTTCTGTGCCAATAGCCACAGTAGTGCGTGAGACTGCAACATGTCGTAGCTAAGACCTTTCCCCGCCTCAGTCCTCTTCCTGCTTCCGAGGGCAAATGCTTCAGCCGTAATCCCGCCCTGTGAATGGATACTTAACTCTGGCTTCTTTCTGATCGGATAACTTTTCTGCATATGTCCTTTTTTCGTTTGTTTGTATGTTTGTTTGTCTCGCCTTTATTTTAACCCTAAGTTGACCTTTCTTTTACAAAGCAAAAAGAGTGTGTCTCTAGGCAAAATGTCAGCTCAGATGTTATGCTATGTTAGCCTTGCTCTTCTGTGTGATAATGACGCAAAATGATCATATTGCTAGCATTGACCTTTACCGCTCTCGTTAGCGCCCAGGTGCCTGTAGATAATCAATAACTCGTGACCTTCACACGGACGTCACGGTGCCAGTAACTGCTCAGGACGTTTCTAGAACCTCCTTTTCTCTGAGAGCTCCTCTTGTGTAAGCGATGGTCCGATTGTAACGCCTTGTCTGTGCTGTGTGTTCTCTTCTCTCTATATCTTTTAACTACAGAGTCCTTTGGTAAGTGCTTCAGCTCTGAGGCGCACACCCTCACTGTTTATTATTAAGTCCACACACATCACACACTAATGTTGTTGCCACTGCTCTCAGCCTCACACACACACAATACTGCACACAACATATAAATATTTCATTTTACGCGTAAAATATTTTACACGTCAAACATGCAGACGTGACACAATATACATAAGTTGACACACACACACACACACACACTCACACACAGGCTCACCCTCCACCTTTGCACTGACACCCTGCCAAGCCCCTTATCCCTAAACCCCACCCCCTCCCACCCCACACACCCCCTAAACTAAAGAACCTCCCTCCCCTGCTGTCACTGCTCTCACTCTCCTGCGCGTCCTTGCTCACTCATCTAATCTCTCTCTCCTTCACTCAGTCGGCCTCGCACGCCCCTCCCTTTGCCCGTAATAGTTGCCAATCAACAGGCCGTCAGCTCCAGCTGTGTGCAGGCCTCCGGCGTAGACGCCGTGTGGGAAAGCAATAGCGACGAGTTTTTCGGGCTCCCAAACCTCACGGTGCCCCCCTCAAACAGGACTAGCAGTGTGCTTAAGCGGCTGCCACTTTTAAAGGGGGGGCCTACTTGATTTGTGTGAGGCTAGCGTTGTATAATATACATTGCTGTGTTGGTTTGAACCTTGCCCCCTCCCTACAGTGATAATAGGCTCGCACACCTCTCTACTCATTCCCCTGCAGGTTGTGTATTGCAAACATAAACAGTGAGCCTGGGTTAATATACAGTATGATGTTTAAGGGGGCCGTAACCTTAAACGGTGTACCGTTAAATGCTTTCCGCTTATAATAGACTGACAAATACCCCATACACAATGTAGAGTATTATCATTGTGTTCTCTACCAATTCAGCCATCGGTTAAGTACAGTTTTGGGAACATAATACCTTTCTTCCATTCCCTGAGATAAGAGAAATATAAATATAGACGTCTAGGACATAATTGTCAGCCTCTTGCTAACATCAGAGGATGACCTTTGCCCCCCAGTATAACACTGGCGTTGTCTAGACATCCCCTGTATTGTAGACACCAGCCACGCCCATCTCCCCCTCACAACTCACTGAAGTCCATTCAGTAACCCGTCTTCTTAATCTTCTTAAAGGAGTATTTACAGCCAATGTTGACCTGGATCTCCTCCACTTCTAACATCTAATTTAGCACATTGAGTTAAGAGTTTTTTGTGATCGCCGCTTCCGAGATCTCCATGGATTATAATGGAAACATGTGGGATGGTCTAAATAAACAGCGGAGATGTCCAGAACTGAATTGGTAGATTGGTTATTTGGTCACAAACGATTGCCACAATGAGTAGGCATGGTGGGAGATGAGGAGATGAGGAAAGGGATCAACAATGGCCAGAATCCCCCTATAAAGCTTGGTCACTGTCTATCTAATATCCGTCTCTATCTTTCTCCTCAAAAGCTTATTCAATATTATTTACACCTTACTTACTCTCTCTCTCTCTCTCTCTCTCTCTCTCTCTCTCTCTCTCTCTCTCTCGCTCTCTGTCTGTGCTCTTTAACTGGTCTGCATATCAAGTCTCTCTTTCTAATTAGATTCTTCTCTTTTCAAAGCACCTCCACCCCCCAACCCCTTATCCCCCACCCCACTCCCAGAGAAAAAAAATCTAATCTCTCCCTCCTTTGCACCGCGCATCTCCTTCCCTGGTACTAACATTTTCTTCTTCTTCTTCCTCTCTAATCTCGTGCATTCATTGCCCACTCAGGTGGCACGCCCATACGAGGTAAGACTATCCGGGAGGACCAACAACGCATCACAGCGGCCTAATTCCACTTCTACCCGCCTAGTTCCTGCTCCTTCTCGTAGATCTGCAACTGCTCTACACTGTAAAAAAGAAATCATTTGGGTTTTCCCCGCTTAAAATTATTATTATTTATGATGACATGTTTGGTAAAAACCCTTGACTGTAAAGCTTCTTACCTTGATTCAAGTCTGTTTGCTGACGTTTAGGATGGGATATTTGGTTGGGTGCCATGTGTAATTAAAACTACCTTTTGCTGTTATATTGTTTTCAACCACAATTGGCTTGCAACTGAAACATTATTCGAATGCATCTACCACCAGTGTTGGGGGAGTACTCAGATTAGTTTTTTGTTGTTACGTTTAACGTAACATGCTAGTTTTACTATTCAAGTAATATGTTATTAGTTTTGACGGCATATCAGATTGATACATTTGAATGTAGTCTACAGTAAGACTGCTAGACATAAGCGCCCTTTCAACAGTACCGGTATACTGTATGTAACCAGCATGTCATGCGCCAGCAATCGCAAAGGGCTTTACATTTCTATTTATAATGCAAAAGTACTCTAACAATTTACTTTCTCGAGCAGGCAACACTGTAACGTAACACGTTACTTTTTAATGTCTGTAATCCTGTAATATAAAAAGTTACTTTTAAAAGTAAAGTAACACTGTCTACCACACAGGTAGCTCTAGATGAACAGTATCTTTGAGTTAAGATACAGTGGAAGCTAGTGGAGGTGGTAAAAAAAGAACAATTTGGTTAATATAGCAAACCACATATTTCAACCCAAACATCAGCATGTGGTCATATATTAAAGTTTTGCTCCTACTTTATATTTTTAAAATATTATTATTATTATTATTATTATTTATTTAATAAAGTTTAATATCACTTTAGCTTGCAATTACCTTGTTGCATGCTGTAAATCTGAAATTAAACATACTCAGCTTGGAATTCTGCATGGAATTCAGTAAATACAGAATTTAATTAATTCTCAAACAACAATTCATGTCAAGAAGGAAACTTAACCAAGTTAATGGGTAAAACATTTTACTTACGTTTTACAGAGTAGTGATACCTCAATGTGGAACTAGTCCAGACATGTCTATTGGTGTCTCAGATCTAAGTGTGCGGTGGAATCAGGAGCCAGGGGGTGAACTGGAATTGAGCAAGCAATTCATAATACATTTACTTCTGATCATCTCCTCTATCATCTCCTTCCATCTGGCCTTTAATTGTGCCATCTCAGCCTCAGTTTTCACTCTGTTGCACTTCACAAAGCCACTTCACCTCCTCAACATGCTGTGCATTTGTCTTTGTTTCTCCAAAAAGCATTGAGCTTTTTTCCTGCTTTATTTTGCTCTGTTTATGTACATGACTTGAGTTTGACGTTTGTGTTTGCTTTGTTGAAGGCGACAAGCATACCTTGTTTGTGTTTTTATTTGTTTGTTTGTTTGTTTGTTTGTGATATTATTATTATTATTATTATTATTATTATTATTATTTGTTTCACTTTCTTTTTATTACTGTTTTTGGCTTCTGGTATGATTTGACTACATCTCCTACTTGGACTCAATCTGCCGAGTCAAATGTCCCAGTTTAGATTTCCCTACCTGCTGTAAAGCACTCAGCTGAAAAGTCCAGATGGTGAAGACTGATATGTACAGAAGTGCTTGCCAATGCTCACAAACACATAAACGCACACACATACACATCACTTACATTCCTGTTTTTTTTACCATTCAAAACGCCAAACGCCTGTCTGTTTTCTCTCTCATTGCTGACAAAAAGCCCCAAACAACCACTTTTTTGATAAAGTTTTTACTGGGCGCTTTTTTGCCTTACCACCCCATCTGTCAAAACCTCTCGGTGACATTTTTGACAGTTTTTCTATTTTCAGGGAACGAGAAAAGCATCGGTCCCTTTCCAAGGCTTTGCGTATGTCGTTCCTTTTTTTGTATCTGTTAGCCTTGGTGGAGATTGGTTGGATGTCTTTTGCCTCTTTATTGGTTGTGGTGTATCTGACATCACACTCCTGCTCCCATTGGTGGATTCTGAAGGGGCAGGGGAATCTTATTGCCATGGCAATAGTTTGATCAAGTTTTTGTCCTTGGAATACAAAAAAAGAAAAGGAAAAAAAAGACTTTGCTCCCTAATTTAATGTCTCTCGATTTTCAGCAATGAGTTACAAAATGACTGTGTTCTGAATGAATCTGTCAGCATTATTTTGGTTGGTTGGCATATTTTATGTCTGGCTTGCATGTAGGACATTTTTAATTTTATATTTGTTGTTCCTTTATTTTCCAAGCATCTTGCCCTTATTTTGGGCAGAACATTTTGGCTGACGGCACAGACGTGGTGATGTCTCCCCACAGAACTGGCCAGACAGCACTCCTAACACACTGCGGACATTGTTTAGTTTGTTTGTTTATTTATTTATTATACTGTTTCTATCTTCTTTTCTGTTTTCTTCTTTTTTTTTCTTTTGCTGATCCTAATTCACTTCCCTGTTGTGATGTTCTCTCTGTCTGTATAGTTATGTCATGTTTAACGCACATAACAGACTTCATCTTCCCCTCTATCTATCTATCTATCTATCTATCTATCTATCTATCTATCTCCCGCTTCCTCTCTCTCTCTCTCTCTCTCTCTCTCTCTCTCTCTCTAACCCTCTCTCTACCCAGGTGCTCTGCAGATTGAGCTCAGTGAGGAGTCAGACCAGGGCAAGTATGAATGCGTTGCCACAAACAGTGATGGGACGCGATACTCCACCCCTGCTAACCTATACGTCAGAGGTAAGGGAGCTTACACTCTATTGGAGCATGCCCACAACCATATTTTCAGAGCACTTTTCTCAACCCTTAATTTTGCTAAATTACGAAAAACATCCTCTAGCTCTTCTGCATTATACTTTGTTGTGAACATCAACAGAGTTATGGCTATGGTTTATGATTTATAGTTTAGTTAATTGTCAATGACAGAATCAGTTTCTCCTCCACCATTGTCGAGTTGACAGTGTTGATATCTTATGCCACCCTCCTTTCATTCTAAATGGCTGACAAGAGAGAAATGAGCTGTGTTTACATGGTCCCTAATATTCCGATTAGAATAGGGTTTAAAGCCCAAACCGAAAGAAAATTCTTCATATAAACACCTTACTTAGAAGAGAAAGGCCCAACACGATTGAAATTTCATTCAGTAGCAGAGGGGTAGTATAACCCAATCCATAACTCGATGTAAAGAAGAATTCTACCATGTAAACTGTTAAACCCGATTGCTTCCTGGTTGCGTTCTTCTGCGCATGCCCCGTCTTAATGCTACTGTGGTTTTGTGATGCCAGTACTCTGCAAAAAAACCCAGCATTTCTGGTCACCAGGATAAGGTATGTTTTGCATGCTGGAACCAGCATGGAATGCTGGTTTGCTGGTACCCCGGCATCCCATTCTGTTTGCTGGTGTGCTGGTATACCAGCTAGACCAGCACTACCCCAGCACTAACCAGTATGAACCAGCCTGGCCCAGCATGGAATTCATGCTGGTTTATGCTGGATTTTTTAGCCGGGTAGGCTATTCTGCACAGCCACTTTAACCTACAATGTCTGGAAAAAACAATTGTGACACTCGCAAATGAAGTGAATGGGAGCTACGTAGTACGGTGACTTCGTCTGGAGCCATAGGCTAAATCTCTCCACAAGTCACACAAATAGCCTCACAGTTGTGACGTGCCTACAACTAGAAGCTAGCCAGTTTTAGCCTTTTTGCTAGCGGGGCATGTTAAATTACCTAGCGTAATGTGTGCATGTTTAATATAAATTGCGATGGCGCATGTAAACACCAGACCCGATTAGATGACATACCATGCAGGTAACCCGAAATCTTTAATCGGAAAGATTCCATTCGGAAAAGCACAAAAGTGTCCATGTAAATCCAGTATTGACGAGCCTGGTCCTGTTCCAAAAGTGGGACTGTTTTCAACTGAAAGTCCTGGGAGCGCAGTGCAAAACGTAGGGTTATTATTGAAAACAGACGCTCTGAGTGCTAAAAACGCTTTTGGAAGACACAGACGCAATATACTGTATAATGTGTGTATATAGTATATGCTGTATCTATGTACATGGTATATATGGTTATATAATGTGTAACCTTTAATGATTGGTGAAATCTACTGCCAGTTGGCATTCATTTATCTTTAAAAGCCATGGATCTGGGCACCAAAGCTGTTCTCGTTAAGGTTGTGCGCTTGACATATAAATGTGATCCCACTGTGTTTGAGCAAGGCAGATTATTCTAGCGTCGTAAAGCCAGACAGCACTGTCTCATGAAGCAAAATGGTTCTCTAACGAGAGAGTGGTATATCTGCCGTGGAGAGCTTGTTGTTTCAGCCCGGCTATTAATCTCTCTGCCCTCTCTTCTTTAGCCTTTAGACCTCAGAGAACAAAAAAGCAAATCATTGTCTGGTTAAGACAGTTTCTTCCCAAATCTGACAGGCAGCTTGCTTCCTCAGGCATTATCTTTTTCCCTCGGTTCCCTCGAACTCTTTCCTTCTCTCTCTCTCTCAGACACACACATTAATATATAACACACACTCACGCTATACGCAACACTTTCCGTACATTTTTTTTTTACTTTTCTGCACACTGGGCTTTGCACTGTGTTCTGCCTGGCAAGAAAATTACTTAACAGACTTGCATGCTTCTTTGACTCTAAGATTGCTCCCAGGAATAAGAAAAAATAAAGAGGTTTCTCCACTGAATGTACATTTAGGCATCTGTAAAGGAATATGTTGAGTCCACCACACACAGAGCCAGCGATGTGAGTCTAACAATGTGTTTTGACAGTTGGTCCATAGAGACGGCAGCCAGCAGTGGAGGCCTGTATGCAATGACACTGGCCACACCCTCGTTCGTTTGTTTTTGTCTTTTTCGCTTGTTTCTTTTTGACGTAGTTTTTACTGGAACATTCTCTCTCTTTTCCTCACTCTGATATCTCATTTTCTAGTTCTTATTTAACCGTCTCTTCTCTGGTGTATTCTTCTGCTTTTCTTTGTTCCTTGTCTTTCCACCATGCTTGCGTTCCTCACACTGCAGAGCTGCGAGAAGGTGGGTACAATAATAACACTGTGGCTTTTATACTTCTCCATAAATCTGCCATTTGTGTTTTTGTGTCTCGGCTGTTTTTTATCGTGTGGTGTTGAAAGCCTCAAACTCTGTGAGGTTCTGTGCCTTTGACAGACACGTTACCCCGTTAACCATGTGTGATTCGTGTGTGCATGTGTGAGATTTTTGTTGCGGTCTTCTATGCTCGAGTTCATGAAAAATGTTCTGGAGCATCTACCCCCAACCAAAAAAAAACACAGTGAATAAAACATTCCCATATCACGGGCATGACCCATGTCGGACCACCTTACTGGCAACATGCTAAGCTAAATGTAGCACATGAAGGCATTCCAGGCTTTTATCGCTTAAAGCATTGAACACCATAAAACCTGTCAGATGTGTGCATGCTGCCCAATGTAAGGCAACCTCACCATATTAGCATAGTATTACAGTAACATCACCATATTACAGTAACAGCATCGTATAACAGCAACAACAGGCGACTGAAAGGTTCCATATACATATTATACAGACCTACACGTACATACTGTATCCATGTGTTCAAATTAAAGCTGCTGTAGGTAGTACTTGAGAGTTGAGAGCTAGCTAAAAAATAGAGCATGGCGATTACGGTACATTTCTAACAAATAACAATAACTCTAAAATCCTAACTACAGCACCTACTGTATTTCACATGCAGTACATTGTTGTGATGTCTCCGATTTTATTGTCTGGAAAAATCATAAATATGCTAAATGCTTGCCACATCATTGTACGTTCACAAACATGATTTAGCCTAGCAAGCTAGATAGCTAGGCTAGCAGCTCAGATCCAAATGCTCTTGGCTCAATGACACCTAACACACAACATGTTCATCATGGCATCGCCATGATAATCCCTAACATGCTCCTTACCCCCCCCCTCCCCCAGTTCGCCGCGTCCCCCCAAGGTTCTCCATCCCCCCGGCAGACAGCGAGATCATGCCTGGCGGCCACGTCAACATCACGTGCGTGGCGGTGGGCTCCCCAATGCCCTACGTCAAGTGGATGCTGGGCGCCGAGGACCTGACGCCCGAGGACGACATGCCCATTGGGCGCAATGTGCTGGAGCTCACCGACGTGCGCCAGTCCAACAACTACACATGCGTCGCCATGTCGACGCTGGGCGTCATCGAGGCGGTGGCGCAGATCTCCGTCAAAGGTGGGAAGGACAGGAGTATTGGATGGGTAGAGAGGTGGGTTTGTGGGATAGTGTGCGTGTGTGTGTGTGGTGTTTGTGTCGCGTGTGTCCGTCCTTGTGTGTGTGTCATGTTGTGCATCCATGTGTGTCTGAGTGTGGTGTTTCTGTCGCACTCGCTGTGTGTGTGTGTGTGTGTGTGTGTGTGTGTGTGAAAAAGGAGAGTTGGTAGAATGAGTTGGTAGGTTGTTTGACCTCGCCTGCAGAAAGTCTTCCACCTCCACAAGGACAACACTGTTTTACTAATAAATGTCGCCATGGCAACGCCGACTCTCAGTGGGGTGTGCTCCAGAGGAAGAGTGATTGACACATCACACGGGAGTCTCTGGCCAAATGTACTGTTTCACGGGGGCCCCCCCCCCCCTTCATCTCTTTGTCATTCTGCTGTTGCCACAGCTCTGCCTCGGGCGCCGGGGACCCCTGTGGTGACAGAGAGAACTGCAACCAGCATCACTCTCACCTGGGACTCTGGCAACCCCGAGCCTGTGTCCTACTACATCATACAGGTTTGTTATGGCTCTGTGCACACACACATGCATACACGTGCACACACACACAGGCGCGCACGCATTCAAGCAGAGACACACACACACACACACACACACACACACACTGCAAGTTGCTTTAGAAAGACGGGTCTCCTGTTCTTAGTTTCTTTAACCCCTTCCTTGCTTCCTTCCTCCTTCCGTTTATCTTTCCTATTATTCCTCCACTTTCACCCTTTCTTTCCTCCTTCTCTCCCCCCTCCCTTCCCATCCATCCTTATACCCCCCCAGCACCGGGCCAAGGGTTCGGAGGACCCCTACAAGGAGATCGATGGCGTGGCCACCACACGCTACAGTGTGGGTGGCCTCAGCCCCTACTCCCACTATGACTTCCGGGTGGCGGCGGTGAACACCATCGGCCAGGGCCCCCCCAGCGACGTGGTGGAGGCCCGCACGGCCGAGCAGGCCCCCTCGTCCCCACCGCGCCAGGTAAGGGGCCGCCCACTTTGTCACGGCGTGACCACTAGGAGTCAGTGGTGGTGAATGGCATCAAGCTGTGGAGTGGCCACTAGGGGGCAGTGGTGGTGAATGGCATCAAGAGTTACATGTGCCGGAGTGTCCCCTAGGACACTTCAATCACTGTCTAACCAGCCGATATTGTACAATATTACCCATGAAACCCCTGTACATTTTACTATCTCAGAACCAACAACAATTTGATATATAATATTGCGTCTGTTACCAACATCTACCGCTCAAACAGACAACAAACCAACAAACTGCACCATACAAATGATGCCTCAGTACACAATGATTGCATATGCGTGGCCATACCTTTACAGATCTACTGGCTGCAGGCTTTTACGTGCATCACCTAGTTAGAATAGATGCACGAGCTGTGCTAACCCTACATTAGCTAATGTAGCGGTGTAGGTGTGGGGAAACCAGAGCCTGCAGTAATTCTTACTAAATGTAATGGAATTGTATTTACTGTATATTATAAATGGGACACCTGATCACTTCCCAGACAACTCCTGCTGATTATCCTTTGATTGCGTTTCGAGATTTGTTGTGTAGGCATGTGGTTGTAAGTGAGTCATTACTCACTTACGAATTTAATCACTTTTACCCAATTTGAGAAGCAAACTTTGAGAATTAAGACACTGTTTTCCCCCTGAAGTCAACAGTGAGCTCACTGCTTTCCCTCACATACTCTTTAGGTCTTATTGTGGTGTGATTAATTGGTGTACCTGAGTTCCACATAAAACCTAACCATGTTAGAAAGTCTTCAAGAATTTGTATCAAATACTCTCCAGCGACTACTTGTGTTAGTGTCAGCCCAGACGTTCAGCAAACTGCGCTATTGCGTTATTCGTGTTGTGATGAAGGTCTTTGCTGGTGCTCTTCCAGGTCAGAGGTCGCATGCTGAGCACAACCACAGCAATCATCCACTGGGATGAGCCAGAGGAGGCCAATGGGCAGGTGATGGGGTACAGGGTCTATTACACCGCTGACAACACATTACCAGTCAACCAGGTAGGTGTGTGTGTGTGTGTGTGTGAGAGAGAGCGTATGTATGTGTTGCATGTGTGTGTGTGGTGTGTGTGTGTGTGTGTGTGTGTGTGCGCGTGCACACTTATTGGAACGGTTTTGTTGTTGTGTTGTGTTTCTTGGAGTTAACCAGAGGTGTGGACGTGTGTGTGCATGCTTGTGTGTGCGTGAGTGCATGCACATGCGTGTGCGTGTGTGTGTGTGTGTGTGTGTGTGCGTGCTGCAGTGGGAGAAGCAGATGGTGCGCAGTGCAAACTTTATCACCATCCAGAGCATGACGCCCAACAAGACATACTACATCAGGGTTCTAGCCTTCACCTCGGTGGGGGACGGGCCGCTCTCCCAGGACCTGCAGATCATCGCCAAGACTGGAGGTAGGACCTCCAGGGGAACGCTTCTTAGGATGGGCCGTTTGGGTGCTGGTGTGTGTGTGAGTGTTGTCATGCCAACACTGATGCATGGCATTGCAAGATGTTTTAGATGCTTGTATTCACCAGTTGACTTATGTAGTAAGAAAGAAAGAAAGAAAGAAGGACTATGTGAATGAACAGGAATTCCCATCTTTAATTTCCTGCACTGCCTGTTACTAATTGGGTCCTTCTTGATTCCCCAGTTCCCTCCCAGCCGTCAGATTTTAAGGGTGAGGCCAAATCAGAGACCAGCATCCTCCTCTCCTGGGTGGCCCCGCCCCAGACTGGCCCTGACAACCACATCACTGGATACGAACTGGTGTACCGCCGGACAGATGACACAGAGGAGGTGTGCAGGATGATCCAGAAGGATGGGTGGATGGATGATGGATGGATGGATGGATTGATGAAAGATGGATGATGGATGGATGAATGGATGGATGGATGATAAATGGATGATAGATGGATGAATGATGGATGATGGATGATGGATGGATGGATGGATGATAGATGGATGTATGATATATGATGGATGGATGATAGACGGATGATGGATGATGGATGGATGATAGATGGATGGATGATGGATGTATGGATGGATGATGGATGATGGATGGTGGATGGATGATGGATGGATGGATGATGGATGGATGATGGATGGATGGATTGATGATTGATGTATGGATGTATGGATGATAGATGGATGGATGATGGATAATGGATGTATGGATGATGGATGATGGATGGATGAATGATTGATGAATGATGGATGGATGATGGATGGATGATAGATGGATGGATGTATGGATGATGGCTGTATGGATGATAGCTGGATGGATGATTGATGGATGGATGATGGATGGTGGATGGATGATGGATGGATGATGGATGGATGGATGATGGATGTATGGATGATGGATGATGGATGGATGAATGATGGATGGATGATGGCTGGATGAATGATGGATGGATGATGGATGGATGGATTGATGATTGATGTATGGATGATGGATGTATGGATGATAGATGGATGGATGATGGATGTATGGATGATGGATGATGGATGGATGAATTATGGATGAATGATGGATGGATGAATGATGGATGATGGATGGATGAATGATGGATGATGGATGGATGAATGAATGATGGATGAATGATGGATGATGGATGGATGATAGATGGATGGAAGGATGAAGGGGTGAGGGAAGAAGAGATTAATGGATAACATGGAGGGATGAGTGAATGGGTGGATGGATCAGAGGACAAACTGATCAGTGAGCAATTGATAGTTGTATAGAGCAGCACATGTAACATTCTAGTGCTGTCACAGCCCTGCAGCCTTCTCACTGGTCCATTTCCTCCCCTTGTCTATCAATCACCATTAGAAGAAGGTGAGCTTTGAGCCCAGCACCTCCTACCTGCTGAAGAACCTGAAGTCTTTCTCCACCTACACCTTCCAGCTGGCTGCCAGGAGCAAGCACGGGGTTGGAGCATACACTAATGAGGTGTCCATAGACACCCCTCAGACATGTAGGTCTATCCGTGCATGCTCCTGGATGTGACTGTGTGTGTGTGTGCACGTGTGTGTGTGTGTGTGTGTGTGTGTGCTCCTGGATGTGTGTGTTAGCAAGAGAGAGAGAGAGAGAGAGAGAGAGAGAGAGAGAGACCCCACAATCACATCTAAATGTGTCATTCTAGACAATGCAAAGACATCAGAAAGCCATTAAAGCCCAATTTTGACAGATCTAACGCATATGAATGGAATTTGGTCGAATGTGACCCAGATGATTTCTTTGCCATGTCTGAATGGGACCATCATTAATCCATCCCCTAACAGACCTCTGATTCAAGATGTTATGAGATAAGATGTTAAATATAGCACAAATTATTTGGATACACTTGTCGTGAATCTGAGGTTTGTTAGAAAGTCAGACAAATGAAAAGGTGAGAAGTCAAATGTAGAGATAGAGATGGTCAAGATGGTCGTGGATGAAGAACAGAGGCTTGAGTAGGCTATAAGGACAATGGAGTAAGTTATGGACAGGTATGTTTTATGTACATACAGGCGTTTACGTAAATAAAGTGTGTGTGTGTGTCACTTGTGTTCATTAGTCAGCAGTTCTATCAAATGGAACCCATCATTCAGTATGTTTCTGGACATACGTTTTAGCCACTGCGTCATTTTATTTAACGGTTCCAACCTCCACTGTTTTGTTTTCATTTTATGTTTCTTTCTGTTCTGTTTTCTGTTCTGTCTTCTCCTTCTCATGCTCCATCTCCATCCATACGTCCCACACCATCTCCACCTCTCCACCATCAAAACAATCAAATGCAAACAACGCACTCACTCACACTTGCCTGAACGCACACCCACCAAAATCCTACAAATTGGCCTATCAGATCCTTCCGCACCCCCTCAGGAGGTGTCTTGCACCAGCCCCAGTTCGACCAGCCTCCTGGTAAGTTGGTCTCCACCGCCCGTGGAGCTCCAGAACGGCGTCATTACAGGCTACTCCATCCGTTACTCCGCCACGGATGGACAGAACAGAACGTCTAAGCGCATCGCCGGGCTTCCGCCGGGAAGCTCTCCGTATCTCCTGGAGAACCTGGAGAAATGGACCGAGTACGGCATAACGGTGCGAGCTCTGACCGAGGCTGGAGAGGGACCGGAAAGTTTGCAACTGCTTATCCACACTGAGGAAGATGGTATGTTCCCAATGCAGTCCTCACCCCCTACCCCCACCACACGCCACCTTTTGGACGCTCCGCCCCACTAACAATGGTGTCTTTGGACCCTCTAAACTAACATGGAGGTGGTTCTGCTGTGCTTAGCATGCACGCTGTGTTTGCAGAAGACCCAGTCTTGACCTCCAACCTACAAGGCTGTAGCACATAGAAGTTACAGTAAACCCTCCGACTGAGATTTCCCCTGATCCCGAGTCCCTGCTATTCCCTCCGCTATGCGCTGTCTGGTTACCCGTTTTTTCTCCTCGCTGCACTTTTTCTCCTAATTTCTCTTTTTAATAATATCTTTTTCACATTTTTCCCTTTCATATTGTCCCTTAGCACATGTCTTTTGGAAAGAGATGGTTGGATTACTCTTTCAGAAAATCCACCTGTGAATTAATGCAGTGTTAGTAGCGTCTTGAATTGTGTTAGAGCAGTGCCTTACCCCGACCCATGAACCTTCCCTTTCTAAGTCTATTCCCCCGAGTATAATGGAACCTCACTAACAGTAGCATATTATGCAGCGTGTTGGCTAGTATTTATCCAAATTAGAAACATGTTCTTCCAGACTCCAGTCTTGCCCAGTGCTTATCTGTGGATCAGTCAGAGCAACATAGTGGCTTGAGAGTTTTGTCTCACAGTTTTTTTTCAGGCATAGTGTAGTTCTTGGCAGCATGGGAGAGGTTTTCCTTGATAACAGTATTTTCTCTTTCACTGCCTGCCACTGTTTATGTGCCCCGGGCAACAACTATTTTTCTATCTGCCATTCTTATCGTTCGCTACATTTGCTTCTTATCCTCCACTGCTTTTTTCTTCCATGTTTTTTCCTCAAGCATTTATTTTTAAACTACTTTGACATTATATACAGTATATATCAGCGGCAGCTTTTCGATTTTTCTTTTTTTTTAAGAGGTGGTATTTTTCAATCTTTCCATCTTCCAAACAGTTTTTGTCTGCCCAAGCACCTTTTTTGCCAAAGAGAGTGCCTTACTGGAGAAGCTCCGAGTGTCCATCATCTCCTTTGACCAATGGCCTCTGTTCCACAATGCATTTCTAGTACCGAGCGGTCCTCCGCGCGAGGTGACGGCGGAGGCCATGAACGCGTCGGCCTTGAGGCTCACATGGCGGGCGCCTGCGCCCCAGCTCCGGCATGGCCACATCCGCGGCTACCAGATCCACTACATGAAGATGAGCTACGGTGAGGCACAGGGCCCGCCCCTCATCAAGGACCTCCTCATAGAGGACACACGGGTAACGGCTTGTTTACGCTCCCTTCACATACCATGAATAAATACTGTATGTCTATTTAAAGAACGAGCAGGTATTGACTTAATTCGCATACCATAAATACGTTTAAAACACAAAAGTTATCTTATATTAGAGTCATATTTAGTCACATTTATGGCATACATGTTTACAGTCTGGTACAAAGTAATGTTTTGTCTCTATAGCTCGTTTCCCCGTTCATGACAGCTGCAATGTGAATTCTTACAGTATATAACTCAACCGTTGTTTATATTGTTTATATATAATATTGCCATTCTGTGATGATTGGTTTGAGATGAAGCTCTGAAGGCTTGCGTTACTCATGCAATTCCATAGTTCTTCCATACGAGCCTTCTCAATCAGTCCCCCACAGCAGAAAAAAGTAGTTTCACATTACCTCACCTGTCGATTTAAGGTAACTCCCCTATAGTTTTGGTAATTCCTACACTGAAGTTAGTGGGTACAAGGGGATATACAGCACCCTCAAATGCGTACGAGGGAGTCTTGGTAATTAACTAAACTGATACTTGAATACCTCCACCAGATTAGCATGGCATTCTTGTTGTGACAATCTCAACTTTCACAACATACAAAGTATGTAAGTGGAGGTATTAAAAAAAACATCTGAAAAACCCATTGGAAAAAAAAAAGGTTTTAAAAGGAGTCACTAGATGTGGGAATATCTGAAATGGTGTACTCTAAAAATCACAATCGATGCACAAACAATAATATAATTACTGTACATGCACTAAAACTAACAAGACCAACATTAAAGTGCAAACACAATTAAGCAACTTAAATATAACACAAATCATAGACTAAACAGGGAAAAGGGATTCTGGGCAAGGGGGCAGTGTATACTTTTGAGAGCAAGATTTTTACTACAGTAATTTGACCAGGAATTTTCCGCGAGCTGAAAAGAAAACATTATTTATTTACTCATTCCTGGCCATCTCATTAGGCTACTTACTGTATATCACCCAATATGGTCTAATTTATTTGGGTGGGGGAGATTCATATATTTCGCCTGGCGATGTCCCAGTGATGATGTGCGTTTTACACTATGTTTTTTCAATCTGGGAAATTGCTTTATTCCATTATCTCACCATCGTCTGAAAACGTTTGCGTTAGCTCTATGCACAGGTGAAAGGATCCGTACCCATATTTTCCCGCATAGAATGTTTCTATAAATCCCAATGTTTGCTGTGAAATGTGCGTACGCATCCAGTTAACGCAACTTTTTTGTGCGCTAGCAACCTTCATAAATAAGGCCCCTGCTCTTGCTGAAATAAAATATCTGCCCGGGGGCATTATTAATATTAAGATGGCTGGCTGGCTTATAAGGACTTTGGCACAGCCATGCTGGCGCATCGAAAAACAAAAAAACAAAACAAAACTTGACTCAACACTTACTTCTAGATTCTCTTTTAGTGCCTTATGTAACCGCCGTCAGCTCTGCCTTGTGTTTTGATGGAACAAGTGTGACTCGTTTGATCTTTGATCTTCGGTCGTTAATTGTGCTGCATCAACCAAATGAAAAGGAGCCTGTAACGTCCTCTCCTCCTCTCCAGAGCATAAGGGCTGGTATAGCAGCAGAATATGAAGTAAACACACCAAACACAGTATGTAAACTACACGCCTGCAGAAATAAAAAGGAACAAATCCCATTGCATTACATATCAATATGAGAAGTAAACAAAGGAATAATAACAACACTATTACTGCATAGAAAATGCATGAAAATGTATGTACTGTGTACAAGCTTGTGTTAATAAATAATAAATAACCATAAACATACAGATGGTAGATGCACCGCTTTCCACATCACAGAGCATAATGCTGAGGTCAAAGTCGTTAGATGGATGTGCACACAATACACGACTGCCTCTCTTGTAATATGGTGTCTTGACGTCATTGTGTGATTCACACTACGTGGCTGATCGGCGACAGTCACAGACTACACGATGTTTCACCCGACCAAGTCAAACTGGAGCTTAGAGATTGTCTAACGAGCACACAGCATATCTCACCAACAAGACGTAATATAGGCCTATCCCTCCGTAGTAGCGTTCGCACCTCGTTAACATAGAGCCGGTACATTTCCCAACATATTCTTTCAATCACAATATTTGCCACCACTGAGGTGGTTAGAATTGTTTAAAGTAATTTGAATCAAATGACTAATACGCCTCTCCCTTGATTTCATCTCGTCCTTGTCTTGCTCTCTCATTGGCTGTAGGTCGTCGCTGCTCTCATTTCCAGTCACAACACCATTCACAACACAATTCACACTACACGACCGCTGCTCACGAGCTGTGATTCCCCTCCGAATTGGGGATTTTGTCTGCGAGCTCCAAAAACTAGTTGGCGAGCTGGAAACTGGGCTAAAATAGTGTAGTGTGACCCCGGCATGAAGGGAGATGTCAGGGGGGACATGTGTGTACTAAGAACCAAACAGAAAGTCACAAAAGCAAAGAGGGGCTATAAGGCACACACTTAGGCTATAAAATAAAACATAAAACGGTTCAATAAAATGCTCAAATTAGTATAATTCTACAAATAATATTGGATTATAATAGGGATTGTGTTTGAATGTTTCAATAGCAAAATATTGATTGCTTATAGCTGTTCTTTGAGAAAAGTATATTAATCTTTGGTTACAACCCATTCCAAACTAATTGCAAGGTTTGTGTCTTTCCCTTCTGCTTTCACCATTGTACAGTGGGAATCTGATGACTCAGCTCAATATGTGAGTAATTCATGCTTTTTTTTAAGCCTGTTAACAGTAATAATAGAGCACCACATACCACGAGTCATATTTATGAGACTCACGTGATAATACTGGAGCTACACGTTTCTGTTGCTGCATATAATAGTGTGTTTTCCAATATTTTCAATAACAGACTGGAGAGATATGCATGATTGATCATATGAGTCATATGCGTATCTTGCAGTGTCCTATTAATATTACTGCTATTATTCATGGCCTTGTCAAATGAGAAACCACGAACATGTTTCTTTATGCATTAGTGGATCCTGGGATAAATAGTTGATCAACTGGTACAGATGTATCTAGTGCAACATAATAGCTCTGTTTTAATATTACTTATGTAAAGAGAATATATAAATGTCAAATTGAGATTTATATTTTAATAATATTGTAATTCCAATACTGATTTTTCACATGGTAGCTGAGTGTTTTGAGCCCTTTTAAGTTATTAGAACAACACTTGAAAACACATCTTGTTTGCTGACAAATGCATATGTCATTTAACACCACGTTGGCCATTTTGTTACAAATAGACACACTTTAGGAGCCAGTGTGACCTTTGACCCCTTCAGACACATGCTGCGGTAGAAGTGACCGTTGCGTTGTGGTGTCTTGTCTTCCAGGAGGCCGTGCTGGGGCTGCTGGAGGCAGACACCTCGTATTCTGTGTCAGTGGGGGCGTACACAGCCAAGGGGGACGGGGCGCGCAGCAAGCCCCAGTCTGTCTGCACTGCCCTGCCTTGTAAGTAGGACAGGGTGCCCTGGCTCCGCCCGCCTATTGCTCTCAGCTGAACAAAGCGTTTGTTGTAGCGTTGAACACCGATTGGTTAACTGTTTTCGTTGGGTGCCAAATACGCTTTATACTCTATATTTATTAGTAATAGATAGAAGTAGAGGATTGCATTGACTAGAGCTCAGTGTCACACCTGGTGGTAATCCGGAGTGATCACCACCATTAACACTTTGATTTATTATTGCTATTTGAATAGGATAAGGCCGTCTAAAATTCACACAGAGGTTCTCAAAGTAGAGCTTAAGAGTTACAAGAAGCTCTTTAGGGGTCCCAAGCTCATCGTCCAAAGTCATTAAAGTTATGTTTCACTGGCATATGACCCAGTGCTTTCTGGGGGTCAAAACACCACTTTGTTCACCGCCATCGCCCATACGTACATAATAGGGGTGTGACGAGGTCAAACGATTAAAACGTGATATTTCTCGTCAAGGGGAAAAGCGATATCAGCATGACCGAATGTGAGGGTAAAATTATCATAAATATGCCCCAGCCACAATTTAAAGTGTTTTTGGATCCCAGTGTGTACAAAAGGCCAGCTCCTCTGGCTTCTTCTTAAGTTAAAACCCATATCACAGATCAATGTTGTTTACATTTATATGTCCCAAATACCCCAGTTACCATTTCTTACCTTGTTATATTTTAATTTGTTAAATATTATCTGCATAAAATAGGTTCAGATTAATCACGTCTCGTGAACCCAATATCGTGTTTTGTCTCGTCACACCCCTAATACACAAATATATAAAAGTCTGACTCCCTTCTCTCCACTAGTGCCCGAGAAGCCCAAGTTGATGGTGAGTCCCACGGACTCAGGCACCACCCTGCTCCAGTGGCATGCGCCCCCAAATCCCTCCAGCCCCGTCCTGGGCTACCGACTCACCTTCGGGCGGACCGATGTAGCGCCCCCCACCGTGGTGGAGTTCCCCGCCGAGGAGAACCGATACACCGCCCGGGACATCCACAAGGGGGCGGAATACATCTTCCGGCTGTCTGCCCGCAACAAGATGGGCTACGGGGAGGAGTCCGTAGCAGAGGTGACCACTCCCGAAGATGCTCCCACCGGTTACCCAGAGAACATCGTCTCCCAAGAGGCAATGGGGGCCTCCCTGCGACTCGCATGGGAGCCGGTGCCGCTGACTGAGCGCAACGGGAAGGTGGTGCGGTATTCTGTGCTGTACCGGGACGTGAACGGCCGGGGGAACGCGTCGGAGGCCGTGGCGGCCGCCCCGCGGCGACACGTGACGCTGGAGGGGCTCAGCGCCGACACGGTGTATGAAGTCAGGGTGCGCGCCTTCACGGCCGTCGGGCCCGGGCCTTTCAGCCCCAGCGTCCAGCTCAGGACGCTGCCGCTCCACCAAGGTAGGGAGGCACACGCCCTCTGGTGGACAAGAGCGCAAACTGCAGGCGGCATCTGAGATCTGTGGCCTTCCCTCTTGGCCCGGGGCCCTTAACATGAATAGAATCTCTTAACAACCTCATGCATATCTCATAACTCACGCGCACACACACTCTCCATGTGCACTACCGCTCACTCCAACACCCTGAGTGTCTTCTGTTGTTGTTGTTGTCTTGTCACTGTGGTCTTAGACCCTCTTCCCCTTCCCTACAAGTCCCTCTCCTGAAACAAAGGTAAGAGAACAGTCTATGGGCTACACGGTAGCAGTGTTAACCCAAGGGCTAAGCTAGCTTGAGACGGTAGTGATGGACTGTGTAAAGGTAAGGCCGTATACTTGCTTCTATATTGTGTATAAGCAAGAACTGTGGGTTTATGTGAGTGTTTGCTCTTCTTCTTTGTGTGCTGCTCAGTGTTTGCCACAAACTTCAGAGTCAAGGCGGCTATGAAGAACTCTGTACTGCTGTCCTGGGAGATCCGTGACAAGAACCCTGTTCATCCCTTCACCGTGCGTACGGCTGTCGTTGTATGTCTGTGTGTGTGTGTCAGGATATATCTATACACTGACAGTACATGTAGATCTTGAGGTGTTTGCGCGTGTCTGCCCAGATCTTGTATGGTAAAGGCCAGTCTGTGGAGGTGGAGAGCAAGCTGACCCAGGCGCTGATCGCGGGCCTGCAGCCTGACACGCAGTACTCCTTCCTGCTCACCAACCGGGCCAACAGCGCCGGCGGGCTGCAGCACAGAGTGTCGGCCACCACCGCCCCGGACCTGCTGAAGACCAAGCCCGCCCTGGTGGGAAAGACCAACGCAGATGGCATGGTGACAGTACAGCTGTCAGCCGTACAGACCACCACCAGAGTCAGGTAGGGATGGGCGACTTAAAACTATGTACTAACGTACTAACTCATGTACTAACGTGTTAGTGCCCGTTTTAGGAGTAATATTGCCGCACTTTGCGCCATAAACATGGCATTGTATGAATTGTACTTGCATTGTCTACTCCAAGTTTAGAGGGCGGTGCCATGCACTGATTATGCAACCAGTCACAAGTTTAGTACATCCAACGTAAACTGCGATGGCACAGTGTGTGCTATCTGGCTGCTCTCGATTTTACACTGCTCTTGCTGACGTACATACATGAGGCTGTCAGGGTACGGCCACAGAGGTGGCGGAGACCCAAGCGCAGAACACAGAGGCAGGAAATGGCAGTGTAAACAGAACGGGGTTTATTCACAACACAGAAG
>JAODUH010000001.1:949590-969387 GCA_027564835.1 Typhlichthys subterraneus | reverse complement strand
TCTCTCTCTCTCTCTCTCTCTCTCTCTCTCTCTCTCTCTCTCTCTCTCTCTCTCTCTCTCTCTCTCTCTCTCTCCTGGTCACTGCTGCATTATACCTGTCTGGTCTCTTCCACAGGACCAGTACCAGTTCTGCTACCGGGCCAGTCTGGAGTACCTGGGTAGCTTTGACCACTATGCAACATAAGACCAGCTAACTGTCTCCCTCAGCACCCGCCTACCTAGCGCGCTATACTGCTAGCTAGCTTGCTAGGAAGCTTGGTGTTGGAACGGGACTGGGATTGAACCACCATATCCAGAGTCAACAAGAAATGTGTTGTCTCGCCCCCTCTACCTGAGCCATAGCAACCTGCTTGACAACGGCGCTTCTCCGCCCTCGGTTCCAAAACCACCCAACCAGTCAGCGACAATAGGCAACTCCACAACAGCCACTCCTGTCAGAATACTTGATCAAACAAAGAAGAAGAAAAATAATGTTAATCTTTCACAGTTGTTTCATTGCTTTTTTTTTCTTCTATTTTTTTAAGAGCAGACAGTTGCATCACACTGTTGAGATGTGGAGTTTAACCTCGTCCAATGGCAGTGTAGCGTCGGCAAGCTAATACAGTAAAGAACTCGGCTACCGTATTTAATGATCACAGAAACCATGTTCAATGCTTTTTTTTTAATGTGGAGACTATAATTTTTACGTTTTAATGTGGAGTCTATAAATGTCTACTTATCAAAGCCTCACAGACTTGGAACTAATGCTAAGAGGCTACCAAGGACCCTAAGTTGACAATAGGAATATGAAACCACAGAGCACATGAAGGAAAAGAGACAGAACAAATGTTTTTGTTTTGGAAATAGACTTTTTGTTTCCCACTAATGGAAAAAGAAGACATTTCTACAGTACAGTAATAATAAATAATAGAAAACACCATTTCAACCTTATTCAATACACAATTTAGGATAAGGGACTTTTTTTTTACATCTAAAATAATATCCAGAAAAAAAAATATTGATTTAGTTTTTTTTATAGATATATGTAGATTTGTGTCTTGTTTTTGTTTTTTAAGCTGGGTTATTAGTTACTTTTATTGGCTTTTGACCTTGCCTCCTCTGACCATATGACAAAGTTGCAAAATGTTTGTTTTTGTATTCCAGTGAGTTGTAGCGGGGATTCTTTTAAAGCTAGGCCTATATAGTAATGTTTTCAAGTGTACAATCAAAGCCTGTGTGAAAATGTCCACAGTTCTATGTTCTTCACAGACAACATAGAAAATCACTTATCCTGTAATTGCCTACACTATTTCTAAAATGTGTTTTCTGAAACACAGTCACACAATTACTGCAGAAAATCTAATTTCGATTGGACCTGTGATGTCATAGACTCCAGGTCGGCCATTTTAAATATCAGACCACCAAACTACAGTATTACAATTTGCTGCTAGCAACAAGTCCCAAGACCGTGCCGTTCAACACAAGCCCAGATTGTTAACACAACTACAGGAAGTATTCAGAAGAAATAAATGCGTATGTATAGGTCCAAATAAGCTTCACAGAGAAAGGAGAGAGGGGTGGTGAGGCTTAAATATTTCTCACTGGAATGCTCACATATGACTTTTTTTCTCTGTCTGATTCAGTGTGCAATAAGTAGGTGTATTATTACATATTTTTGTGTCAAGTCACTAACTGCAGTTGTGTGCCATGACGATAATGATAATTATGATGGTATATAATTTTTCAAACACATGCACACACACCACACAGTGTTAAGATTGACATGCTACCACAGCCACCCTTTGACTTATCCAAAAAAATGGAATGACCTCTGACCCATGAAGTATATATCCTTATCATGTCACGATGCCAGTAGATGATGTCCTCGCATGTCACAGCAACCTACGAATGATCCAAACTCATACTTCAGCAGCATAAAATAAGTATTTTGAGTTTAGATTTCTAGTGCCTTATATTACACGCCTATTTTGATAAAGTTACTTTTATTCTGTTTCGTGCATGTATGTATGTGTGTGAGCTGAATGTCCTGCTGTGTGTTGTGATTTGGGTGTATCACATATATTGTATGCGTTCTGTTTGCCTGTGTGGTTATGTTTGAGAGGTTCCCTGTGTGACCAGTTAGTTGTGTATACTATACCAAGCAGCAACATTGTTATTACTTACTGTTAATCCACAATTATATAATTTACAAGACTGTAAAGAGAGATTTAAACAAAGTGTAATAGCAAGATGGATTGAACTGCGTTTTGAACAAACATAGCTTTGTTTTATGCCTTTTCATCCCTGGACTTCGGCATAAGGTTTATGTGTGTATATTTATATATACATATTCAAGAAGACTTCAATCTGATTGCCAGAAGTTTCTGGCCACATTAAAAATTTTAGAGCGGACTTTAAATGGGCTTACATCAAGTCACTCATTCAGCCATGTAGAGTTGTATATGAGGCCAAGCAGCTTTTGGTTTGTTGTGACTTAGAAGAAAAGCAGAAACAAGAAATAATATAAAATGGTTACATACAGTACTGTATACCAACAGGAGTCTCTAGCCCTTAAATAAATCAAGCCGCTCTTTTGTGCTCTCAATTTCGATATATCTTCTGTTATGGGCTAAGGCTGAGACATTTTTGGTGCTGTTCTAATGGTATCCAATGGCCCAGAATCGACAGCATTTGGTATGCTGTCTTAACCCACCACCATTTCTCAGTTTGTCTTTATATGCATGATACCACTTTTGATTCCCCTTTGGTCGTACCTGTTATAGGAAGACTTGCACTTTCTCTTTGTACTATGCACAAACATTAATACATCATTATCTCTGATAGCCCCGCCCCAAAAAATTTATTTTTACTTTACTTTCGGTATAAAATGGACCCTAACACTCACGTGGTTGTGTATATGTAAATAACACAAAAACACAAAGAATAATCTAGAGAAATGCATTATGAAATGAATGAATAAATGCTGTCAGATATAGGTATAAATGGGAGAACACACCAGATGCATCACAGATTATGCCTAATGGCACCCCCCCCCCACCCCCCCACAAATGTATCATTGATAAAACTGGAGTTTATTAAAATGTATAAAAATCTAAAATACAGTGTGTGACATTAATCAGTTAACTTCAATTATATAAATGTAAACCTTTTTTGTTTAGTTTTTCTGCTCCGAGTGAAACAATTGCTTTTTTATTTTCTTACATTAGTTCTTGGAGTGTGTGAAACATAAAAAAAAACAGGTCTGTATGGCATTCTGTTCTTTGTCGACACAAGTTTCATTTGTTACAAATAAACTGAAGTACAATAACTAATAGCACTCTCTTTATAGAAGTATGCATTTTTTTTACCCACAGGTGTTTTAAAGGAACCGTGCATGAGCTTGTCTACCACTCACACTATCATCTCTGACCAAACATGCTTTATGTGACACACATGCACTAATATACATGCGTGGCCAGCTATAAAAACTTAAGAAAGAGGAACTCGGACTACAACACAGAGGGTGTGATGCCATTACTCCACTATACCTTTACATAGAGAATAGATGTTACGGCCATAGCCTAATATAAAAATATTGTATACGAACCATAAACTAGCTTGTTCTGTGCCAGTGTTGCAAAGAACACACTAACTGCTGCAGTGCCTCCCTCCCTGGAATACGAGCATGAGGTAGTTCTCATCGTTCCTGCAGATCAATAAAGGGCCCTACCTTAGAAGAATTGCTATAGTTTATATTGGTCGTATATGATGTATTAAAAGTATGCCTTTATGGATATAGTGAAACATACTCTTTTTTTTAAAGTGGCACAGTCTGGGTGAAATGGTGTTATGTTTGGTGTCTTTTCCAAATTTGTTGGTGTTAATCTTTCCAATAAGACACTTTTTCAGAGGATATTCTAATGTCTTATTAAACCTTTATTTGGGATACTAATGTGATTTCCAGAAGCCAATGTTTATATTCAGAGCAGTTCATCTGTGAAGAAAGACCATTTATTTCTTCACAAGGCAGTTGTGAGATTTCACCATTTTGTAATAACCTTTCTTATTACAGTATTTTATATTTTGTTTATCTTTCATAACGTATGTAATAACAAATGCATATTTCCATAAAGAGCTGTATATGCAAAAGTGGTTATATAAGGTCAAAATGTGGAGGTGTCACGTTAAGATGTTTGAAGATCTGCTGCTGCTCTACCAAAGCACGGTAATGTGCTCAGATGTAAAATAATTACATTTAAGTGGTAAGAGCTGCCAAGCCAAGAGCCAATGTCACTGCTCAGTTCCCTAGCTGGACCGACCTACAGCCAATACTACAGACATTTCCAAAAGTAAGAATAATGAACCGCTTATCTATATGAATTGTTATTGCATCTTTTTAGTGGGGAGTCTGCTCACGTTGGCTGTAATATCGAGCCTGTTGTTGGAGAGCGCTGGATGAGTAGTTTATTCTAGCATCTAAAGCATTTTGACAGCTCGGCGCTGAATCTTTAGCCGCCTCGTGGAAAAAAAACATTCAGGGAACTTATGCCGTGCTGATTCTTGGACAGGCTTATTTATGGTAAATGGACTGCTTTTCTAAACTTCTGGCTGCTGAAAGTTCTGTACAGTATAGCCTCACATTCACCCATTTAGACACACATTAATACACCGGGTTGGAATACACCGATGGTGATTGCTGCTAAGCAAGGTGCGACCAACCACCGTGAGCAGACATTGCTCAAGGACACCTTAACACTTTGTGAGGAGTTAGCGGGAATCAAACCAGCGACTTTTGGATCACCTGTCGGCCCAATGCTCACGAAAATATAGGGTGGCGGGGGGGGGTGGGGGTCTATTTTGCTAATACCCTCTCCATCAAGAGAGCTTTCTAGGCACTGCGGGTGATGGTGATCCATCCTTTCATGCCATTTACAGATATGGAAGATGGCAGAGTGCTCTTGAGGAAGTCTTTGATGAGCTTTCACCGTAACATACATTAGTTTATTTGAAGTGATGTTGGTAACAGATTTTAGGCATGTGGCTTTTAAGATGTCGTTCATCGAACGCAAAATGTAGCCTGCTAGATTTACAGCAGAGATTTTTGCCTCTTGACAGCGTGTGTGCTTTGGTATATATTAAGAGGTCCTGCCATAGGCTGTTAATTGCAACAACACATTGCAACAGTACACCTTTGTGTGGATTTGAACTGTTTTTCAATGCAAACATGCAAACAATGTATTGCTTCAAACTGTCAATTCTGGTTCATAGAGCAAAAACAGAAACATAAAAAAAGGCAGTCTTAGAAGAACACAATTGGATATTGTTTTCATAGCACCCTTGAACTCCAGATAGGCTGCTGGTTTCAACCAAAGTAGCAATTTCTGGAGAGGATTCTATAATGTAGCCCAGGGGTGGGCAATTTTTTTCACTTGGGGGCCACATTGAAAACGTCAGAGAACTTTGCGGGCCACGTTACTTTGTTAACACATTTTAAAATAAAACACAAAACAGTTGACTTTGTTAACTTATATGAATATAGACAATTCCTACTGCATTTAACTATGTTTTCTTTTACGCAGCAGTAAATCAAGTAACATTCCGTAGAGCTCGTCAAGTAATTTCATGTTGTATTATTATTTGTATGTTTGATGTACTGGGTAGAACGTCTCAAAGGGTCGCATCCGGCCCCCGGGCCTGACTTTGCCCAGGCCTGATGTAGCCTATACCTTTGTTTCAGGAAAACAATTATTAACAGGCCAACAGTTACTTGGTGTTCATAATGTGGTTCTATACTAAACAAATCTGTAAAAAGCAATGCACTTCTGCATACTCAAATGTAAATACAAGCTTGTGAAATTCTAACACTTCTGTCTAAAGCAGCTGTCAGTGATGTCACTATACAGTTTTATTAATCCCCAGACAGTAGTAGGAGACAAAGATCCCAGACTGAACTTCATCCATGGTCAAACATGCTATAGTAAATCTTATGCTTGAACTGGCAAATGCATTAAACTCTTACTGCTCTTAAGGATTCGTTAATCAAAAATACCCACAATAACACATTTGTATGGTGTATGGTGGACTGGTCTGCTGGGAGGAAATGAGCAGTGTATTTTCTTAAACGTCATTGAGCAACACTCGCCACGGCCATTAAATGAAGCAAATAACTCGGAAAGATATTCAAGAATGTTTTGAAAGTTTTCGTGGGAAAACGTGTTAAGTGAAGATAAAATCAAAGCTTTATTGAGAGAATGTGATTTTCAAATAGTTCCAATGGCATGCTCTAAGAATATATGGCAGTAAGCATATCAAAGTCCTTATGTCTCTGAGCATAATGCTTTAAGGCACTGTCAGTCAGTCATGCTTGGTAACTTCAAGCTCAAATCAAAACAGTATAGCTCCGCAATCCTCCATAATAATTCGACACTTCTACACAGCCCTGCCTCTGTAAATAGGAACATAAACAAAGGGGCGAACACCGCTCGTGTCAACAAAGCCGTACCACTAAGCTTTGCTTCACAATGCATTTTGATGTGTGATGCGGCCCTGCGGAGGACCGTAGAGCAGTACTGTTTTGCTTTGAGCTCGAAGTTAACAATAATTACTTTCTTGCTAATGCCTTTAAGTGATACGATTATGAAGGGGTCCTTGGAAAATTTTCTTTTCTGTAAGGGGTCCCTGCCCCAAAAAAGTTTTAGAACCCCTTGTTTAAACAATTCTGGATACTAGTAGAGCAAGGTCTTTAATACATTTTAAACAATTTCAACCACTACCAGAGGTTTGAAGATATTCAAGATATTGATCAAATATTTCCAATAAAGGTTACTGATATACAATATTTAAAAGTATTGACAAACAACATATATTTGAAAAAAGCAAATATGGACTTATTTTTATTTAGTTTTCCTTAACAGCAGTTTGCAACAATTTCTCTATAGCAAGCCAAAAATAAATACAGATATTAACTTAAATACTTTCATAGTGTTTCATTCGACACTGAGCGACAGTAGCAATCCCATGTTCACATGTTACCAGGGCTGAGAAACCAACGTGGTAATCATCCATTATTGTTGTCCCATCCCCATCTCATGACAGATGGTGCCATCAATCAAATCACCTCGTACAAATATTAAAGATTCAATAACTAACTTCAATCGGTTTTCAGATTGATGAGTCAAAAACGGAATGCTAGCCACTGGGTGGGGGAGGTGGATGGGGAGGGATGTGTGTGACTGTGTGTTGAAGAGGGGGGGGTTGGCTCACAACCCATTATGAACAAGGCCAACATGCAGGGAGGCCACAGCAAAGACGTGAGACAAAAATACTATGAGCAAAAGTGCATGAATACTCCATAGTCAAATCAAATAAAACAAAGGGGAATATAGGGAACCCCAAATACTCCCCCGTACACCACCCGCCCCCCCGAAAAAAAGCTACTTTAGAAAACCCTCCTTTGAATAGTTTACAAAAGGAAAATCTTTGTAAACAAAAGCAAACAAAAAATAATGTGACAAATACAGATCGTTTGGAAAATTCCCTGACAGATGTGAAAGCACTAGGCAGCCACTCCGCTAAAACCCATTATAATCACGGCCTGCTAGCCCTCTTGTCCTAGCAAACACCTCACACACACTCACACACACACACACACACACACACACACACACACACACACGTGCAGAAGTTAAGGGTCCATCTTGGCCAAAGATCTGGCCTGGCCTTGAGCTTCTCCAACGGCTCCTGGAATCTGTTCGCACAGTTGTTAGATGGGTAATTGCTGTCGAGATGGAGTTAGATAACAGAAACAAGCACACGCCTTCCCATTTTTATGGCCACCGTCACGTCAGTGCATTCGTGTGTCAGTGATCTACTACTGTTCGTCCAGCGCTCCTCATTTCCCTTTCGGGCTGCGGGGCTCGTATGTGCTTCTGGCGGCCGCGCGGAAACCAGTCAGGTCCACAAAGTCGTTCTGGAACCGCGAATTGGGCGTCCGCTGCCTCTTCCTCTCCCCCTGCGAGGTGAAGAAGGCATCCTGGAACCGCATGCTGGAGGCTGTGGACTACACACACACACAGCGAGAGAGAGAGAGGGAGAGAGACTGAATATAAAGGTTCAATGGGTGATTTCACAGATTAGTTGTCCCTTACAAGTTGCATGTTCTTGATTTTAGTAGTAGTAGATTTTACTGTATTTCCTTGCTGTAGTGGCAGAACTAGGTGTCCATCAAATCCTGCGTGCCACTATATTTATATATCTGTACTATCCAGTGCATTTCTATTAGCATATGTTGAAGCTCTACTTGGCTCGCTTGGAGCAGGTGAATTAGCCAGGTGAAAACTCGAGGACATGCGCACATTTTTCTATTGATTTAGACCCTGATACGGAACAAAACAGAGGAACCATAGGTGGAAAAGTGCCTTTAGGCTGATGTTATGCTTTTGGTTGATTTCACGATTAAACAAAAAATTAATATATTATCTGTATCATAACAATCGTCACAAAATTGCACATCACTAGACCTGACTACATCCAACTTCACTCATCTACACACCCATGTTACAACGTACAGCGCTTTGAAGAGTCCATGAATCCGGACACTTACAAGTCTACCCTTCACCTTTTTAGGCAGATCCTCCTCCACGGTGTAAATGTCTTCTCTCTTGGCAAGAACCTGAGAGCCATCCTCAAACTCCACCTGGGAACAGCACACCCCCCATAGCAACAGCTTTATATACATATTAGGGCTGGCAGAGTTAACGTGCTAATCTGTGATGCATTTGAAACAAGTAAATAAAAATTTGCTGTGGCCCAGGACATTTCTCGGTGGCGTGATAGGTCGTTTCGGTTTGGCTGCCGTGAACTGTCAACTTGACCAGCAGAAGTGACAATAATATGGCTAGCAAGAATGAACTGACGGACAATCTACGCATCAGGGACGACTCTCTTCCCTCTCTCGCACATAGCAACCATTGCGATCACATGGGAAAATGGTCTGGAGAGGGGTATATTCATAAAGAGAGACCCTTGCCACAGAAGCAGCAACATTCTGCAAAATTAAGCTTCATGTTCCAAGAGACCAGGTCAGTCAAAAAAACACTAAAACACAAACACCCAGCATTTAAAGTAGCCTTATCTTATCTTAGCTAATAATAGTGACACAGTTTGCATGTCTTCGTGGAGGAATTATATATTTATAGCAATAAGTGCAATAGTAATATATAATAATGAGTGCTTGTTAAAGAAAAGAAAAACATAGCAAACTAATACTGTATGGTGGAATTATTACAACCTGAGAGGAGAATGACAAACAATCCCTGTGTGTTGTAAATTGTTTACATACAGTAGCTTGGTTAGCGCTATGTTAGCACCACGCATGTGTGTGGCTGGCACACAATGTTTGTTTTGCTGCGATGCTAGTGCATTTATTGTGGCAAAGTCATATATAACAATAAATAAAAGATATTTACTAATAATAATAATAAAGAACAAAAAAAAATAAAACAGATATGTAAAATGTTTTGTGTCTTTATATTTGTCTATTTTCAATGTAATATGTCCTTGAGTGTATTGAAATAAAATATATTATTATTATTAAGCTCATCAATAAGCTTACTACCGGTATACCTTTAAAAAAGTAGAGACATTGATATTTGAACTTAAAACAAAAACACCTCCCTCTCGTAAGCTCCACCTTCCACATTGGACACTAGCAGAGATATTCGCTGAATTACACAAAGTGTTACTCGTTTAATATCACCGACTCCATCTTTAAGGGAACCACTAAGCCAACGCATTATTTAACAAGCCAGACTTTAGGTCCTTAAGAGCGGGTGTGAACTTATTTTGTAAAGAAAGCACACCTTGATTGATGTTCCTGTGTGTGTGTGTGTGTGTGTGTGTGTGTGTGTGTGTGTGTCACAGTGGCATTGTTGCATAGCTAACCGGTTCAGGCCCAGCGCCGCTAAATAAAAGCTGAAGTCAGTGCTGGTTGGCTTGTCGACATGGTGAATATTTCAGAGTGTTTCAATAATGCACTTCATGCACCTCGCCGCCCCCCCCGCTATACATAGACCTGAGGGAGCTGACAACATCAATAGAGTTGGCAGAGAAGCAAGGGAGTAGAGTGAGTTTGTTCCTGTGTCTTCAGCCAGCTGCTGAACTGCCTGCTTTTCTTTGCCCTTCTGAAAGATGGCATGGCTTTATGACCGCAACGGGGCCATGTGTTTATTTTAATGGGACCAGGTATTAGTTCTGACCCGAGACTCCCAGACAGATGTGGTCTGAGCTGTTGCGTCACAGATGTAGTCATGCACAACCTGCTGTGTGTGTGTGTGTGTGCGCGCGTGCATGTACCTGGTACATATGGGAGAGGTTGGAGCCCAGGTATTTGGCTCCATAGAACAGTCCGTCAGGCCACTTCACCTGGACCACCTCGCCCACCTCGGGGGGCCCAAGGTTCACGCAGTCTCTGCTCTGGAGGGGCACACGCAGGTTTAGGAAATGCAATCCAATCAAAAACATGGAAGAGAGAAATGGGATTATTTCTGCATTATTTCTATTGAACAAGAGTCATGTCAAGAGCCTTTAAAAGGTCACGTTTGAATTAGGATGTGCTCTACAGACCCTCGATGGAGAGTCCCAATCACGTACCCCGTTTCAAGGGGCTCCGCAGCCTCCGTAACCCCTTAATTAAAACGCTCTTTCAGACATTTGAATCAGTCCAAGAAAATAAAAAGAAAGAAAAAGGGCAGTTGGTTTTTAATGAATCTGGTTCAAACTGGTCTTGCACGGCAATGACCAGCTGACTGCTAATAACCAGCATGCATCAAGGACCAGCTGCTGGTGTAGGTACGTACTGTAGGGGAGCTCTGCTTAGGATGTTCACGACACAACCTTGTTTCAGTTTTAGGAACACTTGGAGAAGGTGCGGTGAGGAGAAGGGCTTTAAAGCTGAGGTAATGCATTTTGATGAAAGCTAGTTTATGTTTGAACAAAAGCACCTCTCCCTTCAATGTCATATGGGTGCTGCCTCAGAAGCCTAATTGCCGAGGCTGGGATAGTGTTGTGTGGTTCAGTCTGCACCACTTTGTGTGTGTTACCATTTACAGAGTCGGGCTGTGTGGAAACAGTAAAAAAATGTTCAGAGCACACATAGAAAGGGTTAGCCTCACAAGCTTCAGTTTAACTTTGCCGTGAAAATCTGTCTGGAACTTCCAAGAAGTGAATGCAAGCAGCAAATTGATCTTACCAATCAGTGTCTGACTAAGGTGCGTCCACAGCCAAACAACGACGACGACGGACAGATTCAATCAACTGCCAAGTACTATTCAAACGCTTTTGATGCACGACTCCCCAGATGGATCCATTTGGCATGTCAGGTTAAGGAAGGGGAGCTAGCAAGAGTTTTACTAAAAGTGTATGCGCTTACTACTGCTGAAACCACCTCTAATCTGGAGTAAACTGGAGTAAACATGTGTGTGCGGGTGCGTGAGCCCACCACTATGTCCTCGGGGTAGGTGTCGTTGGAGAAGGATCCGTCATCGAACATGACCTCGTAGAAGGTCTGGGAAGTGACCTGAGTGACCCTGGAGCTGTAGTAGCGCAGGTTCTTGTGTTTGGAGATGACCGTCTGGCCCAAGGAGATGGGCGCCTGGCACGCCCGCTGCTTCTGTCAGGCACGCACACACGCACGCACGCACACACCACGCAAACACAGGAAACTCAGGTCAGATAACGCTTTAAAGTCAACTTTATTTTGTGCTTAATAGAGTTGTACCAAAAAAAAAAGAAGAACAATACAGTTAAGTATTAAAATTATTTTTTCAGGATATTGTATTAATTTTCAAGCTCCTATATCTATTTTTACATGTAAAAAAAAGAGAAGATGGGATGGAGATACAAAATGATGGATAGAACTTAATCATCTACATTAGTCATTAAACAGATTCAAATTAAGATATTTTAATTTTATCGGTATTTGACATGAGTTTTGTATGTATAACAACATGTATGTTATCGCAGTGTATCTTGATAAAATCATATCGTGACCCATGTATCGTATCATGAGGTCCTGCCCCAGTGAGGGAGAGGAAATAGAGTCACATTGTTTCAATATGTGGCAGGCCAGATGAAAATATATATAATTTATTAAATTAATGCTTTTTCTTTTATTAAATGTACTTTAATATTATTTACAGTATGTTGTGTATTATCTAAAATATAATTTCCATATATTCTTGTATGTACAAGGCGTGAGGAAATATTTGTATATACAATGTAGTGTATTCATTAAGGTAATATAAAGTTACTTGGATACATTTGGTATTTCTAATAGAATCTATACATTGTTATTTCATTGCTTATCTTCTATTGTGTATTCAATGTTTATCCTACGTCGTTCATTTTCACACACCTGCGACCGACACAAGTGCTACTTACAGCGGAGCCGCTCCGTGGCTGGTGCCTGTGGCAGGTGACGGACACCACGTAGGGCCAATCGTCCGGCTCCATGGTGACCCCGGCGGCGTGGGCACAGGTGACGTGGAAAGAGGTGGGGCAGCGGCCGCACGAGCACTGGATGCATGCACCCGCCTGTCGCCTGCCAGGGCAGCGCTTACGGCAGTAGATGCACTTCTGTGGATATGTACGCACACACACACACTTGTCAAGGGCAAACTGCTTCTGGACAACACGGGTTTGATGGTAAATGTGACCTTAAAAAGTTACTATATGTGTGTGTGCGTGTGTATGTATGTGCTTGTAATTTGTTCAGTTATTGTTAGAAACAACAATGTACACCTCCCTACACTCATTCTGAGGGCATATGAATGCAATAATATTGCATTGTTAATTATTTTGGGGCTTTTCAACTGGCACATTTGGCCACGCCGAGTCGAGCATTGCCACGCTGATTTTCGTTTTCATTACCAGTTTAACCGCGCCAAGTCGTACAGAGTAATAGGGGTGCTTGTCCTGGATGACTCCGCGCTGGACTCCCCATCCTTCTCCCACAGGTCTAGACTGTTTAGAGAATAGTAGCCTGAGATGGGCCTGCTCTGAAGTGAGGCCAAAGTGAGCCGGCCCGACCTCCAAGTGAACCGCTGTGCATCATTCCATTAATGCAACCCTAGCAGCGCTGACAAAGAAAGACACACAATATTAAGCCTAGGCTTTTCAGCAATTCTCTTAAGATACCGTTCCTTCTCTGTTTTGAAGCTCGATCGGGTAGCCTGCCCGCAATTAATGGAGTGTAAACGTAGTTATAACTACCAAGAACATTCTTGGAGAGTAAAGCTCAAGGCATAGAAAAACATTTATATTAAGCAAATCTATGTATTACACACCGTTATGCTTATGAACCTGTTTGTGTAATGGACAAAGTTATATACCTGTAATGATCTCTAATTTTGGCACACGAGTACCTTGTGCATGTGTTGTGGGAATTGCCGACACACCCACATGCTGCATGTATAAAAATGTGACACGCGAGATAAATTGAATGAGGTTGCGGGACTGCTGACACCTAGTAGGCGTACAGCGAACGACAACACTGACACCACAGTCTTGTAGCCTATCCTAGTGCTTGTGTTATCAAAGAAGTCTATGCATTTTGTTAATAAGTAGGATAAATGAAGAAGAGAAGACAAACGATTCATAGGAAACAGAACAGGCGAGCAACACAACGCATGTCCATACCAATATAATAGTTCATCTACCATGATGAAATGCAGTTGAAACAGTAACGGTTTACATGTTTTGGGCTGCTGGGAAAAAGAAACGTTCCAAATTTCAGGTTTTTGTATTTTTTATATTTATATGACTCTGCAAGACAGCCAGATAGCTTTGACCTTGATTGTGATTGGTGGAGACGCCAGCGATTCCTATGACCTCTCGCTGCCGAGTCAACATTTTATTGCGCGTGTCGGGTTTCGGTTGCTATGAGCGGTCGGTCCAGCGGCTACACCAAAGAGTCACCCAGCGACCTGTCGCGCCCGCACGCACGATAATCGCTGCGGTGTAGCTCTGGCTGTAGAGCACATCCTGACTCAGTGAATGCAGGCCCAGCAAGACTGAGTAAACAGATCAAAAGGGTTAGGAGGTGAAACACTCGCACACCATAGCACCTAACAAGTCGTGTCGGGGGAAGCGAGGTTCCAGCCGCGTGAACACAGAGATCCTGGGCTGTGGTTAAACGATGGGACACGGAGAGCCAGACGCAGTGCAGACGGTCGACTAGAACATGTCACCTTGGCAACCCTGCAATGAGACTTGAACAGATGTCATCATCTGAGGTTTCCACAACAAAACCATAGTGTTTGATTGCTCGTGGGCCAGAGGGAGCGACAAAGTGCACACACACACACACACACACACACACAATACGCATGCATTGTTAACACAAACATCCATGTCTACATGGTTGACAGTATGCCTGGTCCCCTCTGCCAAACGTGGCCCCGTCAAGTGTGTTTCCTGGCCTGCTGAAGTATCCTCTCTTCTTCCAGCAAGGGGAAAATATGACGACACCCCCCCATAATAGCCATGTGCTCTGCCCCGCTCCTCTTGGTTAGGCAGTGAACACTATTTTTCCTACTGGTCTTCCTCTTTAATCCAATTACACTTTGTATCCACACACACACCTCCATAATGAACCCAAAGAAAAGCAGGACAAATGAAATATAGGTTTAAAAAAGTTAGTAAACATATGTGGAAAAGGCCTCTTGACTTTGTGTTGTCCTTGCTTGCTGGATGTAATGAAGTACAGGCAGCCCATTGCCCCGTGGCATGTCAGTATTCTGAAAGGTGGGTGACTTTTCATTCTCATCTCTCCCGGTGACCATCGCCGGCCTACCCTTCAGCAAGCCCCCTCCCCCATTATGGACAGCAGAGTTCCGATGAGCTGTATCTCTGGGCTGTGAGGACATTCTGACTTACGCACAATCTTCTATCAAGGCTTTACGCTCATATGTGGACGGGTAACCTACAGAAAAATAACTAAATATAGAACTACAACATTTTACATTGTGAGTGTGTGTGCACTGTGTAACCCATTCGCCAACTTGCCTGGACTATCTGCAGAATGTATTTGAGTCCACGTGTTGAGCCATGCGTTAAGAACATTCTCACAGTAAATTATGAATGTGTGTGTGTGAGTGACATTAAATTATGAATGCGCTGGCTGGCTGCAGGGGCACAGGGTCCAACGCGATCACTGAGGCGCACAGCTCGCTGATGGGACACGCAGACACACACACACACACAGAATGGAGTGTGCTACTGCCACCCACAGTCTCTCTCCACACCAGAGCTAACGCTAACGCTAACTGGTGCTGTGAAAGCTTCGGCATGTTCCTGCAGATACACGCCATGGCCCGGCTAATGCTTTCTGCAGAGCCAGGTGGAAACGGACACTGCAGGTTAGGGGAGGGGCCCACAGCGATGTGTGTGAAATGTTTATAGGACCGGGAAGACCGCGGAGACCGTTCTGTGATGTAAGGCCAGATGCATGTTCTTGACTTTGAACATATATACTGCGCCCTACGCGAACATACAGACAGAATTTGTGAATTAATATCAGACAGATGTAGTGAAACCATATAATACAGCAGTCTCTGTTCAGAGGTGGTTCTAGTCTAAATGATGCCCCCGCCCCACCACCTTAGCAAACGTGTCTACACATCTAGCTAGACCATGTATTCAGTCTCAAAAGACATGATTCTCTTGACAACATCAGTGGCGTCAAGTCAAACCACCGGCCAATTGGCCGACATTACTTCATTTGTCCCTATTCCCCTCGTTTTTGGTTTAACCGACATTTCGGAGTGCAAACAACCTCGTTAAAAAGCTGAGCTTTCCCCACCGCCGGCGACACAGCGGAGGACCCGGTGGTTGGGACTTCTACATCCAAATGAGCTTGATTTCTGTGTGGTGAGAGCAGATGTAAGACCACGGCCCTGTTCAATTCACAGAGGTCAGCCGCTGTGTGCACAGACACTAGCCCATTCAATGTGCAAATTGTTCAAGTTAAAAAGGTAGAGATCTGCGCTTCATAAAAACATTGTTATTAACCTGTGGGCTTCTTGGAAGCTTCACTCAGTACGCTGGACAGGAGCAGAGACCTTAGATACAAGAGACAGGCTCTATAGGACGTCGGTTGGATGCACACATCCCGCACCTCTCTCATAAACAGCCAATAGGCTGCTTAAACAGCCCTCGGCTGCTCTCATTAAGACACAGGCACTCTGGCTGCACGCACGCACGCACACACACACACACACGCACCATTGTGTCATAACACTAAAAAGACAACCTCACCTGCAAACACACACACAACCCTAACATTAAAAGGAAAGCTCGCCTGCGCACGCACGCTCACACACACACAGCCACCAGTGGTTAATTATCTTGCTTCTATTGCGGGCATGTTCATCTCACGTCGTTAATTAGAAGCGTGAACATTTGATTAATTACACACTGAGCCAGTGCTCTAGGACCTGGAGGACTCCAGCACTACATACACTGGGTGTGTGTGTGTGTCCTCACCAGCTTGTATCTCTGCATGGGGATCCTACTTGTGTCTATGCGACCCCTCTTGGCCTCATCGCTGAACCTGGCCTCAGGCAGAGCGACTGCACACATCACGTGAGCCCACCTTTACAAACACACACACACACACACACGTCTACAATACACAGCAGTGCTGGGGTCCTGGGAATGCATCACCTTGACATAATTAGGTGTGCGTGCATAAGGATCAGGTGCCTACCTGCCGTCTGTGGTCCTCTTCAGAGCCCCGCCCCTGAGGTTGCATAGACAACACTCCTGGCACAGGAGAAAGCAGAAGATGAAGAGATCCAGTGGTACACGCATTCTTAGCACAGGTAACACATTCTAGATGGCAACACTGGCTTTCTGCATGGTTCAACAGGCCATTTGATAAGAACCACATATAATAGAGGAAATCCAGTCGTGCTAGCACATGAAAAGGACTAGCTCTGTATTGTTAGTAGTGGCAGGGAATCACATTTTAATTGAGTCTATAAGCTTGAAACAAACTGAACTAATCGGTTGCGAGGGAAGGATGGTGCGACCTACCGCTGTAAAGTTTCCCTCTATACAGCGATCACACGTCCATTCTTCACTGACCTCATCAGCTGCGACACCATAGCAACCTGCGAGAGGTTAGGAATTGAGCAAATACGTACATGTGCACAGAAAGGTGTACAGCCCCCTCTGCGTGGACTCTTGCTAGTCAACGGCTGGTTGGAGACCGAGCCGACACAATGCAATAAGCTAAATAAATAAATCATGGAGACGGACAAATTACAGTGCTGAAATCCAAACAAGTCTGATAATAATCGTACAGGTTTGTTATGTTCAGTCAACCAATTGCTGGAGAGGACACGAAGCTGTGGTGGTGGAAAACGTACATCTAGATTAAAACAGACAAGAGCAGCATACAAACAGACTCTCGCACACAAACACCCGCGAATAGTGCCATTTGTTTGCACGCTCTTTCAGCAACTGGTGGAAATGGCTTTGTGGAAATGGAGATCTCTGGGACGAGTGTGTTGCATGTTAGTGTGTGTGCCCGAACCACACGAGTTTACCAGACACAAAGTGCTGTTGCAGTGGTCAAACAATACAGTTGATTTCATTGAGAAATTACAGATATTTTACAGCTTGATCTTAAACTAAATATTCTCTGAGTTCTTTCCCATGCTTGGCAAATAAAACCAGCTATAAAAAAAAAGGTTTCCCTTCCTGAAGCATTTCATAATGATCCAGCCAAAAGGAATTATGATAGATTATAGATATTTCACAAAAAGTACTTCCCTAATGCCCTCATAGACCGGGTAGCTTTTCATTTCTCGGCTCCTTCTCAATGTCTCACACAAAGTCTGTATTCCTCTAGGCATTAATGGTGTGTGTGTGTGTGTGAGTGAGAGACAGAGAGAGACAGTCTGCATGCGTCTAAAAGCGAGGCCTGTTGTAGTCACAGACATGGCGCCCCGCTTTAGCTTGACGCGCAATGGTGGCTAGCCCTCTGCGCCCTCGACAACAAGGCCGACAGACAGTCCCTGAACAATAACACCAGCTTTGGAAAACAACAGAAGCTTTGTCTCCGTTATTTTAGTTCTGGTCTGTGGAGCCTTGGTCGAGCAGAATTGCACGCTTTAAAAAAGAAAACAAGACTCTTATAGCCTGTAACAACACAATTGCATTTCAAAAGGAAAGACAAATAGGAGACCCCCCCCACCCACTAAAGACTAGAGGCTGTAGATCATAAACTGATGGAATATGTCTTTTCACCCATGAGTCAAAGTACACGATACATGTGTGCGTGCATTTCTCCGTTGCCGCTCCAAAACCAAACTCACCTCTCTTTCCTTTCAAGGGTTCAAATAACCCGTTCAATAAACCCCGTTTATCATCGGCTCGCTAAACAAACTTGTGGCTTTCGCATCAACGTCAACCGATACGCACGCACACACGTACGCACGGCCACGAGCAGATGAAGTGGGATCAACGTTTTGGACAGGAGAAGATTAAAGCGCATCTGAACTTCAGCTAAACCCTCAACTCTTCAGCCTCTTTACCTCAATACAAGTCCACATGCTGTTGTCTGGCATGAAATAATCCCTTGGTTTTTAACTGACTTCCATAAACATACACCATCATACAGCCCGCCACTGGCACATACACAAACTACTAACATGTCTACAACGCTGGTGGTGTGCTACTCAAGATAATCCATCTATTTTTCCAACCATTTATTTTAACATATATATTGGGATCATCTCATCCAGAAGAAGATATAGAAGATATAGATTTGTGGATTTAAATGTACTAGATATTGCTGTAAGGCCTCAGACCGGCATGTTAGCAAAGAAAATATGAATAGACAAACCTAAAAAAAAGCTGTGGATAAGTGTGTGAGAGTAAGTAATTGTGGGGGGAATGAAAATATGGTGTGTGTGTGTGTTGGCGGGTTTGTGGCATTGGCTGGGACTGTTGGACAGGAAGTGTGCGCGGTAAGGACAGTGGATTCACCCTTGTTCAGCTGACGAGAGAAATAAAACACTCCAAACCACAAAGTGAAGGGAGGGAGTGTGTGTGTGTGAGACTCAGGACTTAAACCCATTGAACTTGAAACAGTGGCGGAGCAGCCAAACCACCCCCTCCATCATCACCATCATCATCATCATCATCATCATCTCGGAGTGGTGAAAGTGAAAAGTGAGCTGTAGAACATACACTACAAATATAGGCTGACTGAGCCACGCTCACTTTAAATGTTATATATATGACCCTGTCTGCCACTAGGTGGCACACTAGAGGTCCAGCATATCAGGCCTAGATAACACACACACACAGTCAGGCTATACATACTGGCGTGCACCTGCAGGCAACAGGCCTTGCAGGAGAGCAGTGGAGAGGTGCCGTCCTGCTGCAGCAGCGGGTTGGTGGGCGTCGGGGGGCAGTTCTGCTCCCGGAACGAGAAGCAGATCTCCGGTACCAGGGGCTTGGTGCGACGCAGACGACCTGGGTTGGGGCGGTCCAAGCTCAAGGAGGCCTGGGTGTTGCCCTCCTCTGATTTATCCTCAGGCTACGGGGATGGGAAGGGGAGAAATCAGGCAATATTATATATATATATACATACATACACACACACATATACATTATATATACATATATACACACACAGGGGTCAGCCTGTGCTCAGTGCTCAGACCATACACCGCACACTGCATCAAATTGGTCTGCATGGCCGTCGTCCCAGAAGGAAGCCTCTTCTAAAGATGATGCACAAGAAAG
>JAODUH010000001.1:935334-946399 GCA_027564835.1 Typhlichthys subterraneus | reverse complement strand
GAAAAGTGTAATTTCTTCATTGTTGTCACATGAAAAGATTTGCTCACATATTTGCAAATATGTGAGGGGTGTACTCACTTTTGTGAGATACTGTATATATAAATAAATAAATATATAAAAATAAAAATATTTAAGCAGTCTTGATCAATGTCTATGTGCTCTATCTTACACCGGGTGCAAAGAGGGAATGAAAGTGTCTTTGTAGTTCTCAATTTTCCCATCCAGTGCCCATGTTGTTTAAATAGCAAATGCCCATTTGAGCGCAAGTGGCATTCCTGGCTCAATACTATCTTGAGGCAGCGAAAAGTGATTATGCGATTGACCAGCAAAAACCTGGTCTAGATTCTCCACATTATCGAGATAGTATCATCTATGGTGGGTGCAGAACCTGCATACACTCTGCTTGTTACACACAAAGACGCACAGCAACACACGAACATGTAAAGGATTAAAAAAGAATGTGAAATATTATTAGTGTGTAGCCTACATCAACATATATTAGAGAGTTTGGTGGAATCTCATTGTTGCCAGATAGCCTGCTCACAGACCTGCCGGTAGAATGGTGCAAGCCTGCTTTTTAAAAGGGCATGGGAGATGACACTCTATTAGTTTATTGTATGTTACGCCCAATAAACACACATGAACAATGAAGAGTAAATATAAGTACAACCATTTTGACACATGCACCTGGCGCACTGACCGGGTATCCACAGTTAAAATAGCAAAAGTGGATTTGGACAGACCCTAAATGCAGTTTGCACCTTGCGCTTTAGACCATGTGCTTCGATTGTTAAAATATGGCTGATTAGATTGTTATTGCATGATATCTCACTTGATTTCAAAGTGTATTCAATACAATTCAAATTGGTTAATTTTCTGTTGTCCACCCGTACCAAATCATTCCAACCGTATCAAAAAGAAAAGTACATTGTTTTGTTAATGGATCATACTATACGCATATAGTATGTACTAACATGTACTGTCTCTACATGTTAGTACATACAACCACATGCATAACCCTACCTTAGCCAGACCTGCCCGGTGGGCACCCTGCGACTCCATATAAGCCAGGTACTGGTTGAAGTCTTTGAACTCCTCCATGGTTGGCCTGAAAGTCATTATCTTGCAGGTGGGGTTTACAGGGGTGTATACCTCTGCTCCCGCCATCCTGCCAGCTCACCAGAGATGGGAAAGTCTGTCAATCATAGAAATACATGAGAAAAAGAGATGATAAAGATTTTAAACAAAATCACCAGTATTTTTTGTTAAACGATGTGTTGCCTTGACCATACAAAATTGACTGTTGTTCATAAGTTCACCACTAGATGGTGGCCAAGATTTATACATTAGCATTAACACACTAGTATAATGCCGTTGAAGCTGAAACAACCTAGCAGGGGGTTTGTCCCGTCCCATCCCACTCCCAACTCGAGATTTACTTTGTGATCGGACAAAGGATCGCACTGCCATACGTGTACATTTTAAGCGTGCAGATATGCTGTATAATTCACCACGTTGAATGTGAGGCAAATATATTATTAGGAAAAGGCAACGATAATGTGATTAGGTTTCTGAAACATTCTAGTACGGTGGGGTACCGGAAAAACATTGTCTTTGACAATAAACTTAGAACAATCATGTGGAAGGTACCGTATTTCCTCCTCAGACTAAAGCGGACACATTTTCCATATTCAAATGGGGACAAACACAAATTTGTATTTAAGACTAGGATATAATATCCTCCCATTTAGATTATGTAAATAAAGATTTGCTCATTTTGTTGATGTTTGTCTTGCATAGCCTGGAAGCAGCAAGCTAGCCTACGTTTTGTTGTGATGCTTAGCAATGGCTGAACAAACATCGTATAGCGCTTTAGCTCAACTAGCTAGATTACCGTACACACTAAACAAAAACTGTAATTTTGCCTGTACCGGTAGCGGTACACTCAAAGATCAACATTATGTTCGTTTGCGGGAGTTAACTTGATAACAATTATTGCTTATAGGTATTGGAAAACTAACACATATCGTATTAGAGCAACTAGTGTAGCTACCACTCAGCTAACTTGGCCATGGAGTGTAAATAGGGGTTTAAATGCCCCTTGCAAGGTGGCTGCAGATGCTAGGCCGCTCGCTATCTTGTTTTGTTTCTTATTAACGAACACACTATTTAACACATATTTACTAATGCGGCATAGAAGTTGTTTGTCGCATCATGAAACTTTAACAACATATCGATGAACAAAAAGAAAGGACGTAAAGTGAGGTGCCAAGCTACGCCGATAGCTTGGCTAGTTCTGCACAGTGTAAGCAATGAAGTCACGAAAGTAAACGTCCATTTAACATGACACATTGCAGGGCAAGCAGTGTACATAACAGGTTATCCATAAAACAAATACTCTGTATTTTACCTTGGTCCAGAAACACGGCGTCGTATTATTGTTTACCAGTGCCTTGTTCGTCCAGCTGTGGTTCACATGACTGCTAGGGTTTTGTGGCTTGAAACGGTAGCGATTCCAGGTAACTGCGTTGCAACCAACGTACGTGCGTAATTACGTAAACCAAATGAAAAGCAGCACAGCGTATGATCAGACTGGTTCAGCGTGATATTATAATCCCTCTGCTGTGAGATCTAGTAAACTTGCCGAGACGCAAAATAACGAAATGGAAAGCATCCAGAATCATGAAGAAATTCCGTGCACTTACATAGTTTGCGCATATGAATTGTTTAGTAAAAATATATACTCGCACGGCTATTATTAAATTATTAAATTATATTGGGCATCTACATACGATTTTCATGAAAATAAAATTGGTGCAATTCAAATACTCTAAAACATGTATTTTTCTTATTTATACATACTCTGGTGTATAAGACCAAATGTATACTATGTACATGGGATTTTTTACATATTCTAATGGTTGAAATACATGAAATACATATTTGGTAAGGATGTGCCGGGAAGACCCACTGTTACAATATGTATGTAGAAGAAGCACCGGTGCGCAGTGGCACCCTGTGAACTGGGAGGGTCGTCTGTGAGTTTGTGCAAACATGGCTGCCCAGGATGAACTCAGTAAGTTTCTTTAATGCGTTATAGCTGTTATTATCAGTTTCCCTGTCTTTTCTGATCGTGTTTGTTTGCTCCATGTTCGTTGAACTGGCCAGGCTGATTTTTACTAGCGAACATGTTTGAAATAATGATAGAAGCACAATTCAAGGCTGGCGCAGTAACGTTAGCATGGATAGCTTGCCGCTAATGCTAGTCAGCATGCTAACGTCAGAAGGCCATTTGCCCAGTCATGGTCAAAATGAAAGTAGCACTATTGAACATACAGCCACTGTCTTGTTCAGGCCCATATGTATACATGGCAGTTCGATATTATAGTAATATACATTTCATTTAACAGGCTGTCACTGATTATCAAGGAGAAAGTATTTAGTAAATGTGCTGAAATGCGTGGATCTGTCAGTTAGCTAGCCTAGTGAGTCATGCCTACAATGAGACATTTGGGTGATGGCTGCAGCTGGCATTTTTTTATTATTCAAGTTGGAACAATATGGATACAATTATTAACCTTCTGCTATCCAGCCTTTATAAATGTTAGATTCATTGTAAGGTTGTTATTTTGCATCTTGTACGGTAGATCAAGCAGAACATTTCACCAGATGGACATGTCATCTGACATTTGGAAAGCTACCACTGTAACAAATGTAGAATTGCTGTATTCCCACTTACAAGGTCCATAGTGTATAATTTATTTCCGGAGATACAGATGTGGATCTGTACTTCGAACAGCACATACAGGGAGTGGCATCATCTGTTTCCTTTCATTCTGTGTCTGACAGATCAACTGGAACGCGTGTTCCTGCGTTTGGGCCATGCAGAAACCGATGACCAGTTGCAAGACATAATTTCCAAGTTTTTGCCCCCTGTGTTGCTTAAACTTTCTAGTGTGCAAGAGGGTGTAAGAAAGAAAGTAAAGACATTTATTTGTATAACAGAAACCTACCTTTATGTTGCATATTGTGCAGCCTTTGCTTTTGTAGTCTTAAATGCTCCATTATTGAAGCTAGCAAGATTGGATCCAACCATACATTTATGCAGTTACATAATGTGAATAATACCAACTACTTCATGTGCCTATTTTACAAGGTGATGGAGTTGTTAGTCCATTTAAACAAAAGAATAAAGAGCCGACCTAAGATCCAGCTGCCAGTTGAAACTCTGTTGGTGCAATACCAAGACCCTGCTGCTGCATCCTTTGTTACGGTATCAGCATTTTTATTTAACCATATATGTAATTGTTTGTCAAAAGAACATGCTTTAAAAAGTAGTGGGTAAGCTCAAGTAGTACCTTTTATGTGTACTTTGTGTTTCAAAACCTCTGATTAGTGCTTTAGCCTCTAATTGCCAGAAGTCACATTACATACAAATATTTTCTATAATGTGAATCCAAAGCACAAAACAGATTGAAAAGTAACTTTTCACTTAAAATGTTTAAGTCCTAAATTCAAATTAGTTTTATTTATTGGCAGTTTTTGTTCAATATCAACAGTTTTACTTTTCTGCTTATTTTCATATTCACTAGTAAATGATTATACCACGTGGCAATCTGAGATCAACTAACTTATATTATAGTTTGGCCATTCTAAATCAAAATTGATATTTCTAGAAATGTGTCATTTATGAAGGACATCTTCACCTTCTTAAGAGAGTAGTCGTCACTACTGTTTTTTGATCTACTAGAATTTCACCATCATCTACATCAAGATGGGTTACCCACGCCTGGAGGTAGACAAGCAATGTGAGCTGGCCCCTACCCTACTCACCGCCATGGAGGGCAAGCCACAAACACAACAGGACAGGTATGGGCACCGAACGGCCTCTCTAATCTCTTGTATTGTTGGATCAGAAGTCAAATTACATGTATTGTTTGTCAAATAAAAGTAAAGGTGCTTTTATTGTGACATTACACATACATGTAGTGAAATTTGTCCTCTGCATTTAACCCATACATCTAGCTTGCATCACATACTATAGCTTAGGGGTCGACCGATTAATTGTTGGTGGAGCCATTTTAGGCAGCCACGTGATGGCGCTGTGTTTACTGCGGACAGGTCGATTTTAGGCCAAGGTAATTCACCACAGGTGTGTGCATAGAGAGGTTTTGACCGTGGGAGACTGGCATATTGACATAGGGTTTATGACCAACTTTATTGTATTGAAGATATGTTTGAAATTAAAAGGATTGGCATATTCAACGTGAAGTACCCTTTGTTGTAGGTTTATTCATTTACTTACGACAGGACGTTTTACCAACTATCGTTATTTGCAGAACTTTTTTTTTGGCTCCAATAGTGGCCGGTAGCTGCGCAGGCTGCAGCAGTCACTTAAACTACATCACCTTGCATTTTACACATCCTCCGTACACAAATCAAGCTAATTAGTTGTGTACCTGGGATCATTTATATTTAAATCAGACTAAAGTTATTTAAGAGTTTATTTGTGATGTTGATGATAATGATGCATTTGTTGGTTATATGACATTAAGGCTTACACTGAAGATGTCTGCTGCTCTACCAAAAGGATGCGGTCTGTTTAGCTAGTAGTAGCAAGCATGGTTGATGGTTTTTTGGCTAGCTGTTAAATGCAAGTCCATAGCACAGCTAAGGTCAATGGTCAATGCCATATCTAAACAACTGCATAGTAAACACGACAGACCACAACCAGATCTAGAAAAGCGACTATTACAAAATGCCTGTAAAAGCTAAATGAAGCACTGTGTTGGTAAGTTGTTCCTAATATATTATCTCAAATACAATACCTTGATGCTTCCAAAACAATACTCGCAGTAGATTTTGTCCAATTCTTTTTTTTTCATTTAGAAATACAACAATGCAACCGTAATTCGCTATCCAGTATCATAACAAGCTACAAGATAACAAGTTAGCATATCCTGCCGGTAGCCAGCTCATATAATAAGGTGGCAAGTTGCAGGGCTGCGGTTACTTCACTTACGTGTCAAATGTTATGTCTCAATGGCTTATTTATTTCAAAAGCAAGCCATATTGTTTCCTTTACCCTTCATTGGTAATTGTGAATCCATCTGTAAGATCGCACCAACCTTACCAGTACCTCATGTGGTCTTTTACTTCCTAGTGGCCTGAATATTAAAGTGCATAGTACTAAAGTGCTAAGTACATAAGTAGTAGAGAGAAAAATAAATATAGTTGGAGCAGATGGAGAGGTTGTTAGTCAATACAAATTAGTTTTTTATTTTACAATATACCGTACATAATTATAATTTATAAAAAGCGTGTACAAATACTTAGAAAAATAATTGTCAACCTCTACTGTAGCTCATATAGGAAGCCATATAATTATGTTGTTGTGCACATGAATATGAATACAAATCAGTCATCTGTGAGGCATAATATCAATGGAGAAAAACATTTATATTATATTTATTTGTGAATTTATTTTCTCATCCTAAAGTATACCTGAAAGCTAGTCATTGTCATAAGGTATGCTTACCAAGCAAGACTTGTTTAACTAGATATTTTGACAACAGAGTTCTATGGCTTTAATGATGTGAGCTAAATGGACACTAGTTAAATCATTGTTGGTTTTGTCATTTGACTGAACACTGCACACCCTAGTAGAATAAATACATCTTACATTTTCAGTGTTAATGTGATTATTTTTAATAAAGGCACTCTATGCTATTATACATTATTATATAAATGGTAAATGCATAGTGGAGTAATGGCATACTGAGCAGTGAATGGCATCATACCTCCTCTGTGTGTGTTGTAATCAGTTTGTTTTTCAGGGCCGGTACGGAAAGTATTACAGATCTACTATAATATATTAAACATGAGACATTTTCTTTTTTGTTGTTATTCCAGGATGTAAAGGTACAGTAAGATAATAATAAGCTAATGCACATTTTGTTATTGACCAAATATCTCCTCACTTTTTACAATTTTACCTTTTTTGTGTGCACTGAAAAAAAAAATCTGGTACTTCTACACAGCCCTGGCTCTGTAAATAGGAACAAAAAACAGTGGCGAACACTGCTCACAACAACAATGCCGCTTGGCATTTTAATCCGCGTGTGTGGGTGGGGGAGGGAACTTCTGAGGGCGTTTGTTTTAAATTGAGCTCGAAGTTGGCAAACCTTCTTGAGAATGACTAACCCTGCCTTTAATGTGTGATCTTCATGTTTTCTCTAATATCCAGACACAGGCTGACCTTTGACATTTTCATGCTCTCACCCGACATCTCTCGTCCCTTAGCTTGATGCACCTTCTGATCCCTACCCTCTACCACATGAAGTACCCTGCTGATGCCTCCAAGAACGCCTCCCCCTTCATACTGATCGAGAGGCCCAGGACCGTGCACCTCCTGCTGGAGTTCATGCTGGACGTCCTGCTTATGCCCTACGGGTGCGTACTGCCTGCCATGACCTCCTAAGAGCGATGTTGTTGCGTTCGTGATTCGTCATGTTTGTGTGGTTCCACTTGTAGCTTTGCAAATCTGGCCTCTTGGCAGCCGTTTTGGGAAGGCCTCCAGGCAGTTATTTCAGGCCAACAATATCAGGCCATTTCTTAAGTGCAACCACACGACTGGCTTAATGGGTTAACTGCTCATTGTAGTGGTGAAACGGATCGTAGTTCGTCCACGATCCGCTCGGTTCACTCCCCACGGTTCGACACGCACGCGAACCACCGATCAATTGCAAAGTTTAGCCATCATTCTGAGTTTTAATGCCGCTGTTAGTTTTCACTGTATTGATTCCCTAAATCTCCATTCACCTGTTTCCCCGTCCCTCTCCCTTTTTTAGCCAATACAGACCAGGAAGCTAACAGTCCACTTTGAAAGGCTTACTACTTCTCTGTGTCGTGCCCTTAGACCAGTGTAGGAAAGCGGAGAGAAAATAGAAAAAAGATGCAAGCTGCAAGCGTCCTATAAAATATTGAGGGGTTGTCTAGATTGTAGGAGGATTCTAGTAGGATTCTACATATTGTCAAATCATCTAAAGCCAAGCATTTTTCAGATATCATTGGTAAAAACGCCCACACAGCCCGAAAATCCTGTTCAGTGCAATAAGCACTGCACTAAATCATGTTGCTGTACTCTTGAAATGACTGAAAGATGTTTGATTTTCTATATCAGCAAGGTTGACATTATCATACATCGTATCTCACCTTCTGATTTTGACCCTTCTGCCTTGGTTTTATGCACTGCCTTTCTCATTTGTTTTGACCATGTCGCCCTATCAACACTGATAGAAATTGTCTCCTACATGAAGCCTACTCTCTCCCCCATAGATGTTGTTCCATTACGTCTGTTTAAAGAGGTTTTAGATACAAGCCTTTATATCTATAATAAACAGCGCTCTTGCAAATGGAACTGTGCCATCCAGTTTTAAATGTGCGGTTCAGCCTCTTATTCGAGAACTTAATCTACTGTAGATGCTACAGATTGTAATAATTTTAGGCCAATATCTAAATGATAATTTATGGCCAGAATACTGGAGAAGGTTCTTTCTCAGTTCTCTTTATTTTTAATTGAAAATAATGTGTGGACAATGTCCAATCAGGCTTCAGAGAGTTTCATTGTACAGCAACAGCACTTCTGAAGGTAATAAATGATCTCTTGCTGTTCGGTGATTCTGGAAATTGTGACATTTTAGTCCTACCTGACCTTAGTGCTGCCTTTGATAAAATTGAACATGACATCCTCCTAGATCGCCTTCAGCAAGGAGCTGGAATCCAAGGTGTTGCTCTCAATGGTTTCATTCTTATTTAAAAGACAGAACCTTCTGTTAACATTGGAAATATTTACTCATCTTTGGCAGCTATCACGTGGTGTACCTCAAGGTTCAATCCTAGGCCCAATTTAGCAAGGGTTTTGTGTGAAAGTAATTAAACGCCTGTCCCCTATAGACGCATGTCTCAAATATAGGCCTGTTGAATTTATTGGTTGAGTAAATAAAAGCCAAGGCTATTTACATTTTTACGGTATGTATTCATTAGCTTTCGAGTAAGTTCTGGGACACGATGCTTACACAGTCTTGTTTGTTAGGTGTATATTATGTTTTATTGTAGTTTGATTTTAGATATTTATTGTTAATTGCATTGTGTACAGCACTTTGGTCAGCATTGGCTGTTTTTAAATGTGCTTTATAAATAAACTGCCTCTTTAAACATTTTACCACATTCACACAGGCTTATTTGCAGTGGTAAACAAACTTGACCTCAAATTATTATTTGGGTTCTCTAGGTTTGTGCTGAACGAATCCCCCACCCGCGCCGCCCCCTCCTCCCCCCAGGGGAGCTCTGGAGCGCCCCCTGCCCAGGGGCTCCCCCAGCCCCCACCAGGGTTGAGCGTCTACGCGGCCAAGCGGGTGATCGGGGAGGCCCAGTGGAGCGCAGAGCAGCTGGAGCAGGTATGTAACAGCGCTCCCCTGCTGGAGACTAAATATTAAATTTAATATCACCATGATAGTGATCAAAGTTATCATCACGGTTCTGAGTATTATCACGATATTGTTAAAGTAGGGATGTGCACTGCTTGCTTTTTTCCTGGCTGACGTCAATTACTGTTATCTTATTTTATTAAGCTTGACTGGCCGGTTCCTATTTTATTGTTTTATTTTTTGGATTTATGCATTTTTTGCGGTCCCTTAGCTGCCAGAGTTCACAGTTCATCATAATAATGTTGACAGCAGTGCCGGACTGCGACAGGAAAGTCACCCTGGCATTTTTGGCCTAATGCCGGCCCACCACAATCTGTGGGAAGCACATACCAGTACATGATCTTTGTGGTCCTCCTTAAATACACATCCATATAACCTACTATGGCTTTGAAGTACATCTAAAACTTGTCTTATTCCATGTATCAAGAGCTCTGTCTCAAAGCATAAGCTACTTTATGATGTTAAAAAAGACAGGCAAGGGCAATAAAGCTACTCAGTGTAACTTTACCATTATTATAATGTACATTCAGAAATTATTAGACTGTAATGTGGAAAAAGCTGTATGCTGTAAAAAAAAAAAAAAAATCTAACAAGAAAATGTGTTTTGTCTAATAAGCACATTGGGCTGTTCATTTCAGATTCAAATATAGGCTATTGATATTATGTTTTCACAGTCAATCGATCATCTCGTCTTATTAATTCAGACATGGTGTAAAAGTTAGATATCTGTAGGAAATCCAATCAATGGGTGTTTTTTTTTTTTTTTGGGTTTAACCCACATTGTCACATGAAGGTGTATGCTCAATGGATGGCACTCAGCAGCACCAGCCATTAACTGAATGTAGCCTAGTTTAGAGATGGAGACAAATAAAAATACATTATTCGTATAAGCACATGCTTTTTACAAATATTTATCGGCCAAATATTTAAAAAAGTATTTTTGATCTGCAAAAAACAAAGAGAGAAACCTGTTTCAAATAGCTGGTGTACAGTAGTGGCTGCGAAGCCCGGTGGATGTTTGTGCTCCGCCTGCTTTGCTGATGTGACATTAAGTTAATCGCCATTTTGAATCCAAAATAGGTCATTTGTGTGAATCGTATAGAGCCGAAGAGGTTCAGTGAGGACAGTCACTGGGAATGAAATGAGAACCTTCTGATTTGTCCAAAAAATAAATCCAAGTGGTTGCTTGATTCTGTGATTGGCCAGTGCAGCGCATGTGAGCACAACGAAGACTGATAGAGCAGTCGAGGTACAATCATTTTTAATAGGCGCACTAGTTTTCACAGCGGGGTATTAAAATCTAATCCTATTGAGAACTCTTGAGAACCAACGTTATTTTTCGTTATGGCTAATGCAGATTAATCATGGACAGCTAGGACATGAAAGAATCTGCACCACTGCTTCTGTCCATGGTTATGTGTGTGTGTCTGTGCTTGACTGTGTACTGTGCACCAGTGACGGCTCCTGCTCCAAAAATTTGGGAGGGCAATTGTTTTGGTCACCCATTCAATAGCCTAGGTAAATTAAAGGTATCTAAATCATTCTAGAGAAAGTTCGTCGATCAAAACAAAATAACC
>JAODUH010000001.1:917260-927473 GCA_027564835.1 Typhlichthys subterraneus | reverse complement strand
CAGTGTAGTTAAACTTAATTTAACGTAGAGTAACTGGTAGCTTAGCTCACTACATTTTCAATGTAGCTTGCCCATCATGTCTATATGTATGCAGTAGAGCGGCGCTAGCTCACTTCACGTGAGCATCGCACAATAGCGTTACAGCAAACACTAATTTGCTAAGAATATGCAAGGAAACAAAATGCTTGTGAAATATGTCTGACTCCTTTGTATCCTCCACTCAGAATGTCCAGAAATTCACGCTAGCATAACTGCTAATCAGCTAGCAGCTAATTGCCCCTAGCATTTCTTACCCTTACACTTTATTTAGTCTAATAGTTATGCAATACATGCACAATATAGGTTGTGTTTGACCACCGTTGTGCATATTTTGTGCATAGAGCTTCACGCTTCACATTTCTCTCATATGTCGCCTACCAATATCCAAATATAGACTAATTATTACTTTGTAGCCTACATATTGTAGCAGTAAGTTTAACATTCTAGTGTGTTCCCTTATATTTTCATGTCAAAATCAACTGTAAATCCACTTTTTAAAACTGGTATTTCAAAGAAAATCTTCCCCGGGAGAGCATGCCCCAGATAAACAGCAGATAAAATAAAAAAATTGAGTTTGTATATCTCACTGTTTGAATTTGTTAATGAAAACCATGTGCAGTAATATATAATAGTGAGATGCAGGTGATGCATTGTGTAATCAAATTGAATCGAATCGTTGACAAGATAATGGTAATCAAATCGAATCGTGAGACCAGTGAAGATTCACAGCTCTAGAGGAGATATCCTCTGAATTTAACAAACAAACCAAACACGTGTACTAGCTTACAATCGTTGACTCCACCTTTACCGTTATAACATGTCTATGGGCCACTGGGTGGCATCACTTACCCGGGGTAGGCTTGTATGGCAGCCTGGGGCACCGCAGCCCTGACCGCGCTGTACACCGGCCGGCCACGACCCCGCAGATGAGCCCCCCGAAAAGTGGCGGCCGTGGAGGCAGCAGCCGCCGCCGCCGCTGCCGCCGCTGGGTAGGGGAAGCCGGGCACTGCAAGAGCCCAGAGAGACACGCAAGGTTACCAAGGGAACGCTGGCTCCCATCTGGAAAGCAAGATTACGTAACAAGAGTGATTTTGGCAATACCTGTGTAGAGTTCAGGACTGTACATCGCTCCCACCATGGGGCTCAACTTCCATCCGGCTAAAACAAAAAATACATACGCAAGTCGTCATACATCACATCACTCACTCACACATAATGTTTAAAGAGGTACTGCACCCTAAATTGTGTTTTCTGAGCTGTAATATAAACAATATGGCTGCACTGTGATGAGACACGTGCTGGTATTAATATTGACAAAATTCCCATTTTTGTAAAAATATTATTCAAATATTAACTTGTATATTTATATTATAGATAGTATATATTTTCACACACTTAATTTGAAAATATTAAAAATACATATTTTTAAAATTATTATTTACTGTATTTTTATATGTAAAAGGAATGTGCAGTGGTCTCTTAATTTCTTCCAGAGTTGTTTATGTGACCATGTGATTTATATTCCAACTTCCTTATTCTCTTCAATGACTATAATTACTTTTTAATGACTATTGTATGCAGAAATGTCTAAACAAGGGGTCGCATATTAGACTTGGCTAGAAACTATGTACACATAATGCACATTTGGAACACATCTGAATTAGTTGTCATGGTTACATACATAATGCATTGCCATACGGCAACGCCGCAAGCCCTTCTCCGTTGGAGTACGGGGTGATTGTCTTCTTGTTAGTCATCACTCTGGCCGTGGCATTGTTCACCTGCACACCAGAGAGGGCAGTCATACAAACTCATCCCGCATTGACTTGTATTAGACGTGTAGCTATTAGATAAATAGGTGCAATACATTACAATGACTACATCTGTCTGAAACGCACAAGAGATTTATAATACAATTTAAGTAAGCGTGATGTGAGGAAGTCTTCCTCAAAATAGAGGTTAATTATGTAGCTAAGCAGTAATGGCTATTGTCATGCGCTTCTTTTCAACGGGGTAGACATTTGAAGACGAGGATTCTGGTGAGTAGTCAGCCACTTTTGCATACATAGAAATCTGAGCACAAGAAATGAACAGTAACAAAACACATTTCAGATCAAAGGCATTCCAAAAATTACAAGATCATTTCAGTGAAACCTTGAAGAAAAAAAAGTTAAATAAAAAAGAAGGGAAAAGAGGGTGAAATAAGCAGCAAGATTAATCAGTTTAACACAATACGAAAAACATCAATTGAAAGAATTCATACACAAATTACACACAGCCAATCGAGTGCGCATTTCATGAACTGATGTGAACAAAACCAGCCAATCAGCAAGCGTCGGATGCAGCGAAGAGACCAATCATAAAACAGGTTTGGAGACCCTCCCAATCAAATGGACATCATACCAAAAGGGGGAAGGGGACGGGCGAGAGAGAGAGAGAGAAATGGAATGATAGAATTAGGGGATGCAGGAACAGACAGCCAGTCAACACTGAGATACAGACACATAGATGATGGACAGAAGGAGACAGGGATAGAGGTGAACTTAACAATCCATCCATGTGTGCATTTCTCCCACGAACAAAGACAAATTATAAACGAATCGCCAAGATGCTGAAACACACGATACATCTAAACGCAGGCCGCCATCGGAGTCTAACGGTACACCAGCCAAATAACATGAACAAAAATGTGCAGATAGCAAAAGAGAATATGTACAGTATGTGGTTGGGGAAGATTGGGGGGAGTAGGGTTGGAGAGGGGGTACGGACAAAATTGCATTCCTCAAAAAGAAAAGAAATTAAAATCAAACCAAACCATGACAGTGCAACACCGCCGGGCATATCAGATCAGTGTCACACATTAAAGACACCTTGAAGCACACGACCACCAACACACCATTCAAACCAAACGGAAGAAACCACAGTAAAGATCAACTGATTTGAAACTACGATTCTAACGGATAAGGGTATGGTTATACAGTCAGTTCACTCAATGTTGCTGCCAAACGAGTGGCAGATTTTTGTGCTGGAACCAAATTTGACGTACAAAACACTATAGCGTGTTGCAACACATAACCTTCCGAAGAAGTGTTTGTCAACTACAAAATGCGACCTCACATACCCAAATACGCCATTACAATGAAACAAACTATCGCCTCTCTCCGTGAAGCTAGCATAGCATTCATGCTTCAACATGCCATCCCCACTAAGGTGTACACTACAGACGAATTAACACATAAGACAGAGAGAGAGGACTCAGTACTGTATGAAGTCATATATAATGACAAGGAAGATAGTAAACCATGCAGGGGTACAGCTCTGGAATTGTATGCTGAATGCAGTTAGAGAGGTGATCGGAATGAATGCATAAGAAGTGGTCATTGTCATAGTTGTTGCACTTGCAGATAGATGCAGTACATTCAGTTATACAGTTGGGCCTTAATGTATTGCCATGCTGTCAATGGCTAAACCTCATAATCAATGTTTCATTCACCACCTCCCCAGTCAGTCAGTCAATCAAACAGGATTAGCCAATCAGATTCTTGGGACCAATCAAAACCACTTTGTCCAGCCAAGAAGACCTTCAATAATGTGTTGGGTGCATTCTAGATTATTTGAGACGGATGGGGTGGGGGGAGGGGTCATTCAAAGATAAATGCCATGTGTACACAACTTACCGTTGCTGGGGAAACGGCGTGAGGACACGCGAGCAGTTACCGTGGAGACTGACAACAACAACAACATACAAAAACCATCAGGGAAATAGAGAAAATATATTTAAAATAAAAATAAAAAATAAAAAAAGATTTTAAACAAAGTAAACAAAACAACGAGGCAATGAAAGCGTCCCCCCACTTCGTGGTAGAGGAAGAGATGCTGAAGGTCGTTGGGTCAAAGGTCTCACGCCAGTAGCTCCCCTTTAAGAACTGACTTACTTTTGTGACACTGCTACTACACATACACATACCTACTACATACACACACATGAGGGGGCATGGAAGTGGAATCGATATATTGTTTTTTGAAGTGACGGAAAATGGCAGGTGAAGAGTGTCCAACTCAAGTAGGACAAGAGTTAACATTCATTTAACTAAAGATAGATAGATAGATAGATAGATAGATAGATAGATAGCCTGAGAAATACTGAACGAAAGAGGGGGACGAAGAGAAAGGGAAAGACAGACAGTTGATTCACCAAAGCCTATAAGGATAAAATGCAATGTTTTTTGGGGGGGGGACAGACCAGCATGGGGAGAAAGCAAGAGATGGTCTGGAATGAAAGAGAACAGGAGAAAAGGAGGGGGACACGAATGTCGCTGGCGTTCCTTCCACTCGTTATTTTGTGCCTCCCATTATACAGTGGTTTTCTGCCATTGGCACTCGTGAAGACCCAACCACGAACAAGGAAGGATGTGGGGAATATCTGATACGCATGCGAAGGCAGAGCAGCGATTAGAATGGAAACAGAAAAGAAAAAGACAAATAAAAATGAGGGTTAACTGTGACGTGCAATGCGATTTTGTCTCCCAAGGCCGTTTCAACTGACATGCTCGACCCAAACAGGAAAATAACAGAATGTGCCTGCCTCCATGAGTTTGGCGCATCAGAGTAGCGGATGCAGGTGTGTGTAAACAAACAGGAACATTGACTCATCCATGTCACACGTCGCAAACTTAAAGAGTCTTCGGATGCACCGAGTGCGATACCACGCCGCCAATCAAGCCTCATTCCTGCCCCCTTCCCCCGGGGACACACTACCAGCATGCATCAGTCACATGACAGAGCAAACCTTCTGCCGTTCCAGCCTCTACGTCTGAGGTGAAAAAGTCAACTCCAGGACAGGACAGCAGCTGAACTAGATCTTATGAGCAATCCATGCAACATGGCCTCTTTCCAAACACCAGCAAGCATGGATATTTCAGAGGAAATTAAATCTGAGGGTTTTATTTGACTCAGGAAGCTGCACCCTCTGCAGGTTCAACCTAGGTTATTGCATTTTATCCAAATGGCTCAAATTGGTTACTAGGTTACTAGGTGACTAGGTTTCCTTAAGTGGCACTAACTTTGTTTCACCTGCGGAGGGCGCTGAGGGTTCCTGCAGTGTGATGCTATAGCTTTTGGTTACCCATTTAAAAACAAAACAAATAAGAGGCGGTGGACACTGCCCCTTCCAGCAGCAAACACAACCGTGAACCGTAACAACCACTGATGTTCACGGAGGAGGAGGAGGAGGTGGTGGGTGATGCGGGAAATAAAAAGAGATCCTACATGCTGTGACAGTTTATTGTACGAAGACGGACGACGGCCATGTGGAGGCGCCTCTCCAACGAGCCATGCCAGCTCTGCAGTCAGCACACCCAGCATGCATTGCAAACCAGACCCAGGACAAAGCTGTAGACCAAGATGCAGCGGACAGCGCAAGACAACGACAAAAACGATGACGACAGACAGGAAGTCGCCATAACATCTGTGTGTGGCACACCACTGCACCATGCTACTAGTGAGCCAGAAGGGTTAGAATAAAAAAATGAAAATATTAAACACGTACAAACATAAACAGCCATCCCGAAATCTTTCATGGGAAAACATCCAGCCGGAACAAGCTAATTCACACTGTTAGACATGAAGGGGAAAGGAAAGTGGGAAGGAGTGGAATGGCCACTGTTATGAAACCAAAAAAGAAAGGGGGGGGGGGATTACCTCGATTTTACGTCCCTCTACCAATGTGCCATGAAGCTTCTCTCTGGCCCGTTCTGCGTCAGCGCTGGTCTCAAACGTTACAAAACCGAAGCCCTGCAAGAAAACGGTGGAGATTCATTTGAACTGAAATGTGGGGGAGTGAAAAGGCGAGATGAGAACTGTAGCAATTAATTTAGCTTAGCGCATAAAAATGTGCTGGTGTGGAATTACATGCACATGACTGTCTGCAGATGTGCTTTTGGAATGAAGAAAGTCCACCTACCTTGGATCCTCTCTCATTGAAAATGATTTCAACATCAAGGATTTTTCCAAATTGCTGAAAGAATGTAAATATATAAAGATACAAAAATTGACAATTTATAAACAAGCTAAATGATATGCTGCAACTAGCCACATGATGTCACTGTAGCACAACTGACATCCATTTAACCAACTAGATGCATTGAGCTGGCATTGAGCCAGCTCTTTTTTTGTTGCTTCCTCTGCCCCTCCCATCTGGTCTGTTCTCTGCAGCACAGATAAGGGGTATTCCCCTTGAATTGAAACACCAGACATTCTTGGAAATGTATAGTATTTTTTTTGCCGTGCTAAATTTCAAGGTCAGTTGCGAATGTTTCCATATGTTTGTTTGCCGGTTCTCAGCAAACACACATATGGAAACTGGACAGTAATTAATCTTACAATTTTGGAAGTATACACAAAACGTTCAAATTTCCAGTTCAAAGCAAAAGCATTTGCCTCAGTTTGCCAAATATGCATATCAGCATACATACATAATGCAGCAAATGTCAATCAGTTCTATAACCTACAATCATATACCTACTGTATATAATCAGGAGAAGTATTATTTGAAGTTCCCCCACCCACCCAACTACAGACAACTATAGACACGTCTCACCCCAAACATCTGCCGCAGGTCAGGGTCTCGAAAGCGGAAGGGGATGTTGGACACATGCAGGCGCTTGGGGCTCCCTTTGCCGTCGCCGTCGTCACTGGAGCTGCCACCGCCACCCGAGCCGAGCTGTCCGTCAATCTGGGACGAGCCGTCCGACTGGAGGGACAGGAGGTGGAGAAAAACAGGAGAAAAAAACATTTATAAAAGACAATGATGGAAAGAGAATGGGGAAGAAGGAGGTGGAGAGATACAGCAAAATATAAACCATTACTAAAGATAATAATGACAAGAGAAATATGAAGAGATACAGGGAAATATTAGTTTTTAAAGATGGAAAAGGAAGAAATAAAGAGATACAGGAAAATAAACTTTTGTAAATAATGATGAAAAAGAGGAGAACGAGATGAAGATACAGGGAAAAAAAGTTCACAGAAAGATGACGAGAGATGAAGAGTTACGGGAAAATAAAACATTACAGAGAAGGAGGAGATGAAGATATATGAGGAAAAAAAGACAGGATAGAGAGAAACGATGAGCGAGAAGGAGGGCAATGAAGACATACAGGAGAACAGACTATTAGAGGATGCTGGAGAGGAGATGGAGATACAGTAACATTTAAACCGTTAAAACAAGAGAATAATGATGGGAGATAGAGAAATTAAATTCTTTCCCATCTCTTTCAGAATGCATTATATTTGTTTACATCCTCATCTCGTGCATTACAATCAAAACATATAAACAATAATAACTAAATAAATAAATGAATGAATAAGCCCAACCTCAAGGGCTCAAGGGCTCACCTGGGCGCTGAGGCTGGTGATGTTGGCGGGGCCTCCGGGCTCCGCAGGGCCCTGGACGGGCCCCGCCGAGTACAGCCCTCCCCCACCGTACTCCAGGGCCAGGCCGTTCTGAGGGGGGGGGGGGGGAGGAGGGGGGAATGCAGAGAAGGGCGGCGGGACCAGCCCCTCCTGGCCACCAGAGCCATCCTGGGAGCCCTGAGAGAGAGAGAGAGAGAGAGAGAGAGAGAGGGGGTTAAGTGTCTTTAGTGTCGTCGGGCAACGCAACGACTACTTTCCCCAAGAGCCACAGTCTGCTTAACAGGCATAGATATTATATTTCCATCCCCTCTGCAAGCGCTACTGCCACCCCGTCAACACCCTCCCCCACCAGAGACACACACACACACACACCTCATTAAATATTCATATGGCACATGTATAATATAGGGTCAAGAGAACGGTGTGCACACACACACACACGCGTGACCTCTGATGTGAGTGAGCACCTATACGCTCATGAAGCAACCATGTGCCAGCTGAGCATTAATCTTCTGTTCCGGTCGAAACACCACTTGTTCTGTGTCTCATTTATGTGCTGTGGCCGTGTGTCCGAGTTCTTCAAGCAGCTGTTCAGACGGTGTGGGCCAAACCAGACATTCCCAAACAAACCAAATGTAGCAATGCTTGCTGAACCCTTAAGGCCCCGGCATACTTGCTTTTGTGCAACGCATACACAAGCGGCTGCGTCACGAAAGGAATTGTTCATATACTTGCCTGCATACCTTGTGTGTGCTTGGAGGATTTAAAATATATCCAGTAGGGGGCAGATCAGGGCCGAAGCATCCCTGGCCGAAACCAGAATATTGTCCTTGACTACCTCCGAATTAACACAACAATAACCAAAATGTCAACATGCGAAGCGGCATGGAGACATCATATAGATGTTGGTAATTACGGACTAGCCCTACTAACTTCTTTTTGAAACTTCCCGCCATTGTTGTTATTTGTTCAGAGACTGCTGTTGATCTGTCTGTCCTGATGTACTGCCCCCACGTTAATATGCTGTATTGCAAAATGCGTTCATTTCTGAGGACGCTCCAAACGCAGGGTTCGCACCCAATATGCGTGGTATCCATCTTGTGTACGCGTAGAAAAAAGCAAGTATATTGCGGGCTTTAAACTCTTTGTTAACTGGAAATTGGCTAAACAAGTTTGCTTTAATCAATGTGGACACACATACACTAAGGACCCATCTAAAACTGTTAACTGTATGGATACCCTGACACATTTACTGACTATTTTAAAGTTTACCATGATCATTTCATGTCAACTATCATTCTTATGAAGTTAAAATATTTATAAAATTTTGGGGTGAATTTCTATATTTATTATTTTAAAACATTTAATTTGTAAGAGTTTGGCACAACCTTTTCAGTGCACGTAACTATTTAGCACAAAGAGTGAACATGCGTGTGCGCACACACACACATTCCTCGGCTGCTAGCAAAGGGGCAATCGCTACCCTAAATGGTAACTGATACTGGTGTGAGAGATAGGAGATGGGTGGGGGGGGGAGACAGAAAATGGTGGACAGAGGGATGAGGTGGTGAATGATGGAACAGGCATGGCCCCCTGTTGATCCCTAATGGCGGGAGACAAGACTGCCTTTGCTGGCTGCTCATGCTTTATATTTAGCTGTGAATAGGTTTGTGTGCCGAGACTCCACTCAGATGCGATCTGCTTAACATAGATACACACTACACCAACATTTGCTTGCTAGCATTTCAATCAAAGAGGTAAACATTTATATTGTGTTACAGCACATCCAAAACACAAATTGTCTTCCATCATTGGCTCAGTTTATGCTTGAGCCAACAGCGCATGACAGGAAACGGCTTACGCCTGCATGCGCTCTAAAACAAAAACAGCAACGCTTGTGGTTTGGACCCCAAGGGTATGTGTATGTATGTATGTATGTATGTATGTATATATATATATATATATATATATAGCTTATGTATGTATGCAGTGATTACATTTGGATTTTCTATGTGGGAGAGCCCTCTTTTCTGTGAATTGGGCGTCGAAGAATACTATGAATGTAGGCCTAATTATTTTTGCATTAGGCTACGCTAAATTATTAATAATCTGTGTATTTAAACTTCAAATCAAACAAATAGTTGTCTGTAATGCTAATAATGCACCAATTCATGAGGCTATTTGGAATCAGGTCTATGTGCCATAGCTGCTTTGTGAGATTGCTAACCTTTTCTCATACCAAGTTAGGCCTATAAGTAGAAATTTCACCCAGATGTTATAGCCAATGTCCAGTCAGGGATTAAGCAATATTCATATATTAAATTTTCATTGTCTGATACTAAGAAACATAAAATGTCCACCCCTGGGACGCAGGCACTGGATGGGTTAAAGTATCGTAAATTGCACAACCACACAGATGGGAGCAATTCCTGAGATGAGATGATCATCTCTGGAGATTAATTAACAGTTTGCTAAAACTAAAAAGTCCACAAACAGCAGAATCAACTGCTGTTTGTTGAAAATCATTGAAAAACAACCTAGTATTTTTGCTAGCAGGCTGCTTATGCAGTGGCCTTCATTTTACACCATCCATCCATCCATCTATCTTCATCCGTTTATCCAGAGTCGGGTCGCGGGGGCAGCAGCTCCAGCAGGGGACCATAAACCTCCCTTTCCCGAGCCACATTGGAAAGCTCTGACTGGGGGATCCTGAGGCGTTCCCAGGCCAATGTGGAGATATAATCTCTCCACCTAGTCCTGG
>JAODUH010000001.1:904015-917160 GCA_027564835.1 Typhlichthys subterraneus | reverse complement strand
CGTAAGTTTGAAATGCACGGCCCGCCACTGGATACGATCAAGCTGTTTCTTAATTTACATTTTGGTGCCGAATCTTGTTCCATAGTGCCTGTTCCAATCGATCCAATTTACTGTTTAAATCCTCCCCTTCCCCCCCCCCCCCTCTCTCTCTCTTTACAATCCCGTATCCCACCCTCCTCCCCTGGACATGGAACCAGTTGCTAGGTAACGGTTAATTGTCAAGAAATAGTTACATGTGTTGTAAAACATTCGGAGATTGTTGCTGCTGGGTATAGCTCGAGCTGTACACAGGGGAACTGAGCGAACGAAGGGACGATAGACATGAAAAGGAGCGAGCGGAGAGAGAGAGAGATGGGCGATTTGCTAGAGAGTAGCGTTGCTTGAGAGTAGCGTCGTGGGAGGAAATCGGATAGAAGACAAGCAAGTCGCGACGACAGTTTTCTGACAAGCGTTGGGCAAAACTGATTTGGAGATTTGTCCTTTATAGCGCATCTGCATCTATTTAATCCAGTGTTCATCCGCGTTCTGATCGTGTAGTCGGATTATAGCCTATTCGGAGCGGGAATCTTTCGACTCTATGATATGCGCTATGATATCCTTTAAATAGGCTACGCAAACTATACCGGTTCATTTTATTAAAGTGTTGGTTTCTTTAAATAAACACGTTGCTGGTCAGGGCTTTCAGAGAAGATCGTGAGTCTGGGGGTGTTACCGCTGCCTTTGATCTCCGTTTCCCTCATTCTTTCCCTCATTCCCTCCCCTCCTCCCATCTGTCTCTATCTCATTTAGGCCCCTCTTTTACTCCCACCTTGTCTTTTTATGATGGCGATTGAGAGGAAAGCGTCCAGAAGAAGTTCTCCAATTGTTTATATATGACGACATATAGGCCTATGACCTAAAATAGGGGTTCTCAAACTTTTCAGCTCGCGACCCCCCAAAATAACAGCGCCAGAGACTCGCGACCCCCGATATCCCCACAGGTGGTAGAAGAATAACAGCCATAATATTATCTGAATGTCACATACAGTACATGTAAAAGTTTTTTTCTATTGAGTTTATAAAAAAAACAAACCTCAGGGATATTTTTTTAATACTTAACACTTTATTTATTACAAAGAGACAGAATAATAATATTTCTCAGCACTTATTTTTACATTGACTGTGTTTAAGTATCCTCATTTTCAATATTAGCCTACTAAATATTCAATCAAATTTGAATAACTCTCTTCACATGTAATTTCTTTCAATACAAAAATGCAAGGTGAACTAGATCTCATATGTACATTTTTCACAATCTTTACAATCTTTAGTTTTTAAGAGGGGGGTTGTTTTATTTTCCCTGTTAACATACAGTAATATAAGATTCTGCAGTAAGAAAAATAATGCCTTGTAAAACATGGTATAATCAGTCTAATTGTGCTTTATGTCTATCAATTAACAATGGTTTTTCAATTACTTTTCCCTAATAAACAAGGTCCCCAGAGGGCATCTGACCAATTCAAAAGTAAATATTAACACATTGCTAAATGTAATTGGCTTTATTACTGTCAAAATGCACACTGACAATGCGATACATAGTGGATTGCACATATCCTGGCCTTTATTTGATACAACTGGTTTTGAGGGAACCAACAAATTAAAGATGTATCCCAAATATATTTATTCTTTGCCATATTGTACAGTTTTATCAAAAAAGTTTGTAAGTAGGAGGAACGTTATTTACATACAGCATTATAATACATGTAGTTTCTCTCACACTAGCACTTGTGTCTGTCTTCCATACGAATCTACACACAGAGGTAAACATGTGTGTATTCCGTGTATTCAGGCACATACAATGACAGAATAATGTATATATATTTAAAGACAAGCAATAGCAAAATCCTCTAAACTTATAAATGGTTAATTGATGGAAAAAATATGACTTAACCAGGACATCAATCTCATTCACAGGCATATACACAAACAATTCAGAAATGTACTCTCTTATTCATAAGATTAAGTTTCAGAATATCTATTCTATCACTAGTTATCCTAGTGAAAGTGTTACATTAAGAGTGTTATCTTGGATGTATTCTCTTGCATTACAAATACACACACACACGCACACACACACACATACTGTACATCTACAGTACCACATGAATCAGTATCAATAAAATTGATAAAATTCCAAATATTGTTGAAAAACACCCACTACTTTCAGGCCCAAAAGTTAAGATAAAAAATGGAAAAAATAAATAACTCGGAGTATACATGCAAGTCCTAAACAAACACACTTACGAAGAACTTGGATCATATATACTGACTTGTCAACCAAGAGAAAGTCTTCAAAGGTCTCCATTGGGATGTACACGTTAAAAGTAGATCCATAAAGACAAATTGTGCTTCGATCTTCATATTTGATTTGGAAACCAGATTAACTATTGTAACTTAATGTGCTCAAAGGCAGCAAAAGTCAGAGTACTAATACAAAGCCTGAATAATAATTAGACACTGAACACATTTTTTTAGATTGAACACAAACAGAAATATCATGTTATTACTGATAATGTAATCCATATAACTGTCTGTGATAGGCCGTAGTGAGAAATCATCTTATTGTGGCTTTGAGGTGGCGTCAGTCATACTAATATTATACTATACGATTTGTTTCCTGCACTCCTTCAGTATTTATATCTGCACGCCCAACTATCCTTTTTCATGACCTTGAACATTAGAGGAAGTAACAGAGGCATGTTCATCCATGAGAATTATGGCATGTGTGTATAACAGATTCTGGTCCCATGAGAAGAAAAGTAGATGATTTTATAGAATCATCAAAATATTTTTACATTCATGTTTTAACTTTTTTTTTTAACTGACAGAGGGACATCTTGAGGAAGCGTAGATGACTGTGGCAGGTCTAGTGTGCACAAAGGGTTAGAATGCAAAGGCTGTCTGTGTAGATTCTGGAACAGAATCATTTTTATTGTTCTCTGCTCCTGAACGACATCACCAGCATAAACCTCTCTTGCGCTATAGACCTGGCATGGTGTAAGCAGGCCCACAATTGATTTCATGAATAGGATCTCGACACGCTCTGTTGGGGAATGTTTGCAGTTGCTGCATACTACTGGGACTAGACCTCATCTTAAGTTTTAAACCTGCATCTATAACCAATCTGTCTTTATTCAGTTGCTACAACACTTCAGGCTTTACAACAATTTGAATCAAATGCTCGTCTAACCAAAGTGACAATGATGTACGCACAATGGAAGAGGGAGAAACAGCCATTTTACACTAGCCTGCCTACAAGCACTCAATGCTTGCACACTGCTTCCAGTTTCTCAAATGTGACCCTGTAATATGGCAGACAGGGCTTATAGCTGTAATCATGAAATAATTAACTATCCAGCTAGCCCACCCCAGCAACAGAAACCTCACTCAAAGAGTCCATTATGACTGTGTCACGGCCAATTGGATCAAGCAGTAAAATTTATTGAGAGGAAAATACAAAAATTATAAATGATTTACATAAATTTAACAGGTTGTGGGTCTCTAGGTCAAACATTGGATAATAATTCCCTTGACAGTGGAAAGGTATTTGAGGCTGTAACAGGTGCTTATAGTTGTAAAGACTAAACTATATTTGTAATATCTGTCAGGATGACTCAGCTTTAATTCTGATATCTTATACTGTTGCTTATCTAGAAGCTAGCCAAAAATGTTTATTATGCTCATTGAACTTGCTCAATGCAATGGGTGCTACTCATATCCCGTCTATATAAGGCGGATCGTGCCACGATAACCCTTTCTAGAAATAAAAGTGGGTTAATTGGCTTAAATTGCCAGCAGATGGATCTGTCAACCAAGAGAGACCTTGTGTGCAGAGAATCCTCCTTGAATCCTTTTAAGGCACATCCAGCTCAAAGATTGTGAGACCGACGTCATAGCGTTTGGCAGAGAATTGGGAAGGGATACGACAAATCAGTAGAATGATGCTGCTTCCGCATCTGTGAGTAAAAAGGACCTCCTCTGCAATTACAAGTACACAAAATGTACTCCGAACTCAAGTCATGCCTTTCACATACACTTCACAGCACTCGAATCAAGAAAATCAAAAATTTAAACATGGAGGAAGAATTAATTATAACAACAAAGAATAAAAATCTATATTACAGGAACCGGAAAAGGAAAATAAAATGTTTTACTGGATATTTAATTTTCAACTGTCAGTAGGTTTCCTGTAATAAGAGCAAGCTAGCAAATAATTAACATCGGTACAAATATATAACAACATGAACTATTTCAATAAATTAAAACTGCAAAACAACCCAAACTGATCATATTCAATAACATTATTGACATTATCAATACAACTGTTATTAGTTTTACCCTGTTTTTCTTCAAACACAACTGTTTGGATTTAACCACTGTGATTGTATTTCCGTTGCTAATCTAACGTGTGTGTTTTGGCATCGAGGGATTGTGGGTGGGAGAGGGGTGGTAGACGCTGTGAAGGGGGATGGTATTGTTGTTTACCTCCATCTCTCCCACCCTCCCTATCACTTCACTGGGTCCCTCAGAGGCCAGAAGCATAAGTGTGCCTCTTCTCATTCAAAACGTGTCTTGCTTCTCTCTGGCAATTTGTATGGTCTGTCTCAGTTTCCGTCTCAGCACCCCTCCCCCCGCCCCTCCCCCGACCACCAGCCTCTCACACGTCTGACTCGATGCTGGAGAGCTTTTCGTAAACGTGTCCGTTGCTGGCGCCATTGAAAGGTCTCTGCCCATGGCCCACCAGCGGTGCCTTGATGGCCCCGTGGTGGTTCCCCATGATGGGCGCCACCCCCCCGCCCAGACACAGCTCCTTGGGGAACCTGGGCCCCACATTGGACATCACCCCGGCTGTGGCCGACGCCGGCAAATAGGAAGTGGCTCCCATGGAGCCCCGAAAATCCCCTCCTCCTCGGCTGTTGTTGAGTAGCTGCGGCGGCGGCGTCTGCGGCTTTTTGACGTAGTATGGTGGGGCACCGTGTAAAAGACACTGGTCGTCGCCGAAGGTTGGGATGAAGGGGTTCTGGTTCACCTTATCTGGGTAGAGAGATTTAGACAAGGAGTAAGTCCCGGCCCGTGTTCCGCCACAGCCCCCCCCTCCCATCATCGCTCTATCCCTGTCCCGCAGGTCTCTCTCCCCCACCGAGCGCCGGTGCAGCCCGCCCTCGCCTCCGCGGAACAAGCTGAAGGACGAGCCTCCCTGCACCCTGTCGCCCCCGCCGACGCCTCCGCCGCCGCCGAGGAAGGTGGCGTCCCGCTCGCCCGCGTACCGCTCGAACACGTGGGCGTAGGGGCTGGGGCCCTCGGAGAAGCGGTCCCTGTCTTTCAGGCTCACGCTCCTGGGCGGGCCTCCCGCCGCCTGGCCCCGGCCCCCGCCGCCCCCCGCGCCCGCCCCCCCGCCCCCACCGGCGCCCTCCCTCTGGAGGTCCACGAACGTGTCGTAGGAGTGCTGCCGCCGCAAGACGCGGCCCGTCCCTCCTGGCCCCGCCTTGCGCCGATGCGGCTGGCCGGCGGCGCCGCCCCTCCCCCCCGCGAACGCCACGTCCTCGCTGATGTTGTACAGGCGGGCGGGCTGCGGCATCTTGCAGGCCGCCGAGCCCGGGCGGCTGTTCCCGGCCCCTCCCCCGCCTCCCCCGCCCGCGTGGTGCGCCCCGCCGTGGCAGTTACGGCACTCCCAGTCGCCCCCCGCGATGCCGCCGCCCCCCAGCCCGGACACGCCCTTGTCCCAACAGCAGGTGTGAGCCTGCTGCACCTGGCCCTTCAGGAAGTCCTCTGCCGGCACTAGGCTGCCCCCCCCTCCCCCTCCCCCGCCCTCCTGCTCCCACTGGGCCTCCTGGGAGCGGAACTGGTCAGCGTAGGCGTCCCGCAGGCTCTCCTTGTCCTGGCGGAACAGGTAGGGGGAGGAGCCTCCCCCGCCCCTCTTGCGCTCCAACGGCGGCGAGGCCGAGCGGTGGGCCAGGGGTCCGTGGGGGAAGTGGTGGTGCACGGTGTGGTGGTGCGGCCGCCGCCGCAGGCCCGCCAGCTCCGCCTCGTCCTCCTGCTCCCGCCGGCACTTGGCCGAGGCGGGCCTCTTCTTCAGGCTGTCACGGTACTGCCGCCGCCGCTTGCCGTTGCCCTCCAGGTTGCCGTAGGTGACCGTGTGCGAGGAGATGTCCGACGCGTCCGAGCGGACGTTGCCTCCGCCGCCGACGCCCATTTCGTCGGCCCCGCCCACGACCCCCCCGCCACAGTAGCGCTCCTGGCCCCCGCCGATGAGCCCCGTGCTGGAGGCCCCGCCCTTGAAGGAGAAGCGACCGTACGCACCGGCGCCCTTCAGCGCCCCCTGGGGGCCGGCCGGCGCGTGTCCGGCGATCAGGTCGAACTTGTTGGTGTTCCTGTGGGTCATGGAGGCGCGGGGCTGCGTGGTGAAGATGGGCGCCACCCCCCCCGCTAGGCTGTCCCCGTCGAACATCCCCCCCCCGCCCCCGTCCAGCGAGCTAGTGCTGCCTAGGCTACGTGGCCGGTGCGGCGGGGGGCCGGACATACCCAGGGCCGGGGCCGGGTGCCGGTGGTGCAGGTGGTGGAAGCGCTCCTGATACAGGTTGCTGTCCTTCAGCGGCAGGTTGCCGAAAGTCCTCTCCGCCTCGCCGATGTAGTCGCCAAACGCCGCGTCCTCCGGCAGGTAGGGCGGCGCAGCCGCCTTGCAGTCGGGCGGCAGCGCGTGACTTCCTGCCGCCATGTTGCGTCGGTGCTCCTGGATGTCGTAGACGGCCGACTCGCGACCCCCGCCGCTGCTGCCGCCGCCGCCGCCCTGGCCGAAGTCGAGGGCGAGTGGCGAGCCGTTGATGCCCGGCACGGCCGTCATGTCCTTGGCGGTGCGCAGCAGACGCAGGATGTTGTGGTGCGTGTTGTTCATGCTGGCGTTCATGGTGGCCGACGGGGAGTCCATGGACGACTTGTTCTCCTCAATTTGGACGCCGTGGATGCAGCTGTAGATCCCCTGTGTGTGTTTGTGTGTGTGAGAGAGAGACAGAGAGATAGAGATAGGTGTAAATATAATAATGTGATAATATACTTTACTTTTATAACGTGCTTTGACAGACAGAACAAATTAGAGTCGATTAAAAACAATGTAAAATGTATTAATTATTACAAGGATTTTTAATAAGAGAAAATAATTACAACAACAAAATAAAAGTATTATTATAATAATTAAAAAAGTATACATGAAAGGATAAAATAGTAATAACAGAAAACCCCAAATAAAAACTAAAGATGACATTGCATGAAGGCAAGCCTGTACAACTGTGTTTTACGTGTTTTCAAAGATTCCACTGCTGGCCTTTTAGAATAGTACAAGACGAGATGTGAGAGTGAAAACAATGTGGCGGTCGCTAAATGCTTTTAAGAGGTTCACAAAATGACAGCTCTAATCTAGTTAGCATGTAATGTATCATTAAAGGTGGACTCTACAATTACCACAACCCCAAATGTACACCCGCTGGGAATGTTTGAAGAATGTTTGGTGGCAGGAGGGTAGAGAGAAGCACAAGCGTGTTTTTCCTGACTTAAATCTGGACATAAATCAAGGTGTGTCTCGTCTGCCTGTGCTATTATGTGAAAGAGAGACCGACAGACAGACAGACAGACAGACAGACTTGGAGCAGATCAGACACCAGACAGCAGGACAAATGAGGCAGACAGACAGCGGTACAGGGGTTAATGTGTTACCATGTCTGGTCTGCCCACGCTCTTGTTTACACACTGTTAGACAATAATAGAGGTTGATCTCATGAATGACTTTTCTCAAGGGAGAGGCATGCCCCCCCCCCCCCCCCCTCTTCAAGCTCCAGGGCTCTGGTGTGAGTGTGCGTGAGTGTGTGTGTGTGTGTGGCGGTTGACAGTGACATGGGTCATGACTGTGGATCGATAACACTGATCAATGTCATTTAAATCCAGCGCCGCTGATTTTTCCACTTCAATTACTCTTGATGTTCTCTCCCTCTGTCCCTCGCCAGGAAACACAATGTGTGTCCCAACATGTGACACGGAGGTGCCATGGTTATTTTTAACCATGTGCGTGTGTGTGCATGTATGTGTCTGCCTGTGAACTGTACGTGTGTCTGAGTGTGTGTGTGTTTGCGGATGCACGTGTGTCTGCGCGCATGCATGCAGCTGGACACGAGGCCTCATCAAGTCAAGCGTGCATGTCGCGAGTTTATACGGGCGTCTGTAACCGAGGCGACAGCCATATCGGAAAAGGTCGAGGACCCCGCCCCCGCCGGCTGGTCAATATTCCCCGAGGGCGCCGACTTGTCTAAACCGCTCTCGGTCACTCCTCTGAACACGAATCTCCCAACTGTCTTTTCTGTTAAAGGCCTTCTTTTCTTTCCAGCCGTCTCTCATTGTGTGTGCCTTATCTGTGTGCAGCGCTCCAATGGGACTGTCTGTCTTTATCTCTTTACATTTGTAGCAACTATGCCTGCCGGGGAACGCAAATAGAACAGAGGGTACCAGCACATCGCACAGTTTATTCTTTGCCATTCAATGATCACTTTTTTCTCCTTCCTACTCTGCTTGCCTTTTACCATCCAGGTGTGTCTGTGTGGCGTGGTATGATTAGGCCTGTAATCTCTATAAGCAGATATGCATATACAGACTCTGTAGGCAGCCGAACACGTCCTGCCATCTGTTTGTAGTCCGATAATTATTGACCAATCACATCCGCATGGACAGCAAATAAGGTACACTTTGATTCATCTTCTTATTCGGGTTCACATTCACATGTGGACATTTGTTCATAAAGATTAGCCTAACTCAACTCCATTCTCACGTCTCTATTAGAAAATCGGACATAAGCAATAATCTGCAACCAGTATATTCCCAGGCTATACCTGAACCCTGGAAATATTGTCCCTTGTTCCCAGAGACGCAATCGCCATCAGATGATGTGTTCAACGGGCACGCACACCATCATCTCCTGTCTCCTTCACTGTGTGTTCCCCTGTCTGCGCTGCGCTGCTCTGCGCAGGTAATCACATAATCTGTGAAACCAGGCACGGAAAGCTGCAATAGTGCACTGTAGCTGTGAGAGCTGCATTTGAATAAAATGAGACTGTGAGTCTCGATTTGCGAGTGGTGTTGAAATGTGCGTAATACGACTAGCACGACTTAGCACATGTAAGCTAAAGTGAACCTGAATGTTAATAAGGTTACTCTGCTAATAGTGTGATTTGTGTGGAACAAACCTAGTCCTAGATTGAGAACTTTATTCAATGGAGATCTTCATTTGACTTGACTGACCCATGATTTGACCTTACAAGTGGCAATGAGTGATTGTTTAAATACAGATATACAGCCGTCGTTTCTGACACGGCAACAGCTTGTTCTCTCACCCATATGAGAGTCAGCAGAGTGTTAGCTCTCTGACCTCTGACCTCACACCAAAGGCCAGTGACCAGAAATGTGTGGCACACAAAAAGGGCAACCGGCACTAGTAGCACTAGCTCAGTGGGCATTTAGTTAAGTCAGCACTCTTTAATAGCCTTCTGCTTTAACCCTTGTTCAGTGGGCCCTTCCCAGAGCTGTATGTCATTTACCAGGATGTCTGTTGGAAAATAACTTACAACAGCTCTCAACGGCGAGGCAATAGAACTCTATAGCCTGGTGTAACCAGACCCACAATGCATTTGGTGAATAGGCTCTGGACATGCTCCATTGGAAAGCGTTAACAGTCTTTGCCTCCTACTGGGCGTAGACCTCTGGTTAATTATGAAACTATTGGACAGCCGCTGCTACAACTGTTTTGATCACCCGATCTAGCGCTACCCCTATTAAGAAAACACATGCCTGACTTCAACGTCATCTCACTTATCCATCCCGGGCTTGTCACTGATTGGTCCGCCGTCCCCAGTGGCTGAGCGAGTGCTAAACCGACCAGGGTTTCCAGACTATAATCTCTACATAGAATAGAATACATTGAGCTGAGAGCAATGGTCGGGGCGGAGCCAGGCTAACAGAACTCACCCTGCTGATGGAGAAGGTGAAGCCAGGCTTGCCGGAGCAGACGCCCATGAAGCAGAAGCGCAGCTGCCAGTAGAAGAGGTGTTCGCAGATGAAGGTGATGAGCGACAGGGCCATGGCCGCCCCCAACATGTAGAAGACCCCCGCCATGTTATCCACGTCTAGCTGGCTGCTCATCACCTCATTCTTCTCGTTGTGGCAGATGCCCGTCAGCCACAGAGCCTCAAGCTCCTCCATCTCACCTGGAAGAGGGAAAGGAGGCGGGGCTTGTGGGACTGCGAGGAGTAGCCAATTAAAATCATACAGTAACTGTGTCGAACAAATAACGTGTCTGGCATTAATTGTCCTCGAGTACAAAAAGTATTTATCTGATAAAGCATTTAGAAAGATTGTGGTTATTTTAAAAATAGGAACCAGCGTGTTAGTGGTTTGCTCAAAAATACACTTGTAACGTCCATGGCCGTGCTGGGAAAGCAATACACTAACTAATGACACTCAATGTATAGCACTACACTGCTACCTATATCTCTTTTAAGAGGCCAGCTTTCAATAGAAAAAAAAAATGAATGTAGTTGGAGTGCTGAAACGCCCATTGACATCAAGCAAATGTAGATATGAAAACGTGTTGGGACCCAGTGGCAGTGGGAGTCTGGTCTTGTGACTACTGACTCACTGTTCTGCCCACAAATGTGTCCCTCTTAGTTCCACAGGCCTTTGGGGAGAGAATGGAAGGGGGGTGCATGTCTAGAGAGATTTGTTGATCAGAGCACAGCCTGTGGCTCTGTTCAACTCTGTATGTGTGCGTGCGCGTGCGTGCGTGCGTGCATGAGACAGAGAGCAGACAGGAGGGACGTGGATCACAGCAGTGTATTGTAGCCTGAGGTTCAGGAAGAGCAGGGAGAGGGGGGCACTAATTCCAGACATGAATCGAGGAGGGTCCTTTAAAATAGAGAGGCGCAATGTGGTCTCTTACATGCTGTTTACAACACAAGCATGCTGGCTGAAGTACAGGGACATTTATTTCCATCCTACATTTGCTGACAGCCAATGCACGCACTACTGGGATGAATCAGTAGGTCTGTTCTTGACATTTTTACCTCATCTGACTGGGGACTGGGTGGGGGCGTGTAGCAGGTATGTGCCATGGTGGCCTTCTGGTGCCCCCACCCCTTCATGTCACGTCTACAGTATGTGTGACATCTGGATGCTAACAGGAAGTGACACCTGTTAGCAAGCTCACCAGAGCCCTGACCCTGTCGACCTTGGCTACAGGGCGTGTGTGTGTGTGTGTGTGTGTGTTCTGACAACCCACCAGGATGCAATATGAAACATAATGAGCTCTATTGTGTGTAGCCTGTATGTGCGTGTGTGTGTGCGGGCGCTTGTGTATAGATCTGTTCCTCGAGGGGAAATGTCTCTTCTGCAGAGATATATATGGGTGTCACACACACGTTTAGTGTCACATCCATGTCGTACCCGTGTCTCACACACACACACACACACGTCTCGTGTCACATACACACCCATGCACAAACAGACTTGCTGGTTTCCTATAGTGCAGGCCAAAGCCATTTAGAAGAACAGTTCCCGGAGGTTTGCCGCAAATATAATTTAAGTATAAAACGATATTTATCGATTCAAATTGCCCACCAAGCACTTCCTTAACTCCTGAACCATGTGGCGGATGAAAATGTTGAACTTTCGTTGGTGCGTCTCTCTTCTACATGGCTCTGGTGTAAGCTATTGTTTTGTTAAGTCAGGTGAGAGCTCTCTCCCTCTCTCTCTCTCTTACAGATTAATTCCTCCATCTTAGAAACTGCTTGTGTGTGTGTGTGTACAGTATGTGCACGTATGTGTGTGTGTGTGTGCGTGTGCATATGTGTGTGTGACACTCTTGTGTGTGTGTGTCTGCTGTTTTAGAGCGGATGCGAGCTGCTAGGTGCATTCTGCCAAGCTGGCCAATCGCGTCGGGGCAAGTCAGCGTTCTCACGTCACAGAGCCGCGTTGACAATATCACGGGTGACGTCGGGGGCAGATTTCCACATCCTACGCTTAAATCTTCTCTGTGTATCTGTACCATTCAGTCTCTCAGTTGTAGGAGTTTGTTACAATTACAATTAGGTCATTTAGGTCACAATGCTTTTATGCAAAGTGACTTAGTTATGATGAGTACTATTGCAAGGAGCAGAGAGAGTTGCTCAGCCATGTTGTTCAAACATGCTTACAGGTAGACCAAATTCAGGGCTGGAACCCACAACCTTCTAGCATGGAGTCAATATTGTACAATGAGGATTTACTTATATTATATCAGATGAATATGATTTTAATTTAACCCTCCCGCTGTCCTAAGGCATTTCAGCAGACTAGCAGCAGAGGGAGCGAACCGCTGAATGTCATATGTCCGTGTTGTGGTTGCTGCCTGCTACTGGCAAGTGCACCGGGAGGGTTAAATAGTACCAACCTTGTCATACTGTATATAGCATTACATGTAACAATGAAATATACTGTAAATCCAGTCAAATCTACTAAATTGTAGTATGTCATCTATATCCACAGGCAATACAAAGTAGTGTGAATTGGTTTTATAATGTGACACTAATGTGTAATTGCACCATATCTTAAATTAGCCTGTGCAGTGCTAACAATAGCAGTAGGCTTTGTTTCTAGAAATTATGACCGAAAGCTGTGCGTAACCATGTGGGAGAGTGGATGATTTACAGGATAGAATATTTATTTATTTAATCATGCATGTATTTTTTTATGTATTTAATACTACATTCAACATGTCCATCTCCATACTGTAAAGCATGGAGGGGGCCATTTTAACTCTTCTTTACCATCTCCAAAGAGCATGAGGATGGCCAGGTCCACGGCTCGCTTCCAGCCCGAGTCTTTCTGGATGGCGATGCCGTAGCCGGTGGAGGCGAACACCTTCCCACTGCCGATGGTCACCAGCTTGCAGCCCTCATCTCTGCCAGCCATGTAGTTGAGCACCGCCGCGTCATAGATGAAGGCGTCCAGTTTGCTACCAGAGAGAGAGAGAGAGAGAGAGAGAGAGAGAGAGAGAGAGAGAGAGAGAGAGAGAGAGAGAGAGAGAAAAAAAAAAA
>JAODUH010000001.1:879103-903915 GCA_027564835.1 Typhlichthys subterraneus | reverse complement strand
CCCTGACTGCAGGGAGTAAAAACCACAGCGCCAAAAAAGCAGTCAATATCAAAGTAAAAAAAAAAGCCTTTATTTTTTTATATGCTATGAAGATGTATAGCATTATTAGACGGTTTCAAATTCAGAACAGGAATTTCCCTGTGTAACAGGAGGGTTTTTACTAGTTGGAAAGGTAGTGGCATAAGAACTACATTACTCATAATTATCCCTGAACTGAACTGTGGAGCAGACACTGATAAACACTGACGCTACTCAGTGTTTATACTCAGCTGAACATTCTCTAGCAATAACGTTCCAAGGAGGTTAAATGTTAAACTAACTTTTAGTGTAATGTTCTGTAAATGTTTTATTTATTTTTAAACAATATATAGGTAATTAATATAATTAAATTGAATAGCCTAGTTTTGATCAAAGCTTAGCTATATATTAATTGTTTATCACTCCATATTGTCTATGGTACCTACATGTGCTGAAGCTCAGGGGAATATTTCACATTTGACAGTTGTCAAGACAAATTGTGAGTATGGTGTTTTTCGAAAGGTATATTCTGTCCGTGTGTGGTGGGTTTTGTAATTTTTTTATTTAATTATAATAAATATTTTATGAACTGCAGTGACATTTTGTTTATTGAAATACAGGACATTATACAAAAAGGACATTTGATTAATACCTTTTAAAATGTAAGTATTGCAGTATGTGGGGGAGGGGGGGAGAGAGTTGAGATGGAAATAGGCCAGTTCCTCTGGCTCTAGCTTCAGCAGTGCACCCAGAAGCACTACGGACTGAAATACTCATCATAATAGTTAATTTGTGTAATTAATCATAACCAGCTGAAATGTATCCTGCAGTAGAATCATGTCTGCCAGGATGAGTTCCCCCTGCTGGATCATCACGCCCAGATCAAAACTCATAGGGTGTCTTTATTACCAGGGGTCCTGGGGTCCACATCTGGGAACTCCAAGAAGACAGACAGCGCTGACTTGCAGTTGGCTTCCTCAGCTGCCTTTTTATCTATAACATGAAGGCAGAGACAGCCCAGCTGTAATAATAGAACAGTTGCACAAATGTCTGAAGAGGTTCTGAACTTCCCGGGGGATATGTGTTCAATGGCATTATCTGCTTCAGCTGTATCAGGTCTGGGCACATGTGGCTACACAGTATGTCCTCTGAGACTAGCCATCAGGTAGTTCATTCACAAATTCTGCTCTGAGTCTGGAAGCAGGGGAAACAAGTAAATTGTCTTAGCTGAGCTATGGTTTTAAGGATAACCGACTTGGTCAAATGCAATTTTATAGGCTTGCCTTCGTGTAATTTATTTAGTTGGAGGTTTTTATTTTCTATTCTTGTTAACTGTTGCATTTTTGTTTTAGATTACACATTTTATTTTATTCACATTCTGCTTGCATTTTTTGTCTTTTAGATAATTCTTAATTGTAATGGAGTATTCTGTTCAAAAGCACTTTACTGTAAACATTAAAAATATTTGTATGTGCTTAAAAGTAGTAGTAGTGGTGGTGGTTGTTGTTGTTGTTAAGTAAATATTAAGATTTCCTGCAGGTCTGAGACAGGTCTATAACAATGCATAAAGCTAAATGTTTCAAATCTGAAGGGTAGCAGAAAGAGATATACGCACATAGTCATACTTGCACTTCTCTGGATAGCTGAATGGAAAGTAAATGTGCATGGCCTTTTTTCACTCTCACATGCGCAGCAGCATGTTCTGGACCATACTGCTTCCAGTCTTGTGTGTTTATAGGAACACAACAGGTGGCAAACATATGCTTGTTCTGATCATGGGCACCAGATATTTTTTTTATTGCTATAATCAGACAGTCTCTGTTTTTCATCTGCTGCTGTTTTATGCCAGCCAATAAAAAATAAATGTTAATTGATTCACATTGCACAGTCAACAGATTTGTGTGAGTACACTAAATGTTAAAAAGAACAACCAACCAAAAATGAACAGTAAAAAAAAAAAAAACATTATGTTCCATGTTGAATGCTGCATAGAATATGTTCATATGACTATCAGAAGAAAGGTGACTGCCAAGGTCAACAGGAAACCCACTGTATCTCCATACAGTGGTGGCTATCCTGTGGAGGCCCATGCCCCATAGGCGCACCATAACAGAACATCCTCTGGAAGGTTCCTTGCTCTTATCACATTGAGATGGGTTCAGCATAGGATTAGGGTGAGACTATAGGATCAAAGTCTTAAAGATAATGACATCTGAGCTCACCTTGTTGTCAAATTCACCAAATATCCTCTCGGTCCGCTAGTTCTGTGTGTGCTGGAAAAATGATCTGGTATTTCTGCACAGTCCTGTCTCCATAAATAGTAACACAAAGTGGTGCAGACCGCAAATAACAATGTCCTAGACTTCCTAACAATGTGTGGGGCAGCGCTTCTGAGGGAGCACTCTATGGCCCTGAAGGGAGCGTGGTTTTTGTTTTGATCATCATCAACCTTTAATGAGTGTAACATAATAATAATAAATCACATCACAATTTTATTGTATGAAATATAACAAATACTTTTCATAAAACAAATTACATTTTAGAACTGTATCACATTACGTATGAACATTTCATTTTGAACCTAATCACAATGTGATTTTGATATTGTTGTAAATAAAATCGTGAAATACACACTGGCATCGTAGCTCGGCAATATAGTACAATATTGTGTGTTTTTTGTTCTTCTTTTGGACAATGTAAACGGTACACCCATCCCCCAACAGCACACACCGGCAAACGGCGTCTGCATTCACCTCTGCGGAGGCGCAGCGTTCACTGAGCATGCGGGACTGGAAAGGGGGCGCTACAGACTGTAGCACAGGCAGATGTTGCACTGAAACGGTTTCCTTGTCCAAATGATTCATTTGCGTACTATTTTGTGTGTAGTAACCTGAGTATTTATTACCGATTCGGTAATAATTTCACTCGTATAGTATAATATATGTTAGTGTCGATATGTTTTTATTTAGGTGAACACCTTATGCGCAAAGCTACTATTCTGTCGAGGGGGACAATATTTGCACAACACTGGAGAGGGGGCTGGAGGGGGGAAAACGTCCAGTACGTCGGTCTTTGTTTCTGGCAAGAAGGAAAACTAAGCGAGATTGCAAACGGTGAGATTTTAATACATCCGATTTTCGCGTGTACGTAAGTCAACTAGTTTGTTTATATAATTTTGTCGGTGTTTGGCATATTGTGTGTGATGTGCGCTTTCACTTTTGATAGACTAAAGATAATATAGAAGACCGACATTTCACTGCCGCGCGCAGTGGGCAATGAATGAAAATAGTTTGTGGAATTGTTTTAGAGCGGAGGACGGAGGGTACGGGAGGCGCGGTGGATCAATCATCTTCATTCTGCAAGATGCTCTTACCTTTCACATCTCGCTAACAAGATTATTGTGTCAAGTAATCATACAGAAAGAGCATGGCCGGCTAGGCTAGCAAATCTAGCTCGCTAGCAGGCTAGCTATCGTCCGTCATAATGCTGTCTTCTTCGACCGATACACGTTGTTGTCGTAGTGTTGTTGTTTTTGTTATGTAAAATGTCATTATCAGACTAAAGTTAATGCAAAACATGGTCGAAGTCAAGTACGATACGTAAGTGAATAAACACAACTAACTACAGTACCCACAGGCGACTGCAAGGCCTGGCTAACATTCATTGCTAGCTGGGGCTGATGTGAAAGTGGGCTATTGATAAATATAAACAAACCATCAAATGAGCGTTTTACCTAAGTGTGATTTCATCACATGTCCATTGAGTTTCAATAGTCCCTTGAAAAACGAGTCCGACTATGCTGTCAATTTAAAACCTGTGTTACTTAATCTTGTATTTATCTCCATAGATGGTGAGTGACTAATTCTTTGTTGACCACACTTAGTGACCAATGTAACAAATATGTTACATGTTGTTACAACGTTCAGTATTTTGTAAAGTCTGCGAATTTGAGTACCTGATCCAGCCAATCAGACCCATCTCATATGGCTATAAAACAATGCAGTTCATTTATAACCAGGTGGAATTTTGAATGCGGTGGTTTACATTAAGTTTAAACACTTTTTCTGGTTTTAAAATATCATGGACATTTTCTGAACAGCACATTGTCTTTACAGAGGATTTCTTGCTGGTGTTGCACATTCCTGGTCTCCGTTGAGTGATGTCCACCCCGGACCCCCCTATGGGAGGGACACCTCGGCCAGGACCATCCCCCGGCCCTGGACCCTCTCCGGGAGCCATGATGGGCCCTAGTCCTGGTCCATCTCCTGGCTCTGCCCACACCATGTTGGGGCCGAGCCCGGGACCACCTGGATCTGGGCATCCGCACCCTCAAGGACCCTCAGGATATCCTCAGGACAACATGCATCAAATGCACAAAGTACATATATACACAGCATTTTTTGTGCTTTTTCAGTGTGAAAGGAGATCACCAAGTCCGTCCCATTTCTTGTTGTGTATGAGTATTTTGTATCTTCCACAGTCGATGGAAGGTATGCATGAGAAGGGAATGCCAGATGACCCGCGCTACAGTCAGATGAAGGGCATGGGCATGAGACCAGGAGGGCACAGTGGCATGGGACCTCCTCCGAGTCCAATGGACCAGCACTCCCAAGGTAACACGCAATACACCAGGAGGTCTTTAAGCAGAGGGAAATGGCTAATGCTTGCACCACAAGATGGTGGTAGTTTCTCTAAAACACACTGGCTAGCGTACATGGGCCATGGTGTTTGTGCCGTTTAATGTCAGTTATTCTGACAGTTTTCCTGTCGTTACTACCGTCTGAGTGGTAGTGTGTCTCCTCCTCACCCATGTGTTTTCCCCCCACAGGTTACCCTTCTCCTTTGGGAGGCTCAGACCATGCCCCTAGTCCTGTCCCAGCCAACGGCCCTCCCTCTGGCCCTATGATGCCAGGCGGGCCCTCTGGGCCTGGGGCTGGCCCTATGGACGGCAGCGGGGACCCTGGCCAGGGCATGGGCCCACAGAGCCGCGGTGGCGGCCCCCCGGGGCCAGGCGGACCTGGGGTTGCTGCAGGGGGACCAGGCGCCTCAGGGGGACCAACTCCGTTCAACCAGAGCCAGCTGCACCAACTCAGAGCCCAGATCATGGCTTACAAGATGCTTGCCCGCAGTCAGCCCTTGCCGGAGCACCTGCAGATGGCTGTGCAGGGCAAGAGGCCCATGCCCGGCATGCAGCAGCAGCCGATGCCCGGCATGCCCCCCTCCAGTGGACCTGGAGTCGTGCCTGGGCCTGGTCCGGGACCAGTGCAGGCGAATTACAATAGACCACATGGTGAGGTGTCCAGAGCCCTTGTTTACCATCATGTTTCTGTCTGTGCTTTTTCACTAAGACAAAGACAACACACACACACACAAAAAAAAAAGAAACAATTAAATGCTTCAACAGAGACCCCTGGTGGCTGAATGTCATACTGTATTATTGTTTTGCATTTTGCAGTCATCTGAATGACCTCCATGAATTAGGCACCCCTTTTAACAAGAATGTGATGAGTGTGATAAGTTTTGATTAGTTTGTGCACGCAGAATAAAAACCATTTAAGGTTACATGCTAAACCTATCAGCAATTTGTCCCAAGATCAACAAGAGGAGGATGATGTAATCTGTTTACAAAAAATAAACCTCAATAGTACTTAATAACGAGGCACAAATGTTTGTTTTGTTTGCACAAACATGCACAAATAATGCACAAACATATCCATTAGTTAAGCCATTAACACTAATGGAATGCACAGGACATCACACAACTGAAGAAAAAACAAATGGAACGTTTCATTTCTCTAAAACAGTTTGAGCACAAATGTTAATTTTGCGTACACAAACAATTTACAAACGAGGCTAAATACTGTTATTCAGATTCTTATATGGCGTGCAAGCTTTACGGAGGTATCTGAATGTTGTCATTGTTGTAATAACAGTATGTTGTCCATCGTTGTCAGGTATGGTCGGTCCAAATATGCCACCTCCTGGGCCCTCAGGCGTTCCCCCAGGTATGCAGGGCCCACCTACAAATGGACCTCCAAAAGCATGGTCTGAAGGTAAACCTACGCCTGACAGACATAGACGGTTACATTGGGACAGCACAGATACAGTAAACTACCTCAGTTACATTGGGACAGCACAGATACAATAACCCACAGCATAGATACAATAACTTACACCTCAGTTACATTGGGACATCACAGATACAGTAACCTACCTCAGTCACATTGGGACAGCACAGATACAATATCGGCCATTCTAAACTGATGTCTTTCTTTCCCCAGGACCAATGGTGAATGCTGCTGCCCCCTCTAGCACCCCCCAGAAGCTGATCCCACCTCAGCCGACAGGCAGGCCCTCCCCTGCTCCCCCATCGATGCCTCCGGCAGCCTCCCCCGTCATGCCCCCCCAGACCCAGTCTCCAGGACAGCCGGCCCAGCCCCCACCCATGATGCTACATCAGAAGCAGAACCGCATTACGCCCATCCAGAAACCCCGCGGGCTGGACCCAGTGGAAATCCTCCAGGAGAGAGAATACAGGCAAGACAATGGGCTATGCTGATGCTCCTCATGCATGCATGTGTATGCGTGTGCACCACTGTATCAAGCAGGTTTAAAGCTGCTGTTGTATACGTACAGGTTAAAGTACTACAGCTGACTACAGAAAAGTATATCATCATATTGTTATATCCTCCAGGCTACAGGCTCGTATTGCTAACCGTATCCAAGAGCTGGAAAACCTTCCGGGCTCCTTGGCTGTGGACCTGCGCACAAAGGCCAACATTGAGCTCAAGGCCCTCAGACTACTTAACTTCCAGAGACAGGTAGGCATGCAGCCATTTGACTAGAACAACATCACTGTATATTAAATGAGGGAACATTTGGCAAATCACTGATCCTATCAATGGATCCTATTATCCCTGCATTTGCTATATATAAATGCATAATATTACACGAGTAGGTATTACACAAACGTAACAGCGTCAGACACATTCTCTAACTGAAGCTTCCCTCTCCCACTGCGCCTACAGTTGCGTCAGGAGGTCGTGGTGTGCATGCGCAGGGACACGGCCCTGGAGACGGCCCTCAACACTAAAGCCTACAAGCGCACCAAACGCCAGTCACTACGCGAGGCTCGCATCACGGAGAAGCTGGAGAAACAGCAGAAGATCGAGCAGGAGCGCAAACGTCGTCAGAAACACCAGGTGCGCAGGGAAGCCCTCCCGAGGCGGGAGCAGTTCACACTAACGTTGTTTTCCGAGGCGGGTGAATACGCCCATGCATTTGGCCTGCGTGCACTCACCATATCCCAGCATAACCAACACACTGTCCCTGAAATGAATGATCACATGAGTAGACCACTCCAAGCGCGGGCTGTGTTGGCAACATGGCGATGAAGAGTAGTCTCTCTCCGTGAAGGCTACTCTGACAGCTACATAAACGCTCACATTATCCATACTAGACCAGAATGAATTTGTAAGACTGGACTCCATTACTAAAAAGATGAAAATGCAACTTCAGTTGCAGTAGTTAACTGTCTAATCATTCATTGTCTTTATAATTCCTGGTTGGTTGGTTGGATGTTTGGTGGTTTAGGAATACCTCAACAGCATCCTGCAGCATGCCAAGGACTTCAAGGAGTTTCACCGCTCCATCACAGGCAAGATCCAGAAGGCTACCAAAGCTGTGGCCACCTACCATGCCAACACTGAGCGTGAGCAGAAGAAGGAGAACGAGCGTATTGAGAAAGAGAGAATGCGGAGGCTGATGGTGAGGCCCTTATGTAACATTTGACACCCTATCGGGGCACTCTATCCTCGTAGGGGAAATGTTCTAGAGCGGATCCACTCAAGGCAAACATGCTTTTGGACAGTTTTCCTACCAAGTTAATGTTTTTGTAATGCTGGTTTTCGCCACATGGGGGGGGGGGATTTCAGACACACATCTCCGACGAGAATGTACCTTTTACCCTGCGTGTTGTTGTTTTTTCTAACAAGGGCCTGACTGTCTCAACATGTCTTTCCAGGCTGAGGACGAGGAGGGTTACCGCAAGCTCATCGACCAGAAGAAAGACAAGCGTCTGGCCTACCTGCTGCAGCAGACAGACGAGTATGTGGCCAACCTCACCGAGCTGGTGCGCGCCCACAAGGCTGTCCAGGCGCTCAAGGAGAAGAAGAAGAAGAAGAAGAAGAAGAAGAAGGTGAGTGAGGCGGGCGCACGCCGGCAACGCCTTTCCCGCTGATGGGTCTATCTGGCTTCAAACGTGTGCTTTTGTCTTTCCCCTTCATTAGAAGCCAGAGGCGGCAGACGGTGGTGCTACTGCCTTAGGACCTGACGGAGAGGTGAGTTGCGGTTAGTGGTAGAGTCACGGTTCACTGTGTATGTTGGCCACATAGTACACAGTGAAAGCACCGGCAATGTCAAAATGTATGTACAATAAACATATCAAATAGATTAAGCATAATAACAAGTAACAGAATAAGCTTGTAATATCATAATTTGTTACACATCTGTTTTGGACAGGGTATTTCTATATGTATTGAATACAGAAGTGTGATCATTTAGAGCTGGTTTGCCTGTTCCTCTTCTCCCAGCCCTTGGATGAGACCAGTCAAATGAGTGACCTCCCCGTGAAGGTCATCCACATGGATAGTGGCAAGATCCTGACCGGCGTGGAGGCTCCCAAGGCTGGCCAGCTGGAGGCCTGGCTAGAAATGAACCCTGGGTTAGTCGGTCTTTTACCTGGGGGACGTGTTTGTGTCAAGTCTTGTTATATATATATATATATATAGTCACTTGTTACGTCATCTAGTGGCGTTGTAAATGACTGGCGTTGCCTTCCCACAGATATGAAGTGGCTCCACGTTCAGACAGTGAAGACAGTGGCTCAGAGGAGGACGAGGAAGAGGAGGTATGCGACGATAGCGCCACCTGCTGGAGCGTTGTGGTGGTTGCGTTTCAGTGTTTTGACCTGCTCGTTGCTTGTCCTGCAGGATGAAGAGGAGGGTCAGCCCCAGTCTTCTTCGGCTCCGTCGGACGACAAGAAGAAGATTCCCGACCCCGACAGTGAAGAAGTGTCTGAGGTGGACGTTCGGCACATTATCGAGTATGGAGTTGTTTATTATTGTTATTGTATCTTTATCAAATGATAGGGTAGTAGAGGTGGAGCCGAAACCGAATACGGTATTCGGATAAGTAGAAATAGTGGTTTGTTTACGAATATTTATTTCTAACAATTAGTTTCTTTTATTATTTGTGTTCGGAATGAAAACAAAAACTGTCATTTAAATTGTGAGTGCGGTGGATACTTCTGCTCCACCTGCTTTGATGACGTGAGAGTAGAAGAACTCGCAGAAGGTTTCAAACCTTGATACAGGCAAAACGTAGCATGCTACATCTAAGCCTGTGTCACACAGTTCCAGATATGACACTGGAGGAATAAAGAGCTATCTAGTCAAGTTGCTGCGCCACTATTTCACCTTTAAAGATGCAGCAGAGCTGATTAGACCGTGGGTTAGGTTAGTATTTGATTGTTTCCAGTTGGATCTACTCCTGCTCCTATAAGCTTGCACGATACAGGTAGATGGTAGGTTTAAAGTTATAAGCAGACAAAAACGTTTTAGCAACCCCATTGTCCAGGATAGATATGGCAATATCCATTTTTATGTGAATAATACAAATACTAATACAAATAATTTGCTGACAAAACAAATATGAATACAAACAGCTTGCTGTCTGCACACCCCTAATAGATAGGTGCAGACATGTACATCAGATGCCGGCTATTATTTTATACAACAGGACATGTTAACTATGACTGCTTGTTTGATGTAATGATGCACACAGTCCATGGGTTTCGATATGTAAGTCGAGTAGTTGGTGACAGCAGTAGTAGAGGTGGAGCCGAAACCGAATACGGTATTCGGATAAGTAGAAATAGTGGTTTGTTTACGAATATTTATTTCTAACAATTAGTTTCTTTTATTATTTGTGTTCGGAATGAAAACAAAAACTGTCATTTAAATTGTGAGTGCGGTGGATACTTCTGCTCCACCTGCTTTGATGACGTGAGAGTAGAAGAACTCGCAGAAGGTTTCAAACCTTGATACAGGCAAAACGTAGCATGCTACATCTAAGCCTGTGTCACACAGTTCCAGATATGACACTGGAGGAATAAAGAGCTATCTAGTCAAGTTGCTGCGCCACTATTTCACCTTTAAAGATGCAGCAGAGCTGATTAGACCGTGGGTTAGGTTAGTATTTGATTGTTTCCAGTTGGATCTACTCCTGCTCCTATAAGCTTGCACGATACAGGTAGATGGTAGGTTTAAAGTTATAAGCAGACAAAAACGTTTTAGCAACCCCATTGTCCAGGATAGATATGGCAATATCCATTTTTATGTGAATAATACAAATACTAATACAAATAATTTGCTGACAAAACAAATATGAATACAAACAGCTTGCTGTCTGCACACCCCTAATAGATAGGTGCAGACATGTACATCAGATGCCGGCTATTATTTTATACAACAGGACATGTTAACTATGACTGCTTGTTTGATGTAATGATGCACACAGTCCATGGGTTTCGATATGTAAGTCGAGTAGTTGGTGACAGCAGTGAAGCCGCTCCCTTTTGATTTTCACTGAGCGTACAGTGTGCTCACTAATGGTGATTATGCACCGATCACTTCCTTATATTCTTTGGGGACGTCTGTTGGACTGTAAGTCGGTAATAACGTTTTGAATGATTGTAATCAGTTAAGGCAACCGGATGCCCAAGTAGATTCCAGCATGGCCCACCATAGCCTCGATAGGCTGTCTAAGTGTGCCTTTTACCCACGTCCCGCCAGACATGCCAAGCAGGATGTGGATGACGAGTACGGCAACGCCGCCTTCAACAGAGGCCTACAGTCGTACTACGCCGTGGCTCACGCTGTCACCGAGAGGGTGGATAAACAGTCGCCACTGCTGATCAACGGGCAGCTCAAACAGTACCAGGTATGTGCACGCCTACTGTTAATGCTGCCTTCACATGGAACGCGGCAGACGGCAGGATATCATGTTAGCGGACGAGAGCAGGACGGCAAAATGATTTGTGGCAACGGCAAACGGCATGCTGTTAAAAGTAAAAATATTTTCCTTCGACATTTACAACTGGATGATCTTAGCTCCCTCACACACGGAGAAAACATCGACAACGAGAAGGTAATACCTTTGGTGCAAGAATACTAGATGTATGTATGTAATTATGTCAATTATTAAATATAACAGTTGCCACTAAATAATTGTGTTGAATTTATTTGTATGACATTTTTTGTAAACAATGCAACATTACCATAGCAACTGCCATTCCGATTTTTTTTTTGCCGTGCCTTCCAGAATGTGTTTGTCATCTGCTGTGTTCCACGTGAACGCAGCATAAAGAATATATTGAAGATTGACACACTGTGTACAACAACAACAACATGTGCACAAATCAATAGCCTAAAACTAATCAGGCTAGCATAAATGCTTTCCCTCTCTCATTCAGATCAAAGGCCTGGAGTGGCTGGTATCGCTGTACAACAACAACCTAAATGGCATCCTGGCTGACGAGATGGGCTTGGGAAAGACCATCCAGACCATCGCCCTCATCACATACCTCATGGAAAACAAACGCATCAACGGGCCCTTCCTCATCATCGTGCCACTGTCGTAAGCACAGCTGCCTCTTATCTGTGTTAGAAATGCAGTGTATTTATATTCAGGAAACTGCTCTGCACAAGCCCAATGTTTTAAAAAAGATATATGTTTAGGCCACTGGGTGGCAGCAGAGAGCTAAATGTGTTCACATTCCCTGTTTCCCTTGCTTTTAGGACTCTGTCCAACTGGGTGTATGAGTTTGACAAGTGGGCGCCATCTGTAGTGAAGGTCTCTTACAAGGTCAGTGACTGTTTGTATGACATTTCCCCCAGATTCATTTAGGTAGACGTGGTGATGAGTTGTGTGTCATATCGCCGTGGAGGTTGCGGTCATGTGCACTCGTGAAGCTTTGTGTTAGCTGGTTCTGTCATGAATGTGAGAATGATACTGGTGTTTTCTTGTGTTTCCGGTTACTTCTAGGGTTCCCCAGCTGCTCGCCGCGCGTTTGTTCCCATCCTCCGTAGCGGCAAGTTCAACGTCCTGCTCACCACTTATGAGTACATCATCAAGGACAAGCAGGTGTTGGCTAAGGTAAGGCACTGTCACTCTTCATTTAATGTATTGGTGCATTCATTGACCCGAATGAACAGCGTTGAGGATGGCACTGAAAGGAAATGCAACATCCACTGACGCTCGCTGCCGTTCTCACTGGCTACTGTAATGTCTCTGACCACAGCTGCGCTGGAAGTACATGATTGTGGACGAGGGCCATCGCATGAAGAACCACCACTGTAAACTGACTCAGGTGTTGAACACACACTACTTGGCGCCGCGCCGCCTCTTACTGACGGGTACCCCGCTTCAGAACAAGCTGCCTGAGCTCTGGGCCCTGCTCAACTTCCTGCTGCCCACCATCTTCAAGAGCTGCAGCACCTTTGAGCAGTGGTTCAACGCCCCCTTTGCCATGACCGGAGAGAAGGTGCGTTGGAGTCTTATTGTTGAAACCGTTGGAATGGTTTATAAATGTGACTCCCAAATGTTATGTAGTGGGGAATACCTGCGCCCCCCCCCCCCCTTCCCCTAGCATGCATGCACTTTCAAGCCAAAGTAGTGAGATGGGAAGACCTGTGTAGTTCTGGGTGACCTTGTAATTTGGCCAAGCACAGAGTTTTGTTCTTCCCGTATCCGGGATCGACAAGAGTTCCTTGTGAGCCCAGTTCTTTCCAGAACTTCAGCCATTGCCTTTCCATAACAAAGCCTCCTCCACCTCACGTGCCAGGTGGACCTGAATGAAGAAGAGACCATCCTGATTATTCGCCGTCTGCACAAAGTACTGCGTCCCTTCCTCCTGCGTCGACTCAAGAAGGAAGTGGAAGCCCAGCTGCCCGAGAAGGTCAGGCTTCCATAATGATTATTACAAGCTTGTATTGTGTTCAGTCGTATACTTTGCTTAAACACGATTTTGAAAACAGGGCTACTTTTGTCAGCACACAATTCACACAACCATACACACAACCAGCATAAAACCTCAGATCTTTTGCAAAATGTAACACTTCATTCAAAACTACACAGTCTTTTGTAAAAAATAAAATTGTATATATATAATAATTTTGTCACCGTGTAATGTAAAATCAGACAATACATCAATGCATTTTTAAAGGTTACATTTACCTGTTGTACTGAAAATTAGAAGAGAACATAAACTACTGAAAATAGAATATAGTACATACTGTAAACACAACAAAAACATTTGTGAGAAAGAATACATTACAGTAAAAAACCCAAAGGATAATTTCTTCGCCTAATTGGACCTGGCCTTAGCATTTTGTTAAAATCACAGCTATGTCCTCTCTCACAAGACAGTGAGGAAAGACTTTCATCTTTCCTTGCATAGACCCTACATCAGTTTGGTTACATGCCTTCTCCATGGCTTGATTGAGGGGTATCCTGACATATGGAGGAGTATGTGTTGGCCCACATATTCACATTTTGTTGTAACGACCTATGTTGGCATTGTGGTGGAGGGTGATATTACCACCATGTTGGCCTGGGACATTCTAAAAACTGTATATCTGTGGACACTTGGTTTTCTTCATCTTACAGAACTGTACAATGTTACCTTCATTTCTGTTGCAGCAGGTAAACCTGACTGATGCCTTTTTATAGTGCTTCTTTCTGGCTGATTGGTTAGTTTAGAGTTTAGCACCTAAGTGTCTGTTCACCTGATGGCCTGGTTTGATCAGTTGTTTCATAGGTGTGGTATTTTGGAAGGCAGTGCTTTGAAATCGCAAAGAAGTGATATTGTGTTGGATTTCTTTGTCTAATATAGATAGTTTGTGTTTAATATTTAGTATTTCACTGTGCGTAGTGTTTTGCAAAAAGTGTGAGGCTGAGAATGTGCTTATATTTGTGCATATATGGGCTGTGGTTTTGCTCCCCATGTGGAAGGTTTCACTAACTGTGTGTTACATAACATTTTAGTGTTTAAGCAATTGAGCAAAACCTGTAAGATATGCTTAAATCATTGTATTTTTGATGTCCTTCATGAAACAGTTTTTTCATTGCTGCAGGTGGAGTATGTGATCAAGTGCGACATGTCGGCCTTGCAGAGGGTTTTATACAGACACATGCAGGCCAAAGGTGTCCTGCTCACCGACGGCTCAGAAAAAGACAAGAAGGTAAAAAACCAAGCAGATAACACTTGGTATCTTGGTATCCAAGTCATGTGTTTATCATTTAAAAAATGTGACAATTTGCACAGAATTTCAATAGGAAAGGGTTAATAAATAACGTCTAAAGCAATAAATGTGTGTTTTGAATAAAGTTCTTTTGTGTTCCAGGGTAAAGGTGGTACAAAGACCCTGATGAACACTATTATGCAACTGAGAAAGATCTGCAATCACCCCTACATGTTCCAGCACATTGAGGTATGAAACAGCCCCACCTTAAACTATTGTTTGAGCAGTATCATTGACAAAGCTAAATTACTACAATCTATAAATGGCCAATGAGACTATATTGTGCACTTGAAAATGTTGTATTGTCATTTTTTTTGTAGGAATCGTTCTCGGAGCATCTGGGTTATTCTGGTGGAATAGTGTCTGGGTGAGTAGACCTTGGTGTGAGTACTTAATGAATAAATGTTTCCGCACTTGATTCTAATCCTCTGCGTTGTTGTTCTCTGAAGCCCTGACCTCTACCGCTCCTCTGGGAAGTTCGAGGTGCTGGACCGCATCCTGCCCAAGCTGAGGGCCACCGACCACAAAGTGCTGCTGTTCTGTCAGATGACGTCCCTCATGACCATCATGGAAGACTACTTCGCCTACCGCAACTTCAAGTACCTGCGCCTGGATGGTAAGGTCGCAAAGACGGAAGCCTGCGTGGGACACACTTCCTCTTTCTGGTCACAGTGCTTGTGATATGCTGTGATATTCTTAAAGCATTGCTTCTGTTTATCTGATGTTGTTGTCTTTGTTTGTGTGGTGCAATTATGTTTGTGGTGTAATTAATCTGCAGGTGTAGTGGAACACAGTTTGAAAAATTATGTAAATTGATTATTTTATTATTTTTCACTTTAGGTTATTAATTTAAATTCTTTACATGCCCAGTAAACAAATAACTGTACTTTTACTTAGTATTAGACAGCGTGGCAGTATGACTACTTATAAGAGGAAAGTAAGAAAACAATAACAATACTTGAATGAATGAATGAATTAATACATTTATTAAATTAAATATAAAAACAAATTCAATTGGGAGTTACATTCTCATTCTGTCCATTCTGACAGTCGTCATTGGATTAGATTACTAGTAAAGTGATTCTTATCCAAACTAATGCTATATTGAACTAAATTCAACTGGGCCTTTGGCCCCTCAGTACTGGCAGTGGTTGTTTCCTGTTACAGTTGTCTTATGCGCAGCACATTAATTGTTTTGCTGTACACCAAATCAACCTTAAACCCATGTCTGGTAACCCACAGGGACCACCAAGGCCGAGGATCGTGGCATGCTGCTGAAGACCTTCAATGACCCGGCTTCTGAGTATTTTGTGTTCCTGCTCAGCACCAGAGCTGGAGGCCTCGGCCTGAACTTACAGTCTGCCGACACCGTCGTCATCTTTGACAGTGACTGGAACCCTCACCAGGTACTAGCACCCGCCATGCTAAATGCCATTGTTACTTTTGATAATTTTGTTAGACACCACTGGGTTTATTTGTTATCATATTAAATACGTAAGTATTGTCTAAATGAGAGAGAATTCTGATTAACTTCTATGAAGCTTGCTAAACAGTCTAAAAAATGCGTTTAATCTTTCCATTGTAATCGATACGCTATATGTGTACTGTGCTGTATTTGTTTTTCTATCTGTGACCCACCTAAATGCCACGGTATACTTCAGGTGACCACTCAAAGTAGCGTTCGCATGTGCGTGTGCGACCGGCGCAAACAGGACTTAAGCGAAAACGTCTCACACCCCCCCTTCACACAACGTCGACGCAGTCGAATGCATCCTCCTCGTGCGTCAACATGCCGCGTCCTCCGTTCAGGCCTCAGCGTTAGCTTGCTAAAAGGTGTAGTCGGGCGATTGTAAGCTAATGACGCGATCCGCCGGTCCATTCTGTGTGGATGCTGAAAAAGGAGAGCTGGCGTTTCTCCACAACCTGGCTCTCTAATGCTTTGGAAATGCGTATCTAATTCAGTGGGCGGAACTTCTGAAGGAGCACCTATGGCATTAAAGGCCGAGGTGTTTTTAGTTTGGATAGAGTTGAAATAGCAGCAATTCTTCCACAGCATCGCTGACTCCATCTTTTTGAACTAGTGAGTGAAATTTGACGCAAACCAACGTCACTGGTAATACAATGCGTGTCTCCGCGGGCTTGGAAGTGTACCGCGGACTCGGCTGGGGAAGGCTGACGGCCATGCGCCTCTTGTCTCTCCTCCACCTCTCTCCCCCAACCCCCACAGGACCTGCAGGCCCAGGACCGCGCCCACCGCATCGGGCAGCAGAACGAGGTGCGCGTGTTGCGGCTGTGCACCGTCAACAGCGTGGAGGAGAAGATCCTGGCAGCGGCCAAGTACAAGCTGAACGTGGACCAGAAGGTGATCCAAGCGGGCATGTTCGACCAGAAGTCCTCGGGCAACGAGCGGCGGGCCTTCCTGCAGGCCATCCTGGAGCACGAGGAGCAGGACGAGGTCGGGACGAAGGGGGGCAGCCGCACGGGGGCCGTGTGGGTGGGCGTGAGTTGAACTCTCTTTTGTTAACACCCGCTCACTCCACCCGCTCCATTTTCTACCATTGTTCCATTCCTCCTCCATATTGCATTTATACTGATATTCCGTTCTCATGTGAACACATAGGCTCGCTTCATACCATATGTACAGTACAATAGAAACAGTTCCTAGTTGTTTGTAGCTGGCTGATGTGCATGTACTGTATGTATTCTAACCCTGACTCATTCGCACCGTGTAGATTAGTCCTGCTACATCTACTGTTGTGTTTAGTAAACATTTATATCTATTTGCGCTATTGTAAAAAACGAATATACCAAGCAACAGGACACATAGTCGAGCCACACCGGCGCACCCGTTCAGAGGCTTGGCTCTGAGGTGCCACGGGGGTTTGCCCACAGCCACTTCTAACTGTTGCTGTCACGCTTGTCCACAGGAGGAAGATGAGGTGCCAGATGACGAGACTGTCAACCAGATGATCGCCAGAAGCGAAGAGGAGTTTGAACAGTTCATGGTTGGTGCTGGCCGCTGCCAGTTATTACAAACCACCAGTATTACCAAACTTGACCCCTGCTCTGAGAATGATCTACTCATCTATACCCCACACACACACACACACACACACACTGCACAGCGCATGGACCTGGACAGGCGCCGCGAGGATGCCCGCAACCCCAAGAGGAAACCGCGTCTGATGGAGGAGGACGACCTGCCCAGCTGGATCCTGAAGGACGACGCCGAGGTGGAGAGGCTGACCTGTGAGGAGGAGGAGGAGAAGATGTTCGGCCGCGGCTCCCGGCAGCGCAAGGAGGTGGACTACAGCGACTCCCTCACGGAGAAGCAGTGGCTCAAGGTGAGGGCGAGTGACTACAGGACGTGGACAGGGAAATCACAATAACACCTGCTTTGCTTTTATAATGGAAGATTGAACATCTGACTAAGTATCTGCCCTCTCATTGGCTGTGAGCGCTTTAGAAGAACCACAAGGTATGTTCATGGGAATTTTTGGCGCCGTGCTTTACAACACTGCATCTGACGCTTTGCATTGCACTTGGTGAGGTAAGGCTTGGATGCAGCTGCTCAGCCATGGAAACCCATTCCATGAAGCTCTCTACGCACTGTTCTTGAGCTAACCCGAAGGCCACACGACGTTTGGAGATCTGTAGCTATTGACTCTGCAGAAAGTTGTGGACTTCTGCGCACTGAGCGCCTCAGCATGCGCTGACCCCGCTCTGTGATTGTATGTGGTCTACCACTTCATGGCGGAGCTTCTCTTGTTCCCATTCGCTTCCACTCTGTTATAATACCACTAACAGGTGACCGTGGAATATTTAGTACTGAGGAAATGTCACGAATGGATTTATTGCACAGGTGGCGACCTATCACAGTACCACGCTTGAACTCAGTGAGCTCCTGAGAGCGACCCATTCTTCTACAAATGTTTGTAGAAGCAGTCTGCATGCCTAGGTGCTTGCTTTTATACACGTGGCCATGGAAGTGAATTTAATGATTCAGAGGGGCGTCACAGCCCATTTTGGCAATATAGTGTATATAAAATATTGTGTAATGCACCTTTTTAATGTGTGTGTGTGTGTCCCCAACCCCCCCCTACCCCCCACCCCCCACTCACACGCCACAGGCCATAGAGGATGGCAACCTGGAGGACATGGAGGAGGAGGTGCGCCACAAAAAGACCACCAGGAAGCGTAAGAGGGACCGCGACCACCACCACCATCACCACCACCACCACGAGGGGCCGGCCACGCCCAGCTCCAGCGGGGGGCGGGTCCGCGACAAGGACGAGGAGGTGAAGAAGGCCAAGAAGCGCGGGCGCCCGCCCGCCGAGAAGCTCTCCCCCAACCCGCCCTCCCTCACCAAGAAGATGAAGAAGATCGTCGACGCCGTCATCAAGTACAAAGATGGGTGAGAACATAGTGGGGGAGAGAGATCCTCACACACGCGTGTGTGTGTCTGTGTGTGTGTGTGTGCCTGCTATCGCAATACAATGGTATTAACACCCCAGCTTCCCTCTCCCGCTGGTTTGCAGCAGTAATGGGCGGCAGCTGAGCGAGGTCTTCATCCAGTTGCCTTCTCGCAAGGAGCTGCCAGAGTACTATGAGCTCATCCGCAAGCCTGTGGACTTCAGGAAGATCAAGGTACGGGTAGAGAGAAAGGCTTGAATGAGGTGTTTGGCGGGATACAACGCGTGCACTTGTGATATACACCGACTGCTCTGCATTACCCTGCTTTAAATATCCGTACGTTGTGGAAATTGTTTGTGTGTTTATTATTATGGAGTCCCAACTCAAAGTAAAGTATTTCATTATATTTGAGTCAGAGGCTGTCACTACAGTTGGATATGAAAGGAAAACAAGGCCCAGGTGGAAATTGTCCAGAGATGAACCCAGACTATAAAGCCTCTGGACAGTTGTTCACGCCAGTCCTTGTGTCTTCTCCCCCTGCCACGTAGGAGAGGATTCGAAGCCATAAATACCGCAGTCTGAACGACCTGGAGAAGGATGTGATGCTACTCTGTCAAAATGCACAAACATTCAACCTGGAGGGCTCTCTGGTGAGCGGCTGCTCCAATGTCTCTTCTGATCTGCCACTCATTTGTACGACGTTTCAGATACGATTTTATGGTGTTCAGCCTTTAAAAAAATGAACCTGAATGTAATGAACCAGGATATATAGAGGGCTCTTTGGGCATAGGCTTTATGCTTTACTATCGGAGGATCAAATAACTGTTAATCTGCGCTATATGTGCAGAAACCCGCAGGCCAAAGCACCTTTCTCTGTCATGCAGAGCGTGGCTCTATGCTACAGTACAGTTCCCTCTGCTGATATAAACTGGCTTTACAAAAATATAATATTTTGCCATAATCTATATAGCCTATATTTAACAACCCGATACGAGCCTGGTCTGAAAACAACTCGCAGGGAATTCTCCTAATAATTATTAAAAGTTTAGATGTAGTTTATTTATATATATATATATATATATATATATATATATATAATTATTATTTATTATAAGTCAGAGATAACTAATGCTTAGCCTTTAAAAATTAGAGCATGCTACGGCTGTCTTGGCAAGATTGTCAGCATCGGATCATCAAATAATAACACCCTGTTAACCTGCGCTTTGCAGAACAGCTTTATCTAGGATGCAGGCTATAGGCTTCCTCCCGCGGACAACACTGGTCTTACAAAATATAATATTTTGCAATCATATATTTAAATAATGTATCTACTCTTAAATGCCTGTCAGAAGCAGACTATATGGTCTAAAAATGTCCCACAGATAATTCTGCGCCACCTCAACTATGCTGCTCCACAAGTAAGATGACTCGAAAACTTCCGTAAACGAGTTGAGACTTGACGTGATATTTGATCGTTGCCACCGCTCACTTCCAAATCGGTCCAGATTGATAAATGCCGACCTTTGCGTGGAAATGATCGTACGCACGTTTCATAGATGAGGGCCAGTGTCTTGTCGTGGGATCCGCTCATGTTTTATCTACTCCGTATGTACTATCATTGTAGTAGGGCTGCATCATTCTGGATAAAACGAGAATCACTATTAAAGATCCTGTATGCATTCTTCCTTTATGCTAATTTGTGCCTGTTAACCCTCAAAGGAGCATTTACCATTAAAATAATATGCTCAATATCAAATAATAAAAAACCCAGGTCCCAGAGCCGACACATGATGGGAACAACAGACTTCATTTGCCATTACTTAGTAAAATGACCAAGTAGTTTGGATGCCTCACACTTTTAGAGCAAATCACACAGAGTGTGTCCGTGAGCTCCATTTTCATTTTCCAAGTTTAGAATTGTATCACAGGCTAGTGCATTGGGGACATTTTGTTTCACTATCTTAAGAGAGGACTGTGTGTGTGTGTGTGTGTGGGGGGGGGGGTGTTCTAGAGTGTACTAGAAGTAAGCTTTATGCACAGTTTAGAGGTGAATGAGACGTGCTGTTCCCTGTTCATCTAAAGAGTATAATAAAGAAACACAGTTGCAATCTTTACACCTTCCTCGTCTAAATCATCGAAATAAGTGTCTACATCAAGTAGGCTGTAGGCTGACACGCACTGTCCGTCAACAACTGTCTTGCGGACGCAAGCCCATATATGTGCCAGTGCTTTGTAATAGTCTTTATAGCAGCGTTGTCATGTACATGCACACGACTGTCTCCCTTTGACAGCCCTGGTATAATTATTAGTCGCTGGCAAGAAACGTTTTTATGTGCCTTGTTTGAGAATTATTAACCAAGACTACTTTGTGTCTGCACACATTGTTTCCTATGATCAATTTTGGTGTAACAAAGAAATACATATTTTTATATGCTTAGTTGAAAACGCTTACACTCTATTAGTGTTCTGTCTCTGGGGCCTAGACATGGCACTTCTGTACAGTGGCGCTTTGCATGCACAGTCAACGTGCACAGGTCCACGCGGCCGAGAGATCAGTGCACTGGTACGATATGCTCACCACGGTGTAAGCTACATCGCAGACTGTGGCGTAGGTTACGGCATATAAACTATGGGCGTGGGCTCAACGCAGAAGCATAAATCGGCCTTAAGAGCGCTTGTTTTGATGGTACTGATGTCCCTAATGAAAATATGTCACAGAGTTCTGAATCGAGATTGTGATATTAATACGGTTACCCGTGCAGCTCTGTATCGTAGTATTCCATTCCATATACTGATTAGATGAAGGGTGTGAAGATGGCCCAGGATGTTTGGACCCATGTCCGGTGTCTCACCATGTTCTCCTGTCAACCTGGCAGATCTACGAGGACTCCATAGTGCTCCAGTCGGTCTTCACTAGCGTGAGGCAGAAGATCGAGAAGGATGACGAAAGCGAGGGCGAGGAGAGTGAGGAAGAGGAGGAGGAAGCAGATGAAGGCTCAGAGTCTGAATGTGAGTGTTTCATGTGTGTATACACACACACGCACGCGCGCACACACGCACGCACGCACGCACGCACACACACACACGTGCAGTGAACGCCAACTCTACCGCTCTGTGTAATGTACAGTAGATGTCCCTGTGCTGCATGTAAGCCGGCCTCCCTTCTCCCTCAGCCCGTCCAATGAAGATGAAGATCAAGCTGAACCGGAAGGAGAAGGGGGAGCGAGGGGCCAAGGGTCAGCGGCGGAGGGGCCGTGGGTCTCGGGCCAAGCCTGTGGTGAGCGACGATGACAGTGAGGAGGAGCAGGAAGAGGTGAGACTTCTGTTCACTGGTTCCATGTTTTTTTTCTTTTCGTTTCACCCTTGAATTGAATTATTATTATATATATATATATATTTGAATATGCATTAATTAGTCATATTTTCTCTATGCGTTCCAGGAGCGTTCGGCCAGCGGCAGTGAGGACGATTAAACCACTCTGTATGGGACCAACGGCCCACTGAGAAACTTGGACTGGAACCATATATATTTTACTTAGATTCCACAGTGAGGACACAGCAAGTGGACTAGGCTTAGTTTGACATATATGAGCAGATTTTTAGTGGGACATGTTTTCTCATTGAAGTAAACATTAACAAAAACCAAACAAAAACTAAAAAATAGCAAAATATTAAATATTAAAAAAAAACCTTTCATTTCCATATTTAAGCAGCCCATTTCCCCAAACCTGGATATGAATAGTAGAACTGTGTATGTCTTTTTGCCTTTCTTGTATTCTCTTGTGAGCGATGACTAGCAGACGGATTGTTGACCACGAGGAGACTGACTTCTTTTTTATTTGTATGTTTCTTTGAGACTAAGTGTATGCTTGAATATTCCGTTTTTATTCCCTCAAACGGAGTCTCTTATTGAATGCATGTTGTGCGTGTCTGTGGAAATAAATGCACCTGGATGTGTCGTTCACTATTATCTGTGTTTAATTTAAGACCACAAACAGGATCACGGTACGTCCCGCCCTCAGCCCCGCTTCCCCTCTCTCTCAGGCTGTCTGTGAACGGGGTGAGGGGCAGGACTGTTTCTTTCTTGCGTCTGTGTCACTGGATTCCAAAAATACAATAAAGGCATCTCGTAATTAACGTGTGCTGTTAAACTGTTTTTCTTTCTGTTGGAGGGCTGTTATTGTCTAGCATCAAGGTGTATGACACCCAGATTTGACCTACCTGTAAGCCTTCTTGAGCAAAACGCTTAACCTCTGCTTGCTCCGAACGAACTACTCGCTGTGAGAAGTCTTGGATCAAAGCGTGAGCTAAATTGCCCAATTGCGTCACTCTCATGGTGGGGAGGGAAATTAAATCCACATTTTGAAGTCCTTTTTGTTTCCCCAGTGGTATTGTTGGGGTTACTGTTAACCTTGTGACAATGTTTCTGTGTATGCACATTTAGGCAGCAAAGCATCAAGGTTCAAACAAGGTTGAGACCCACTGCACTCTACAGTGGACTTTTGACAAGCTACTACAGTGTAGATTTGCCGTGATGTATTGATAGTAAGGTTTCTTTGTTTAGACTAGTAGTGTAAAGGCGTCAGAACATTGGGGCATTGCATTTGATCTAGCTTGAAGTCCATGCAACATTCATGACTGCCATCGATTCAACCTATATCCAGTTGGTTGTGATGTAGTCTAGCTTCCATGCCTCTGATGTTAATGCTGCTACACTTATTGTGAGGTCCATTGTAGACCCTAGCAGTCCTTTATGCTTCACGTAACATTGTTTTGGTATGTCTATAAGGCACACGCCATTGACAAACATTTACTTTGTAGGCAGTTCTCTCTGCTTGAGTTGGTTTAGAGCTAATGCATGCTATGAATGAGCTCATTGGAGGAATGATGAGGTGAATCTGCAGTTAGTGCCGTGAGACAAATATAACATCAAGTGGGGAAAAAACTGTATGATCTGCTATTATCTACGGTAATTTATTTTCAGTTCGACTAGTTTTCTTAAGATTTTCAATAGAGACTTGATTAATTTAAAGTTTTTATTGTGCTTTCTATATTTTCTGCGTGTAAAGCAATGGTGACAGTCAGGCAATCCAGAGAAGTGCAAGCACTTATGAATGAAACATCAATTTAAGCCAATTATTATTTTTGTCTCCTCAGATTGACTCCCTGCTCCAGTGAACAACGTCAGCACTTAAATGAAAATGTTACTTGCCATGTCTGGCATAGGGTAGCAGCCTAAAAAAACAGGCTTTAATGCAACTGGGATAACCTGATTTGACCTTGAGAGAACGAGAGCAAATAAAACCGTTGATTTCAAAACTGTCCATTGTCAGCAGACAGGATTTATTTGAATAGGGCCCTGAGCGAAGACATACTGGAAGAACTAGAATTTGTTAGTTGGATGTTTACGCATGCTCCAGTGAGAACATATGAATGTTCCCTGAGAGAAGAGCGTTGGTGGCCATTCAGTAAGCGTGGGTGTGGTAGAAGAGGAGGTGTGGGTGGAATATGTGTCTGCGGAATGAATATGAATATAAAGGACAAAGAGAGGCAGCCACTTATGTTATCTGTGCTGCAGGAACAGTTTGTTCATTATGTATACAGTGAGTAGACGAAGGAATCCTCTTCAGTGTCACATTATCTGCCCTGTCAGCAGTCCAATGTCAAGGTCCTGTGAGACAGCAGGCAGCGTGCAGGTTAACTAGTGCAGTTTGTGTGTTTTCAAGCCCCAAATGCTTCCAACAACTGCACAAATAAGACTCCATGATATGTCGATTTGTATTAAATGTACCCCAATTTTGAATTGTTCTTCTCAAAAAAGGGCCTGAATAACAAGATATGTACAGTATATGCTATTATACTGGAATTTTTGAAGAATCTTACATGTATATATATATATATATATACACACTCACCTAAAGGATTATTAGGAACACCTGTGCAATTTCTCATTAATGCAATTATCTAATCAACAATCACATGGCAGTTGCTTCAATGCATTTAGGGGTGTGGTCCTGG
>JAODUH010000001.1:836093-854152 GCA_027564835.1 Typhlichthys subterraneus | reverse complement strand
TGTGACTGGGTGAATGTCAGGCAAAAATACTGTAAAGCGCTTTGGATAAAAGCGCTATATAAATACGCCCATTTAGAAATACGCCCATTTAATACAAATAATGTATTGCTGTTAAAACAGAGCACATTTACTGTTTGACAACCATCAATGCAGTGACGTGGACTATCTCTCAGACCAAACTGAACGGCAGTCCCAGAGAATTCACCAAGGCAGGGCATGCAAACGTCACCCACTAATTAGGAGAGACGCCTTGCTAATGATGAAGGGAAATTACCATTGTGCAGATGCACCATCTCTATTTACTTTAAGTCAAACCTAAGTCAGGTTGTGCGAGCTGATTGGCTGAGAGCAGGTCATGCGGGTTCATGTTAATTTTTTATGAGAGAGAGACAGAGACAGACAGACAGTGAGAGAGAGAGAAAGACAGACAGACAGACAGAGAGAGAGATGGTTGGTGCAGGAGAGATCCAAGCAGGGGAGGACTGCTCTACTGTGTCTCTTGCCCTCTAGTCTTTGTCTGCAGTGTTTGCTCTGGATCTCACTGGTTCTTCTGGTGTTAGAGCTAAGTTGGCCCACACCCTAATGACAACGTCAGCTTGAGAAACCTGGGACTCTGTTTATAAAGGAGGGGGAGCCGGCTACAGTCTCATGGGTGTGCTCGGCACTCCTGTCTAGTCATGCCACCATGCTGTGCTCATCAATCTCTTTATGCTGCTTTGGCACATAGGATAAACATGTGATCATGGTGTTCAGATAAGGACTCCTCACGGCATAGTTTTAGGGGGGTACAAGAAATGTATTTTTTCTCCTTTATATTAAGAGATATGACATTTGCTCAATAACTTAAATAAAATAGTAGTGTACACATATTCCCTCTCCTCCTTTTGACTTGTTGTCAGAGTGTGAATAGCCAGGGCTCACATCCAAGGGTGTCTAGTCTGGCCTCTCAGCTGATAAACAGGGCCATGGTGCATGGCATGCTGAGAGCTCTTTCACCACTTTCCTTTCTGTGTTAAGTCAACAGGATAGTGTCATTCAGATGCCTGTGGGGGGTGACATACACACAGACACATGGCTGGACACACACTACAGATCTTCAACATATTTATATAAATGTAGTGTCCTGTAGATGTATGCATTTGACTTGTTTTAAATGTCCATTTTTTCCAGGTTAGATACTGATTGATAATGTACCATTCCTCTTTGAAAGATTCTACTGACTGAATATTTTGACCAAATTTCAATTCATATCGAGAGAGGAAAGACCTGCATGAACATGCTGTAATTTAAAACCCAAAAATATGCAGCGACATGAATTAAACTTAAAAGCACCGTAATATTAATTTTAAAAAAATATTTTTTGATCAACAATTAAATTAGGATACTAACAGGTCCTGACACCCAAGCTCATGTATTTAAGAAAATGGGTGTCTAATCGGCTCAACGATTTACTCTCGCTCTGTGAGGGGATATTCTCTCTTATAAATAGAAAGTTGGCTTTATTGTATTGGCTGACATTGCTAAAACATACTGAATTAGACGGACAGTTACAATCTTACAAATGTAACTGTTCTTGGCAAATAATGCAACACATAATGAGAGTTCATGCAGCTTTGTAAAATACAGGTATATGCATGGGTTTTATGTATGTGCATGTGTGTTTGTGCATGTGCGTGTGTAGTTGTGTGTGCGCATACTGTAGAACATAAAACCGTCTTAAGAGGAACTACTTTTTAAGCAAATGTCACACCACCAATCTGCATTTTGACTGAATTGTAGACACCTTTTAAATGCCAGTCAAAATAAATGATATACATTTTTAGCATGTCAACGCTCCTTTGTATGCACTGTTGGTATTTCAAACAAAAGCTGTCTGCAAAGTTGATTTTATCCACAGAGGCAATGCATGACACATATCGAGGAGTGTACCTTTAACAAAACGACTTGAACAAGTCAGATGAGGCCCCGCCCACCCACCCTCGCTCATAGTTGGATTGAGGGAGTTGAGGCTCTGCTTGGTGCCTGAGGGGGAGTTGGTGGGGGAGCACCAGGCATGGGGGAGTCACACTGACAGTCCTGTGATAACCGAATGAGATTCCACATGCTCTGATGAGTAATACCTCCCCTCCCTCCTCCATCTCCACGTGGTGTGTTGCCCTGAGTCATAATACACACTTTCCCCTCGCCCTGCCCTCCCTTTGTCTCTCTCGCTCTCTGTCTCTGTCTGTGTGTGAAGAGGATTCTTCCTTCCACAGCAGCCGTCCTGGAAGGAAACTGGGCAGAATAGCCTCTGTGTGATGACTCATTCACTAACACTGAGAACTCCCCTCTACACCGCCTCCCACTCAGCAGGCCAGCAGCCCGCCATGCTGCACCCAGGCCTGGGATCACTGTCCCTGGCTGCCCTGCTTGCTGTCTCTTGGTCAAGCCATCCTGAGCTGCCTGTATCTTCAGCTGGCTCTTATTTTCTATGTGTTTGTAAGTCTGAATGTCCGTCTTCCTCTGTGTCTTCTTCTCTGTTTTTTCGCTCTCTTTGTTTTAAATACGGTCATCTGTCGCCTTGATTGCATTTATTCCGTTTGCCTGACCAAAATGGTTTTACGTGGGTTGTGAAGTCATTTAAAGTTGTAATTGTTTTAGTTACATGCATTTCTAATCTTTTTGGCATGATTGTTTGTTGCATTTTCTTTAATTAATGTTGCATGCAATAAGACAATTATTTGCAAGGATCAGAGGTCGGAACGTTTTAGAACCACTGTATTAATCCATCCGTCTTTCTGTCTCTTTTGGCTCCATTTGTCTGTCTGTCTGCATGTGTCCGCCTTCCTCCATGCTTGTCTGGCTTGTGTCCCTTGGCACAAAATGGCAAAGTCAAAACACTGAAGGACATAGACGGCCCGCTCCTCTGTCTGCATGTTAAACCATGAAGATCCAAGAAATATCACATCAGTGTAACTCATAAGAGAACATTGGTATCAATAATAAAATTATGCTATCAATAGTCCGCGAGTGACATCTCCCTTCATCTTAAATGCTAATGGCCATATAGGACATGCTATGAAACACTGTTGTTATTGCTGATAGATGCAAACTATAACACGAACGTGGCTTACAAATCTGGAAGAACGGGGAAACGCTCAGAAGAACCGTTCTGAATGTGAAGGTACACGCCTCAATTTGTGGCTGTTGTTGTCCTTACATTGTCCTTACAACGAGCATGATAAAAACATTGTTGTTTTGGTTTGAAACTGTAGTGAGAGCATGTTCCTACTACCACATATCAGTCATGAGAGGCTGGTATTACACACTATTCCTGCCCGCAGAGCAAGGAAAGGCAGACATTTGGGGATGTGCGGCCCTCTATTGGCTGCCTCAAAGTCAACTACCCCAGGGTCTACAGTGCGACAGGTAGCATACATTACAGACAGACATACATTCTATATCTGATGGGAGCAGGAGATGTTGTTGACCATTGCAAGAGCAATAAGGATTTTTAGGGGCATTATGACTGGGTTAATAAAACACAGCTGCCCCTAAAAGTCCCTCACTTTTCTTGCTTGCTTTCCTCTCCCTCCCGCTCTCAGCTAATCCGTCTCTTATGTCTCATTCCACAGTGTGGAAATCCAACTGCAACATTTACAAGCAAGATTCATAACTTATATCAACATACTCTATCTGTGCATAAACACATCCAATAACCTGATGGTGACCATTGGAAGTGTGTACCTTTGGGACAACATCACGTACATATTTTACAAAAGCAAATGAATGAATTACATATTTATAACAGTTCTATTGGGGGTTGCACTGCAATTATAATTAGGGGGTAAAATGAAAGAAAAGTATCAGAGATAAGCACATTCTGAGGCTTTCATATAGCAGGCTATATGATGCAGGAACACCGCTATAAACTATTCACCTTCACATGTTATGTTTCATTTGTAATGTAATTGAATGTAGTAAATCCATCTAACTGGGAAAGCTAAGGTAAACCTATAACCCTAGTAACAAATGGTGTGAGGTGACAGAATGTGACACTTTGAAAAGAAACTGTAAGCATCACGTGTGGCAAATGAGATGAGGTGATATCAGGCCTTTTAAACAATGTGAAATGCCAGGGAGAGAGGGCTTAGCAGGCAGCAGCGACCAGCGCTGTTTAATATCACCACTGGGTGTCTACCCCTGAGCTTGCCAATGCCACGCTGCTTATTCAGACCTCCCTTCGTAAGCCCACTGTACACTGTGCACACTGCCTGTCGCTAACTCTAGTAGTAGCATACATGGACAACTTTAGGCAAGGGTGGTATCATCTGCATTTTGTCATGCGTCATTGCTCTGTTTTAGTGAATAACAACAAGCAATGGGCCTCCTATAAGGTGTGTCCGATGGTCAGAAAGTGTCATTTGCATTACTGAGAAAATACTTTTAAAAACTACATGGTATTTTATTAATTATTTTAAACTTGTGTTTTCCTATTTGCAATAAAATATTATAGAAAATTAAGATATTTTAAATATATTTTATTAAGATAAAATGTATAAAGATGCAACATAATGTTGGCAAGACATAAAAAACATAAGCATAATGATAAATAACCCCTTAAATAGCCAGCAAAGCATAATGATGCATACCACCAGCATTGATGGCAATGATTTCAGGTCTTGTTTTTTCGTCAAATTTTAAAATAAAATTGCCATGGTCAAGCGAATGTCTTACCTATGTGTCACTTACAGCACAGACATGCCACCATTACCCTCCGTTCTATTAATTACATAAAGCATCTAGTGTCAGGATGCTAAATTCATTAGCAAGGTATGTATGGCATGCTAGGGTCAGGACAGATATAGAAACAGGCCATAAAAACAACTTCTTCACATCTTGACACACTTGTTCAACATAACAGAAGAGCTTTGCTTATTTATTTATATATGCTCACTTCTCTCTGACTTTTAAAGTTCAACATTTCTTGCTGATAATGGTCTAGAAGTTTATTAAATATTTTAGAAATAACTTTGAACAAGTTTAGCCTGTGAGGCTTATCTGACATCAGATCACAACAAAGCTATCTCTATAAACTACATAATATCCATCAGGCACACAAGCCATGTTTACATTTAACTTGAGGTTTTCTGTTTTTAGGGGGACTGTATATAAATTGTAATTTACAACCCAATCAAATAACTTGTTTGGAGTCCTGCTTCATGGGAATGCAACCTTTCACACAGTATAGACCACTACCATAAATTATTAGTATGGATTATTGTTTAAATACAATACCTTGTCACCGTCAGGCTAGGCTACCTAACCTTGTAGGCCATGTATTATTTTTGAAGTTGCATTATATAACTTGTTGGCCACATGGACCAGAAACTGGGACTTTGTAGGCCAGTTGAATGAATGAGGACTCACCTTGCCCGCAAAGACCCAGCCCCTGACACACAACATCACCGCCAGCGTTTCACAATCTTTAGCCAATCTGCAATATGAACGTTTAGATTTTTCTCTATGATCGTTGCAATAACTGGTCTCAATCTAGTCTATAACAAAAGATCTACAGGTACACGTAGGCCTACACCCGCGCCCGCACACACACACACGTATTGATCCGCTGTCTTCTGACATTGTGAGAAGATGATGTTGCTATGCTGCTGTGTTACCTTCACTCCAATGTCACGTACACCGCACACAGACACTGTATACCGGTTCCTGTCCACATCCCGCGGCCAGCGAATGACTTCGCACAACGCCACTCCAACACATAGGATTGTCTCTGTCGGCAGATGATCGAGGCTGCGTGCGAAGTTGAAGTTCGCTGCTCATCGCCACCACCGCCCCTATGTAGTCTATTTGTTGATCACTTGCGTTGCAATTGCATGAATCCCACAATAAGAAAGAGTATCCTGTTGGGCAAAATTGCAGCTTTAGGTTTTACAAGTAGCCTAGGCTATAGCCTTATTTCACGTCCAAAGAAAAAGGAAGACGCAACAGTGTGACGCTGTGCCAGTTTCTCTCCAAAAGCTGCATTCTAATTTTCGAGATGAGACGACCTCGTGTATGTGTGGCGCAGCACCGCTAGTCACCAAAATATCCGTTCTGGAAAGAGACCGGCTGATGTTATGGCCATTTTGCAGCCTATGACCACGATGTTAACAGCTGGAAAAGACCAGATATATGGTATTGCGCCCTCTCGTTGGGCCCTCCCTAAAAGTGGTAACCCGGTTATTTTGAGCGCGTCACCCAGCTCGTCTCCAATTATAGGTTTCCGTCGCTAAGATTTAGCGCACTAATGTAGCGCACATATAGGTAGCCTATTGATTTTAGTGAAGATTAAAAATGGCCCAGAACACTACTGAAGAACAACCAGGCGTGTTTGTCTCCAACTCCATGGGGTTACACTCCCGTGGTCGCCTGAATTTTCTCGTCCGCCAAACTGTGTCTCCACAAAGGGTCTTGTTCACTGTTGAGCTTCTCTCAATGTGCTTCCTTAAATAAAACATCGATGCTAGATCATAGATTGTGAGGTTATCACACCTCTCAGTTTAGGCTGCCGAGCTCATGGAACTGCTCATCTTTGCGTGGCTTGACCCCTGGTGGCCATGATCTGCATTACCGCTGACTATTATAGCATATAGCCTGGGATAAATCATTCCCGGAACGAAACTCTTTCCACTGAGTTTTAAAATAATTACTTCGGTATTTTTTATATTGTGAATTAGTTTTCGTATACGTATAGGCTAGCGTAGACTACATCTATTTTGTTGACAGCAAGTGTGCATGCTTGTATCCTCGATAGTCTAATTTTGGGTAGGCCAGGTCAATATACACTCTATTGTATGTTATTGAGATCACTCCACACGTATTTTCCACGACGCTTTCCCAGTTACACCCGGTATCTGTCACAATAGGGCGGCGTTCTGCATGGTCGTAACAGCGCGGTCCGGATGTGTCTAATATTCCTGTTGCCAGTGAACAGCAGTCGGTAAGTAGGCTATAGCCCCTACACATCTCTATTTATGTATATAGTGCCCCATAGGTCACGTATCGCTGTTACATTATGACACATATGATACCAGTTTTAATGCCAAAAAAATTACCCTTATAGGCGATTATAGTCTATCTTGCCATCTTTCTTTAACAATCGGGTCTCGACAGCAAAATTCTGATGAACATCAACTGCAGCTTTGGGCATTTCAGAACTTGTATATATTTTTCCTTGTAATAATTAATAGAGTGGGATTAACACAATTATGACATTACCAATCACATGAATCCAATGTGCAATGTACATGATATTACGTGTTGATGACGTCGATCGGTTTATGGGTCATGTTCAAGCACCAATAGGCTGAAAGTCCTACCCAAGCATGCATTCCGGTTAGGGGTAAAAAAAAAAATAAAAAAAGAAAGGAGAGAAAGACGCGTGACACAGTTCAGATAGAAGGACGGTCCCTGAAAGCTGAGGTGGGGGTGCCAGCAAATGCTTTGTGTGACTGACACACGCGCAAACATGGCACCAGCCCTTACAGAACATTGGAGCTCAGATTACTCGTACCCATGGATATAGGTTTGTTTATTGGCGGTACATGAAGTGGGGGGTCTAGGGCCCTGTCCCAAAAAAATTTGAGTGTCTTGATTTACTTTTGAGTGTCTTGATACTTGATTTCCTGAATTTTTGTGATTTTATTTTGTGTGTGCATTTTTCACCAATTTATTATAGAAATTTATGGAGGAAACTCCAGATAATTGTAAATAATATTAAATATCAGCTTTCCTCGTTTATTATCCCTGCTTAGTCATCACATATGCATGATTGACTCTTGTTCTCTTTTGTTTGCCCCCTTAAATGTGCATGTGGCACCTATTCACATCAATGATAAATTGTATCTTATTTGAATATTTAACAACCCCTGAACAAATTGCTCATATGCACACACACAATGTTTATTATAACTCAGTGATAAACATAAATGTGCTGGCTGCCAGCTCTTAAACACCATGAAAGATACATTTTAATATTATATTTTAGAAAACATAATCAGGGCAATAGTCTGAAAACCAAAATATTTTTTCATACTCCACACTGCTTGCTATAAATTATATGCTCACATTTAGGCTACAACTAAAAGTAAGGGCAACCCCACCAGGTAGCCTACATTACACACAACTATAATTTATATCTGCTCTGTGCCAAACACCTAGTAACCTTGTTACCGGTCCTGCGTGGACAGCAATCAGACGTAAAACTACAGCAACACCACTGCAGCTCTGCTCAGCTGTGCTGGATAGTAACAACCATAAAAGGTAGGACTCCTGCCGCCATCTCTTCACCTTCTCACCCCTCTCTCCAGTGTACCAAGGCCTGTGTGCAACGTACTGTATGCAGCTGGGCAAGGGCCCAGCCGCAGGCGACCCTACCAATGGTCTCTCCCACCATGAAAGCAGTGGTTGACGCAGTGTGGGCAGTGTGGCGCATTGGGGCCTCAATCTACGACTACTTCCACACCAGCGCCATGGAGGCACGCATCCATGCCTTGGAGGACGTCATTACCATCCACCAGTGTGTGATTGGCCTGCTTACTGCAGGAGTGGTGGTGCTCTTCTCCTACATCCTATTAAAGAAGCACTGAACCAATGGAGATGTTTTAATGGCAGGAGTCAAAACATCCGTTTGTTGTGATTATGTTTACACTAACAATATGCATGTGCATGTGTGTACACTTACTGGTGTTTCTTTCTGTCCAGCTGTGTACATACGTTGGAAAGTGGAATACAGTTTCATTCTTTACTTCTCCGAAGGGATCAACAGTGTAAATATCAGACACAAACTCTAATTCTTGCCTTAACATGGGTAATCTTATATTTTCTGTTATAATCAAGCTGCTTGCTTAACATCTTTGAATGCGTGAGATATTGTGAGCTTAGGTGCATATGACTGGAAGTACTCGGGCCCAGAGGTCTTTGCTACCGCTATTCAAAGTATACAGGTGAGGCAGAGCAGCAAAACAAGCTCAGGGACAGCGCTGTTGTTGTATTCTAACCGTAATTTAAAAAAAATAAAGATGATAAAAATCAAGTCAGTGAATTGGAATGACATTTCTCTGCAGCAGCTTATGGTATTTGTAAAGTATTTAATACAGTTAATAATCTTAAAAATACTTTCCTTAAATAGGAAATAAATGATCTACATATGAGCTACTTGCAATAATTAACATTTTTGTGGTATATAAATAACATTAAAAATGTTTTTATTAATGTTATGACCTAAAATGTTATTAATTAGACAAACTCATCAAACCCTTAACACGTGCAAAGGCACCAAAAATAACACGTTCCTCTGTACAATTCTTCTACACACTTTTACAGACTGCAAAATACAAGTGTTTCACACTTCAAAATTTAAATATCTCACACTTGGGGAAACGCTTCAATACAAATTGCAAATCAAATTTCCAACACCCACACATGAAAACATGTAGGACACGGTAGTGGTATACCATCACCATCAAGCAATATACGGAAACATACTTCCGATGGCACTAGGTAGCATCCATTATACAGCCATTTAGACTGAACAGATGTCTTTAACCCACTACACTAGACTACCTATATGTAAATTGTTGCACATCATTCTGTATCACAAAAGCCTATGCTAAAATGTAGTTATATAATACAGTATTAGGCCTATACTCCTCGGTGACCGTAAAAATAGGTATATTTTGTAAAGTAAATGTAATACATGCACGGTTACTGTGTGCAGTATGACAGTCAATATGAGAGAAATGACCAAACCAATGAGTCAGACCACCTCCCGAGGGTCTGTTCACACAGTCAGGAACTGGCCAGTAAATATAGAGTAGTCAACAGCATCCGCCGCTTACAACAAATAAAACATCATTGTGGATCACACAACTGTCCACTATATTATCCATGCCAGTCTGTAAAGGTAAAAGTAAAGGTAGAGGGTTACATTTGAAAGGAACAGTGTCAAAGACTGCAAGTAGGTTCACTGTACTGTAATCTAGCAAAGGCTTTGCTGGCAATTGAATCATATTGGCACTGCATAGTTACATTCTGACAAAGCAGCAGATTATGCCTATTTGTCCTAGGCAGGCAGAGCTTTTCAGGGATCTGTACTTTACAGGTATATGTACTTTAAAATTTTACACACATATCTGCACTTTCTAGTCATTACATTTTCAAAACAAGCTAGTTAATTTAGTGTTAATGCATTTGGAAACAATTGCTAGGAATTGTTGATTTATTTTGCATAATTGAGCGCCTTCCCTATATCATCAAGACTAATTTCAAACCTAGAGAATAAATACTGTCCGTGGTAGGCCTATTGGCACATATTACGTAAATTACATAAGACGTAACAGACAAGGCTCTTTCTGTATGCTACTATAATTAAATCAGATTTACCAGAATAGGCATCCTTACCAGATGCCCGTACCACCTCAACTGGCTCCTTTCGACGCGAAGGAGTAGCGGCTCTACTCAGAGTTCTTCACGGATAGTTGAGCTTCTCACCACATCTCTAAGGGAGAAGTCAGCCACCCTCCTGAGGAAACCCATTTCGGCCGCTTGTACCCGTGATCTTGTTCTTTCGGTCATGACCCCTTTGCGTTGAGGTGGTACGGTCATCTAGTAAGGATTCCTCCTGGGCGCCTCCCTTGGGAGGTGTTCCAGGTACGTCCAGCTGGGATGAGGCCTCGGGGAAGACCCAGGACCAGGTGGAGAGATTATATCTCCACACTGGCCTGGGAACGTCTCGGAACCCCCAGTCAGAGCTTGCTGATGTGGCTCGGAAAGGGAAGTTTGGGGTCCCTTGCTGAAGCTGCTCCCCTCGCGACCTGACTCCGAATAAGCGGGAGAAAATGGATGGATGGGTGGATGGAGAATGCAATTGCAATATTTTTGAATTTGGTGTCATGTTAGGGTTTGAATTGAAGTTTGAAAGATGTATGGCCTACATTGAATGCAGTCTGAGCCAAAGCAATGACAAATAATCCAGTTTTGACCACATATACTACTTTTGTGCTCACCGTGTTGAGATGTCAGGTCCTAGCAATTAAAAAAAAAAAATAAATAAATAAATATCAGGAACTATTATAACAACATTTAGATTTTATTATATTATTAAAACATTAATGTCCTGTCAAGGTTCAGTTCGCTTTTGCCCAGAAACAGCCAGTGCAATTTAATGTCATTCACAATTTTTACTTTTTTCTTTTCAGTACATTTCAGAGCCTGTACTTTATTTACTTTTATAGAAGGTGAATCGGTACTTTTACCAATCCTTTTTTTCTTCAGAAGTATCTGTACTTGTACTTAAGTAATGAATTTGTGTAATTTTGACACCTCTGTAGGCAGGTGCTCTGGGGTGAGGGCACCTTTGACTGAATGGAACTCTGACCCAACTCCCACACCCAGACATTTTAGTCCTGTGCTCGAGTTGCACCATATTCATAGTTTTCTGACAGTCCTGCAATTTGATGCAGCTACACAGCCTCATGAGTTGCATTTCATTTAAGATGAATTCAGTCTGGTGGGCAAAGCCAGGCATTGTGGCCAAAATGTTATAGGCCATTAACACTGGCCAGCACCAGAGTCTCCATGCCACCGAGGTCCCGACAATACTGCACATATGACCACATTCCTGAAGCTGTACAGGACAGACCAGTTTGTCATTTGGACACAGCCAGAGTCGTGTGGTTAAGTTTTCCAAAAAATTCCTCATTGTAAATTTAACGTTCGATTTAGCCATTGATTTATGTAGTTGGTGCAGGTTAGTCAAAATCCCTCTCTCAATAAGGCGGGTCCCAGACTTGACGTAAGCATAGGCTGGCTCTGCAAGACTAATAAACTTAAAACGAAAAAAAAAAAAATAAAATGGAGAGATCATGTGTCCTTAACACATATACAAATATTAACTTTAATAGAAATTAAGTTTACATGTAGGACCCCTATTAAAAGGTTGGTACACTAACATGTCAGAACTGCTGAATGTGTTTGATAATGATAGGTATTAACTTTGTATTTGAAAACTGAATTGTTTGAGAAATGTAAATAATACGGGTGTTTACCATGTTACTTTAGACTTGTATTATGAAGGTTGATGTAAAAATAACCAACACCCTACCTTCATTAATGTATCAAAATAGAGTGGTGGGTCATTGTAAATATGCTGCCATAAATATCCAGCATCTCAGAGCTGAGCACTATTTACTGTATATGTTCATATCTATACACAATTATATAACCATTCCAGCTATAACAATAACAATTTTAATTTCCTTACACAAGTTTGTCATGCAATAAAGACAACCGTTGTATAACGTTATTGTTGGTACAAGGTTAAATCACAATGATTAAGCTGCATTTATCCAAACTACAGAAATATTAGTACTGGAAAGGAAATGGAACTTTGTGGTAAACACAGGTGACAAATCTCAAATGTAACATTCTCAAGAATGGGAACAGATTATGGGTTGACATTAGACCAGAAATTTGTTCTAATTTCTCAACAACCTAGTTATGGTGTCACCTGAACAGACGTGAATTGTAACTGTTTGGAACAGATGGCTGCTTGGAGCTCATATGTGTCCAGTCTGAAGTAGAGTATGTTTGGCTATAAATCTCTCCACACACTCCCCCTCCAGAAGCTTCATAGCTCTCCAGTAGAGCTTGCCACAGTTTTCAGGCTGGCCTTTGGGACCCAGTTCCTCCTTGATGTATTCCAGCCAAAGACCTAAATCAAAGGCATTAGCAGGATATCTGTCAACTTAAGAATGTCGAAGCATGAAAAATATGACACGATGCTTATTAATCCGTTTGGTCCCAAAGGGAAATTTGTCTTGATGTATAGGCCTTAGTTCTTATGTCAGGACTACAGCGTAGAATCTTCAAGGACCTTTGAATGTGTGTCACCTTTTGTGAAACACTTGAATTGGCAAAGACTTGGCTAAACTAGCCAGCACTGGTAGAACCGTGCCTTTAAAGGGCTTGAATCGCTAATTCTGGGTAAATAATGATCTGCATTTTTGTAATCATCATATTGTAGAACTGTTTGTTTTCTTGTCTTTTGTTTATATACAGTTGTGGAAACCAGGTTGTTCGACTAGTCACTGCTACAAAAACAAACAAGGATATATTTAACAAATCTAAAGTTTTATACTCCAGCTATAGAAAGCTCACATGGTCAACTCATGTCCATTTACTTACACTTATTTCTGTATCTATTTGTTTTGGGCCTGTCTATCAAAGGATTTTCCTTACCATCTTCTGATGAGCCAAACTCTCGCAGGGCCCTCTCATAGTAGTCTCTCAGGTTGCTTATCTTTGGACTCGCCTAAAAGATCCAACAATTATCATCTTTATTCATCATATTACCAGGAGTCCGGCACATTCCTATGTGTATCAATGTGTGCGTGAATGGGTGAATGTGAGGAAATCCTCTAGTGCATTGTAGAGGATGCACTACAATTTTCAGTATAGATATTTAAAAAGATCTATATGAATGCAGTCCATTTTAGGGCTGCACGATTAATCGCATGGAAATAGATACCGCGATGTGGCGTTGTGCTATTATGTAACCGCAAAAGCCTGCGATTATTTATAAATAATCTTCACGCACTGCGTGCATGACGTGTATTTGCTGCATGCAAGCGCAACACCCATAATAAAGATGACTGTCAGATATTGATCTCCTTTCAATTTAGTCCCCCCTGCCTTGAGAAGCGCAACGTGTTATAAAAACCACGCCAAACGGGGGGAAACAGTAGAGCTCTATATTTACTTTGCATTGTCTCGTTGCCTGTCTATTTTTGTCTCCTTAATGGCTCGGTTAAGATTTCCGAGTTCGGGCAGATAGATTTTCCTCGAAGACTCCGTTACATATCATTATTTAGAAAATGGATGCAAACTAGCATGCAGAAGCTGACTTGATGCAAAAGAAAAATGCTTGTTGTTATTTTGAGATCAGCGACGTTGAAGAAAGGTAGGCTACTGTGTAAAACATGGTTTGACTGCCCATCCTAAGAATAGGTAAATTTCCAGAATGACCCGTCAAAGTTATGACCGCTATGTCCGTGGCACCATGCAAAAAAAAAAGAATATAATAGCCTGGGTTGAATTGGCCGTGTTCGCTTTAAACACAGCCTAAATCAAATACCATTAATACAAAAAATTTACTTGAGCGATCCAAAATCCAAAAGGGGCGGTTTGGAAAGCAGAGAGAAAAAAAAGTTTATCCCCACATAAAGGCGTTATGTCTCTGGTAAAGCCAAAACACAGTTTTTAGCATTTGTTATTTGTATCATATAGGGGAATATTCAATTGTTCCTAAATCCCAATTTAGTAGCCTATAGATTAAAGTTTGATGGGCTGACAGAAAAGGCTTAGATTTTGTATTTTACATAAATTTAAGATATATAATTTTGAGACTTTAATTCCATTGAATTGCTTAATAGCCTACATATTTCTGTAGACCTATTACTTATGTTTTGTTTTTTCTTTGCTAATTGGCGAAGTGGTTTCATATGACCTTCTACCACTGCATGTCACTAGGGTTGGGTACCGAAAATCGGTTCCAAATTGGAACCGAAAACAAAATGTCAAGAACCGGGTACCGTTAAAATAAATAATATTTTGGTTCTGCTTGTTGGTTCCAAATTTTAATTATTAGAAATAGCTTTAGCTGATGCGTCGCCATCTGCCTACGCGTCATTGCTGCAGTGTGTTTCAGAACCTAGCATATATGTACATCGACAGTGTGAAAGATGGATCTCGCTTAACGGTCAAAAGCGTGTCCTCATTTTAAGAAAGAAAATGGCGACAAGGCAAGTTGCGCATTTTACCTTTTAATCTGCCAGCAACTGATACACGACGGTTGAAATAATGTCACGTAATTTGACCAATTTTACTTAACTTGCATGCAAAAATGCATGCATGCCCAAACTGACGGGACACTTCTGTTTACCTCTTTGAGGCATCTGTTTCTTCTTTTTTTCCTATCTCAAATTCATCAGATCAACTTCCTTATGACGAAAGCGATCAAAACAAACAAAATCACATGAACCCTCTGCTCCAGCTCTACCTGTATTGGAGCTGAATGCGCCATGTAGAGCACCAGCATAACCAGCTAGAGCTGAAGCCACGCTAAAACAATTAATATAGTTTTCTAGCGTTATGAGCTTACAACACTGTTTAATTTTTTATTTTTAATTACACTGGGCATTGTTAACGCGTGCCGCCGCTGATCTGAAAATAGATCGTATTTTTGCTCTCTGAACAAAGATAGGCCTATGCCTAGTTAAACTCAAAAGGTTGACAATGCATGTAACATTGTCCAGGTCATTACATGATCATAAACTGAATTATCAGATGAAAGAAACTCACAAAATGAATATGAGAATACTACAGGTTGGATTAAATTCTAAATGGGAAAGCAGACATTAAACAAGATTAATACTGTAAAATAACATACAAGGTCAGCTTTGGTGCACCTAGGTCTAAATGTTCATGTTAGTTAATAGTGTTCTTCAATTTAAACCAGCTGGTTTAACATATGATTTGCTAATTTACTCACCTTTTGTAAACTGTTCTAATATATTCTATGCTGTAAACGTACAGTATGTCATTATAATAGTTAAATGCATTAACACTGATCCAAATTTAAAAAGGTTATTCTTATTTATCTTATTTTTAATAAATTAAGGGAAAAAGAACCCTTCCTGAATCCTGTCAGTGTCACCATTGACCTTGATTTGACTGATTATATCCTAATGAAAAGTCAGGAAATTTTCCCTCTTGAAATATGTTGTATTTCTTCTCCGTAAAATATTGGAATCGGAACCGGGAATCGATAAGAACCGGAATCGATAAGCAGAATCAGAATCGGAACCGGAATCGATTAAATTCAAACAATACCCAACCCTACATGTCACACTAGGCCACCAGCATCAATTAATTATCTGCTTAAGAAATACAGTAGGTACTCCTCTAGCCTATATAGTTAGACTAGTGAAACATAATGATCTTGTGCAGGCTTCAGTTTGACTGTGCCATGAAAATCAGTCTGGAGAGGCTTCAAATAATGGCGTCTGTGACCAACTTACCATTCACTATCGTACTAATAGCTACGGGCGTTATTTAGGAGCGGCAGCGAAAGCTACAACAATGACAGACAGACGGTTCTGCCAATCAATTTATAAGTATTTTTTTGAAAGATAAAACTGTTTTGATGGACGGTTTCCCAGATGGACTTGCGTCTAAATCCAGGTGGTGTCAGGTTACTATATTGTATATTTACATACAGTATTTAATACTATAGTACAGAGCACTTTAAGCTTTCATAACAACAACAGAATTATGAGAGCTGATTACTATATCGCAGTCACAAATCGCAATATTTGCCAAACTAATCGCAATTATACTTTTTGATCAAATCATGCAGCCCTAGTCCATTTAACCATTTACCCAAAAGGAAATGCATGGCCTAACCATGTGACACACTGTGGATCATTTTATGTGTGTCAAAATTCTAAAAAACTGCTGCTGCCGTTGCTGTAGAATGAGTGACTACTAGTGGAAACAACCAGCATAATCATGGCCAAAGCAGAACATGCATTATTAATTTTAGCTCAATAAGAACACTGCAAGTAAAGTTAAGTAAGAAAGTAAGACATATTTAAATTTACTGTACAGACAGAGTTCTAGTTATGCACTTACTTGTTCCTTTTCAATCTCAATCATTCTTGTGAAAAATGCTCTGGAGAAAGGACGGCTTTCTTGTAAACTAGGAGAGGGGGAAAAGCAGGTATTTGCGTAAAATATTTACCATTGAAATAGTTTTTCCCCATGATTATTTGAAAATACAGAACATATAGAACAATTATTAAAATATATGCAGTGTAATTACCTAACAAAGACCTTCTTGACTTTCTTGTAGCCTCCAGACGTGTATGACCAATGAAGGTAGAGCTCTTTTATCACCATGGCAACAGCTGCCACTGTAGAGAGGAGACCTCTCTGAAAACAAACAAGAAAACAGGATATACATGAGGGCACTGGTGGCAGGGCTGTCTAGTGTTCTATCTGTGAGGTTGTCGGTTAAATCCAAACGACGGGCCTACCTTCAGGAATCATTCAACAAGACATTTTACTTCTGCCTACTCTGTAATACTCATAAATGTACACAGTAACCCTGGCCACACACTAGAGGATTTTTGGCCCAATTCTGGGTGCAATTTGCCCCTCCCGATAATCGCCAGGGAGTTCCCAACTCGAGGCTGTTCGGAACCGATCATCTGTACCAAATTATCCTGTAGATGTGTTAGGGGTTTACATACAGAATATTATTGTTGCCGACTAGCTCGGCGTCTCCCAAAATTCAAATTGAAGTGTACAGCGATTGGAACCTCAGCATTATCTCGTAATAGCCAATGAGACATGAGTGGACTGGGATTCACAACGTGACTATGTAGGCTATATAGCTTACGTTAGGCCTGGGCGATAAATCTAATTAATTTGATTAATTAGAGTTTTGCTTTTTTTAACGATTTAAAAAATGCCTACACACACAACACACTGATTGTCTATCATTTGCACCTGTGTGAGAAGTCTTTTTGGTTTCTGTCAGAGCCATGTGGAAGACGTGTGGCAGCATTTTTGTTAAAAAAAACGGCCAGCCCTTTGGCTTATTTATTTAGAGTAGTTACATACTATAGTCTACATGTTTTGAAATATGTCCTGAAAATCCCGCTAGCGCATCGCGCTAATCAGCTAGCATTAGCCGCGATTAGCATCTTACCTTTATACATTTTCGTTTGTCTAATATTTGTTATGCAATTACATGCACGATATAGGTTGGGATTAACCACACTGGTTGTGATATGTACTGTAGCCATTTCAGATTGTAATTGTAGATATTAGTTGCATTAAGCCTTGTATAGGCCATGTAAATCTAGGGCTAGGCTGTTATCCTACTGACACTGGCCTCTATCTGGAGTTGGTCCCCGGGCGCTGCACAGCGGCTGCCTGCTGCTCCCTTGAGAGAT
>JAODUH010000001.1:804277-820959 GCA_027564835.1 Typhlichthys subterraneus | reverse complement strand
CTTACTACTTACCTACTAAAGGAGCCTATCATACGAGATTTTACATCATACTTATCTGGACTGGAGGCACACATTCTATTGGCTCACAAACGTATGTTAGCTATTCACATTAGCAGTAATGTACACATTAAATATTCCTAGCATCATCTACAAGTTCTACTGTAACGTTAATGGCTTTGTAGGTTAGCTGTCATGGTGCATGCTGCATCCAAAAACTGCACATCCAGCTAGATAGCTTGCTTGATAGACGCCTGAGTACCTAGAAATGCGCTATGTTTAATCTACTATTACTAAATAAGGTGAATATTTCACAAAACCTTCAGACAACAACGTTCTTTGTGACGTAATTTCCTAAAGTTCTTCTTTGAGAACTGCATTGTGGGTAGAAAAAACTGCATTGTGGGTAATCCGACTGTATGTATTTCCTCATTTGTAGCGCCATATTCTCGGCTAACAGCATGTCAATATATAGCATTAGATAATACAAGTTTTGATAGTTTATATATACATTTTGCTATACGTCTACAAGATGGGACGTAAAAAGAAGAAGCAAATGAAACCATGGTGTTGGTATCCTTTGTTACAGAGATATATACAGCGGTACCGTATATATCTCATTCTAGCTACTCGTGCATTACACTCGACAAGGCCTGTGGTATCATACTTACGGTACTACGAAGAATTGCTTACTGAGGCTGTAAGATAAAGCTAAGTGGCCGTGTAGCTTACAGCCTTATTAAGCCGTGAGCCGACCGGCATCGGTTTATGCAACGAATTATTATGCGTTTTAACGCCAATGTGTACGTCACTACCGTACATATAACGCTAACCGCTGTTAAACCAATTTTAGATAATGTTAGTTGAAGATAAATTGTCTTGACTACGATGAGTCAGACCCATGATTTCATGATCACATTCTACTACGGTACCGGTACCCGTCTACCGGTAGCGTAGCAGTGTTTTAAAACCAGTGCGGGTGAACTCAACAAGACTACGGTACCAACGCTCACTCAATCTTGACATACAAATCTTAAACTTTCAACCTTCAATATGGGTGGGTTACCGTACCGGTACGGACAATGTCATCGACTTGGTAAAAGAAACCTTTCAGTATAATTCACAGTACGGTAACCTACTACTGTACCGTACTGAACCTAGCTTGTTCTGGTATATTCGAATCGTTTATTTAGTCGAGTAGAATGTTCTACCGTAGTGTACATTACATTTTGTAATATGGTTTTGATTTATGTAATGGCCATGTCTAGTGCTACCACAGAACTAGGGATGCTAAACTATTTTAATTGTTTAGCTTTTAACCGTTGTTGATGTTTGCTGGGGGTTTGTTTTGTCCTCAACTCATACCTTTAAGGTATTGTAACCGAGACTTTGACGATGAGAAGATCCTCATCCAACACCAAAAGGCAAAGCATTTTAAGTGCCACATCTGTCACAAGAAATTGTACACAGGGCCAGGTTTGGCGATTCACTGCATGCAGGTAGGTATTGTTTGCCCATCGGTGTTTTCAAGTACGATAGCAGCTACTGTAAAACCTAATTGGGAAACGTGTTTCAGGTACACAAAGAGACTATTGATGGTGTACCAAATGCCATACCTGGACGGGTAGACATTGAGCTGGAGATCTATGGCATGGAAGGCATTCCAGAGAAAGACATGCAGGAAAGACGACGAACACTTGAACAGAAATCACAAGGTGAGCTCTTGGAGTGAGTATGCTATTATTGATGGATGATTGGAGACCGATAAGAACACATCTATAAGAGATTAATGGCCAATCCATAGTCACGAACGCATCGAGCTATACGCAACGAGTGTTTGACACATACTTGCGTTGAAAATGTGTATCTATATAGAGCGCAGATATCTAGAGCTTCTGTATGGCAGCCATCTAGACTGTATGAACTTGATCACAATTGGGGATGTCACGAGAACCGATACTTGGGTACCAAGTCGATGCCAACATTTAGAAAACATGACTGTACTCATTTTTGTACAGTACCCTAGGTACCGGAAATCATTCGTGGACGCGTATGGTACCTTAAGATATGCAAACGGTGCCATTGACCTTTCCAGCAATAGTTTCCATCTTATCAAGACTTTACCGGCTGAGTAAAAAGTTCCGCTATTGTCATTTGACATCAATGGTTCGTTGATATACACCGCCTGGCTAAAGTGAAACAAAATCGGCCTTGAAGCAAATAAAATATGTAGGACTACGTCGCATATTTGTGTTGCAAACATTCACATGTTTATGCTGTAATTTACTACACGGAGGTCCTGGTGGTACTTGCGCGGAGCCCCGAGCAGGCCACACAAAGCCACAGATTTCATATTTCAATTGGCATCAGACATTATACCATTCTTGCTAAGTACACACAATATTACAGTAGCCAACCCAATGGCACATACTGTAGATAACCCCCCAGTCTAAGAAGAGATGACATTTGACTTTATGTTTGATGGAAGTCTCAGCATACAACGTTATGAGCTTGATATACTGAGCTTTATATAACTGGTAAGGTACTTAGCTAGGCTACATAAACCGTTAGAGCCTCATTTAAGTATATGTGAATATTTTTATATATATATATACACACACACACACACATTTTTTTTTTGCCCTGTGGTATCGAAATGAGTATCGAGAACCGTGGAGTTACACTGGTATTTGTATCGACTACTAAATTTCTGGTATCGTGACATCCCTAATCACAATACTACTGTACCAATGAATCTTTTACTCTTCTATCTGTGTGTGTCTAATTATTTGCCTCAATTTAACCTATAGTTAACACAAGACAAAAACCCTGGGCTGGGCAGTATGAGCAAAGTTGATATCAGTTTTTAAAGATATACCAGTTTCACAGTATTCTTTAAAAAAAAAAATTTTCATGCCTGGGCCTTTATAGTTTTGTGTCTTAGGCCTATTCTAATTTCAGGATATAATATCAACACACTTGATTCTAATGACTGGGTCATTATCAGGCTTCTAACGACCCGGTCATTAAAATCAGGATTGTTGGAGCAGCCCTCCAGGACTGGTAATGAATAGCCCTGATGTAGGCCTGTGTGAATGATTTTATTAGGCCCAACAGTCCACACATTATCACACAATATATGACTCTTAGTGTAAAATGGAGACGAACCCAAAACGAACAAAGCAGCATCCATTTAGCAGGACAGAATCTGATTTATTTAAACCCATCATATGTATTTGACTATTTTCAGTGAGATTAACAATATGCCACTACATCTCCTTTTGACTTGGAGCAGAAAAAGATGACAAATGTTTGAATGTCAAAATATTGACTCTGTAATCATAATTTGGCATGCAGCGATTGGCCGGTTTGAATATTAACCGGGATTTAAAGCGCAACTTGCAGGTTAACAACCACTGTTAATTTGTTCAAAAAATGATGTCTTTAAATCCACTAAAATAACTACAACACTAGTTTTGACACTGAGATCGATAATGTTCTTATGGGTATGATGGAGCATAGCTATATAATTATGAGCCTGCCAGTCATCAAAGAGACCATGAACAACCAAGGATTAGAAGAAATAAACCATCAGCAAGAAATTAATTTATGCTGTGAGGAAAAACCCGTGGCAAATACAGTTGCCTACCCTAGCCAATGCTGGCTAAAATAAGGATAGCTAACTCTGTGTTTGCAGTAGAATATGCAATTAGATATCAGGATATCACTGTCACCCCACCTGTCCAGTATACCAGTACCAGTGTACAGTATGTGCCATTATATACTAACACACTATTAAAAAAATAAAATTCACCGTCGGGTAAGGAATAAATATCAATACACTTGGAGATTTGAGTCTTCCTGTATTTCCGTGCATCCAATAGCCTAATGCATACACTGTAAATGAGTCTACAAGAAAGACACAGAATACATTCCCAAACACGGCAACCTTTTAATCTCGAACTACCATACATATGTAATAGTAGACCAATGTAGCTATTTCCTACTCTATCTCAACGTATTGCCAAACTGCACATCATCTAAACAGATAACAAAGCTGTCGCGGGAAAGGCTGATTGTGAAATATATTAATGAAGATGCCCCTACAACACCACATCATCGTATTTGGAGAAAAAACCTGGAGTTTGATGATATTGCGGAGATGGCTTAGAATGTAGGTCGCTGTCACCGCCCAACGTTAAAGCTGCTCTGCTATACGGAGACCCACAGACTAGCAGATTTCTATGAAATGTCGCCGCTACAGTATGGCTAGTCTACTAACTATGCCTCCAACTAACACCTCCTTTACTCACCATTCATGTTCTTGCATTCAGGCCTCAAAACTCACTGTTCAGGTGGCGTAATAGATTAAGTGTGACACCCAAGTTCCAGATTTGGCAGGTTCAAACCCCACGTTGTACTCAAATGAATATATATTGAAATTTGATACAGTGGTGCAAACATAATCCATCCATCCATCCATCTTCTCCGGCTTATCCGGAGTTGGGTCGCGGGGGCAGCAGCTCCAGCAAGGGGCCTTAAACTTCCCTTTCCCGAGCCACATGCATAATGAAAATGAATATAGTAAAAACTTGAATACAGGTGTGTTGGAGCAGGAAGATATCGTAAAATGCAGGTTGCAGCCCTCCAGGACCGGAGTTAAATAGCCCTGGCATAGTGGATTGTGCATATCTATCATATCTGGGTAGCTAGCCCAAGCAGTTTTTCCAGAAACTGTCTAAAAATGTTGGCAAAAGTTTGAAGTTAATAATTTTTAAGAGATCTCACCAGAACCAATGTTTTTAGTACATAGTCCAGGGTAGGGGTGTTCGATATGACCAAAATGTAATTTCCCGAAATAGATTATTTTATATCCCGATAACAATACAATACAACATATACAATATGTTGTATTGTATTGTTCTTATATATGTATCTTATATTAATAATCTAAGATAACACGGTATAGCCAGTTCTGTAAATTCAATTAATAGTTTCTTGTCACCCAATCAACACCCCCCCCCCCCCCCCATTGCATATGTGGACCAAAAATAACAGAGATTAACTCGGAATGTGTTACACTGAGTTCAATAAAAATAATAGTCTCTACATAGTTTTGCTTTTGCTACATAGTTTATGATCGTTTATGAACATGAAAATAGCCCATTGACTGCATAACGTGACTAGACCATGGTAATCATGGTGTTGAGAAACATGCATGGTTTCTTTAAGATAACTTGTCTGAAAGACTGGATATTCTAGGAACTTTCCAGACATAGACACAAAATACAGAGGTAGGACGTTTAATTGAAAATTTTCATCGTCTTTTAACTACGTCCTGGTTAGGCTGTATGTCCGAAAGGAATGTCAATGTGTTTTGCGAGGTAGCTAGCTAGCACGATTTGTTTACTTTGCAGCAGTAGCACGGGCGATGCACTACACAAAATACAACGTAGGCTGGCAGGTTAAACTTAATCAATTATAAGACTCAGTAGGAATCTGCCTCGCCAATGTTTCTCTGATCACAAGCTGCTACTCCGTGCTGTCCGCTCCACTGCGGGGCGGGCTGGGCTCACGCCACACACATAAGCACACACACACAGAGCTTGGCAAGGGAAAGATACAGCGGTGGAGAGTTGGAGAGCTGACGAAAACTACACTTGTTACTGGAAGTAGCCTACAGTAAAGAGCCAACGAGTAATCTGCAAAATACGGATCTCACTCCAAATGTTAAACTGACTCTTAAAATTATTTAAGTAAAGTGATTTTCATAACGATACAAATGATAAAGCATAATTTAAGACGGTAGATGTTTTTCTATCGTCATAAGATATATATCGTTTTATCGCACAGCCCTAGTCCAGGGGTAGGTCTGCGGAACCCTTTGAAAATATGGGTACTTATTAACCTTTCCCCCACAGTTAATGGCAATGTTTTTCTCTTCCAGAGGAAACACTGAAGTAGCAGTAAGAGTTGAGCCACTACCAGTAAAGCAGGAGACAGATAATCACTCTCCAAAACTGCATTGCTAATGTTGTTAAATTCATGCATTTCCGTGATTATTCCTCAGACTATAATCTAATCAAAATTTCTTATCGTTGCATATATAATCATAATGTGCTAAACCTAAAATCTGTGGCACATGCATAGACTGTATAATGTGTGCCTCATGATCAGAAGTGGGGCAGAGGCATATTCTGATCAATTAACCAAATAAAATTAAATGTACAGGGAGGAACGCTGCTGCACCAAACACTAACAAAGTGCATGTAAATTGAACATTTTAAGGAAAACCACATTTGCTGTTCCACAAACGTTTTGTTAAATTAAATTCCTTACATTAGTTTTATTGATTGTGTGTCAGTATTTGGCAAGATTCTCGAATATCGAATCCAAGAGTTCTCAAAACAAACTTTCAGCTGTTCCACGATAGGTCCAGTGCAGAGTGCATATTACACTAATCGGTGCATGTTCTGTGTGCACATATAAAATGAAACCAATGGGTCATACCTAGGGCTGGACCTAAATATTTGGATATTCGTTTGTTGGGTATGTATTCGATTTAAATATTGGGATTCGAGTATTTGTTTTAACATGATACATGCATGTTTTCCGATTAATCCCTACTGTCTCCATATAAACCCACATGTTGAAATGTATTTGCCTGCCCTACACTGTCAACAACACAATCTATTGCAATTGGCTCTGTTTGTAAATAGAGAGTGAGGCTGTTCATTCAACAAATACGCTTATTGGCTAATACAGGAGGTATATGCTATTTGACAGCTCTGACTGGCTCAATTGACGTGTCAATCAAAGTGGCCATTTTGAGTGCATGGCTATGTTTACATGTGTGCTCACTGAAGCTAAGATTACGTTTGTTATACTTCTAAATCGTAGTTGAGTGTTTTTAATAGTGTTTTTGAGAGTATTCGAATACTTCGAAACCTGTAAAATGATATTCGGGACAGCCCTAGTCCTACCGCTTCAGAGCCACCGGCCACTTCAATCACATTAATAATAATACTGTATGGGAAATTAAACCCGGTACATCGCCCAGCCCTAAGACCCACCCATAAACACTGACGGGGCTAGAGTCCTAACCTAAAGTTTTCCTATTGGCCTTCCTTCTACCCTGTAGACAGCCTGAAAAAGAAGCAGAACCAGGACGACTCTGATGAAGATGACGATGATGATGATGCAGGCCCTTCATTCCAGCAGCACCCTGCGGCCCCCCAGGCAGCCTTCAGTGCTGCCATGGCCCAGCCAGTGATGCCTCCTGTGGCTGGTGCACCAGGGATGCCTCCTGGGGCCTACCAAGGCAAGGCCACTTATCTCATTAACTAGGCTGTAATCCTCCTGATAGTTGTAATTGCATTGATAGTTGTGTGGCATTGGTATGTGCCTAAAAGTGGTAGCCTCGCGAGATTTAATTTTGCTGTGAGAATCAGTCTGGAAACCCTTGGAATCATTTTGAATGTGTCCGAGTAGCAACTGAACTTTCCAATCTGCGTTGTGTTTATAGCTATACGGGTGTAGTTTAGGTGTGCCGACCATGGTGCAGACAGCGAAAACCACCAGAAAGTACAGCCATTCACAAACGGTTTCAATGTACAGATGGACTTGTGAATACAATTCCTCTGGCATGTTAGGTTACAAAAGTGGTTACCCAAAATTAATCTTTGTCAAAGTAGCCATACAGAACCATAGGTTTGTCTGTGGTTGTTAACACGCAGAACAGGAACCAGTATTATACAGCTTTTTCAAAGAGGGGTGACAAAGCTCTATGTAATAGTCATTCACCCAGCCTAGCGCTACCCAAACATTGTAGGCCATGCAGCCCCTTCTATACACACAAAGACAAAAAAATGCAACATCTTATTTTTTGACACGTTTAGTTAATCCTGCACAGGCCTAATATTTAGAGGCAACGGTTTCCATTACACAAATGGCGGTAGACCTACTGTCGACTAAACAAACCGCGTAACATATTTACGCATGGCACAACCAGCAGAAACGGATATGGTTGAAGGCGTTTGGCAAACAAATTCCAGAATTCCGGAGAGAATTGTCATGATTTAAACACAGCATTCAAATTCAAACCAGCTAGCGGGGAATTAATACACAGGGTATTTGAGCCGGCCTGCCGTAACACAGCACAGTGCTTCTACATTCTGAAAAAAAATTGTCATGCGGATTCGAAGTAAAATATTTATTACGTTTGTGTTGTAGTTAAAACATTCAACCAGCGTGATAATCAACACACTTCAGTGTGTAGGCTATGAGAAGCACTTTGAATTCTCTGCCAATTCCGTTAGGTTGTTTCACAATAATGTGAAAAACCTTGACTTGACAGATGAGCTTGACCAGAATATGGCATGTCATGTTTTGGCTACGACGACTTTCCTAAACACTGCAGTAATACTAGGGAATGGATGGACTTAGTGAGCTAGCTTCCAGTCCTCGTTTTGGCCCAGACGATCCATATCACGGCGCGCCCTACTGATTCCATTGGTCCGCAAAAATGTGAATTTAATTAAAGATTTGGGACTCCTTCTGAAGGCTATACAGATGGCAATAGACCAGCAGAACTATTAATTTGCATAGGCTTGTAGTGCCTTCAAATATGTCACGTACATAGACGAGAAGAATAAGATTTCCTTATGACTCGACATGCAGAGAGTACATAGCCTAATTGTTTCTCAGGCTATCGACGTGTATTCAGAAACTGAAGTCTTGAGTAGACTTAACAGTTATATAATTTGTAGGATACAGTTTACTGAGATTGGAATAAAAAAAAAAGTTTTTAAACTAGAAATTTTTTATTTTTTTATTATACAATTTTATATTCCAAAATTAAATTATTTCACGCACCCCCTAATGGTAGCCCCACACTTTGGGGAAATGATCACCTAGCCCATAGCTCATGTCACAAAAAAGGTATTTGTAGCTGCTAACATTTGCTGGGGTCTTGCTATGAACCGAAGCTTGTTGTGTAGCATCATACACATCTGTAGGCTAGTTGTGTAGCAGCATACACATATGTAGGGTAGCATTTCCCAGATAATCATGCCTGTCACCCATATTTGTTCTAGGAATGCCTCCTATGATGCCAGGTGTTCCACCCATGATGCACGGGATGCCACCTGGCATGCATGGAATGCCCCCAGGGTACTTGTAGTATTTATTTATTTAATATCTTATTTAATAAACATCCTCAGTAATACACTGTTAATTTGTCATGTACCCACTGTATCCTCACATCCCATACAGCATGATGCCAATGGGAGGAATGATGCCTCCAATGATGCCAGGAATGCCTGGCATGCCCCCAGGTAATGAGCTGCAGAATCGGTCTACTATAGTGTGCTCTTGTCCCATGATGTGGCTGGTAATGATGAGCACCTTGTGGTGTGTTCCTCAGGGATGCCCCCCCACCTGGCCCCCAGGCTAGGCATGCCCCACATGGCCCCGGCCCCTGCAGTAGCGGGGATGCCCAGTCGAGGGGCTGCACCAGCAGCCCAGCCGTCTGTCACAAAGCCTCTCTTCCCCAGTGCAGCACAGGTGAGCCCCACCAGTCAGCCATGCGCTACAGTGGGGAAGCATCCATGCTAATACAGGTTGAAAGCAGCACTGCAGTAATGTTGCCCACACATGTACACGCCTGTTGCCGAGTGTATGCTTCCATCTTGTCGATGCAGTTTGTTTAAACGCATGCTTGAATGATTGCTTAGTGGTGTCTAGGGATGTGCACAATAATAATCGATCATAAGACTCAGTACGAATCTGCCTCACCAATGTTTCTCTGATCACAAGCTGCTACTCTGTGCTCTGCTCCACTGCGGGGCAGGCAGGGCTCACTCCACACACAAGTGCACACATACGTACGCACGCGTGTACACAAGGAGCTCGGCTAGGGAAAGATATGGAGAGTTGGAGAACTGACGAAAACTACACGTTACTGGGAGTGCAATAAAAGCTTTGCTGGTAATCCAAGAGTAATCCACGTAAAATACAACACTCCAAATAACATTTTACAGGTTTTGAATATTTGATTGTATTTCCTTACGAGTATTTGAATACTCTCAAAAACACCATTAAAAACGCTCAATTATAATTAAGAAGTATAACAGAAGTAATCTTCGATTAGTGTGGCAATTAGTGTAGGGCAGGCTACGGTTAATGTGATTGCATCACTGTTGCCAGAAAGGGCATGACTGACATGCTTTTGGACCAATAGTATTTGTTATTCGTTTAATCAAAGAAAATTGACCGCTTCGTCCACTGTATGGATTTCTGTTAGATTGTGCGGGGACGCTCTTTCAGCTACCTTCAGAGTCTGTGCGTATAGCGCAGAAAACTGCAACAAGGAAGTTGCGGGTCTATTACTGACAGCTAGTAATGAGTGAACCACAACACTGACACCAAAATATAGTAGCCTAGTGCTTGCGTTATCAAATAAAGGCCTTTCTGTGCTTTTTGTTCATTCAAAATTAATTGAAGAGAAGACGGAGTCCTAGGAAACAAACAGGCGAGCAACATGACGCATATCCATCCATTTGCCGTGAGTTGGAGGTATCATGTTGAAATGCAAACATTTAACAGTTTAATTGTTTTGGGGCAGCTGAAAACCAAATTTTTTCTCACTGTTATTAGGTTTTTGTGTTTATTATATTTATATTACTCTGCAAGAAAGCCGGAAAAGCCTTTACCTAGATTCTGATTGGTGGAAACGCTAGCGATTTCCTTCACCTCTCGCTGCCTAGAAAAAGTTGATAGAGCGTCGGGGTTCGGTTGATAGAAGTGGTCGGTCCAGCGGCTACACCAAAGAGTCAACCAGCGACCTGGCGATTTCTGGTGATAAGCAGTCGCTCCCACACGCACGAGCGAAAATCGCTGCGGTGTAGTTCTAGCTTTAAACATAAATGCCACAATGTTGCATGGTGATAGGGTAAAAAAAATTTAAAGATGGGTGTTAAATTAGCAGTCCCCTTTCTTTGTCAAACTAAAGTGGAGCATTATATTGAACATGTCTTTTGACTGAAGTGCCAGGTAACAGTGATTCTTGACTTGACACAGGCCCAGAATGCTCTAGGAAGCACAGCCGCAACCTCCAGCAGCACAGCCGCCTCTGACCCTCCCAAAGTGACATTCCCTGCCTACACCCAGCCCTCTGCCTCCTCCTCCACTTCCTCTAACCCCTCTAGCAGCACTGTGGCTAAGCCCCCAGCCACAGTGGCCAGTAAGCCTGCTACCCTCCCCACGACCAGTGCAACCAGTAAGTTGATCCACCCTGATGAGGATATCTCACTGGTAAGTTGCTTGAGCTTTGTGTTTTGCCCTTTCACAGTAAGTAATGACTGCTACATGTTATTGATGTAGTCAGGAAGGAAGGTTATGCATGGTTGTTAACAATGGTAATCATGTATTTTACTTTGTGGCAATAACCTTACCGAAAGTGTAATTACAATGTTGAGCATTGAAGAGTTAGTGCATGCATTATAACGGTGGTTCTTAAACTGTAGGTCAGGAAACCCAATAGGTTCTGGGATGCTGCTGGGGGGTGGAGAAGGAGGGTCAATAGATGAAATGCAAATCTAAACTTGACAAAACTTGTACCATGTTTGTAATGAGATATTGTGTATGTCTTGGTTTATTCAGTGTTTGATATTAACAGAATTTCATGCATGGGCACAGTGTTATTTACAAGTAACTACATGTTTTAAGAACTCCTGTATAATATACTGCTGGCCGTCTGTTCAAATGAATCCTCTGATTGCGCTGAAATCACAGGAGCCCTACGCTATACGTTGGTGTGCTATGAGTACTGTGCATGTACATGTGTGCACGGAGAAGGCCGTAGCTATGTTACAGCTATCTGAGCGTGTGCTGCTGTTGTCTTTGCAAACAGGAGGAGAGGAGGGCCCAGTTGGCCCGTTACCAGCATCTAATGCCCAGGGCAGGGCAGGCCCACTCGGCTGCGGCCCCAGTGCCTCCTGGGGGAGGCATGATGCCCCCACAGCAAGCCATGCCCCCGCAGCAGCCTGGCATGAGGCATCCTATGCATGGTGAGTCAGACACTGTGTTTCCATGTTGCTTGGCTCTGCTTGGAGATGAGGAGTAACGGTCCTTTATGAACGCTTATTTCCTCCCCAGGTCAGTACATTGCTCCTCACCAAAGCATGCCAGGGTACATGCCTGGCGGGATGCCTCCTTATGGCCAGGGGCCACCGATGGCTCCCTACCAGGGTGGCCCTCCCATGGGCATGAGGCCTCCCATCATGTCGCCAGCCGGCCGCTACTGAAGCACCACCACAGCCACCTCATTAGGTTTGGAGGTTAACACCTTTCTCTCATCCTTGTGCTTTTGTAGTAGCAGTGAGACCATTGATGGTGAAGATGCACGTAAACACACGGACATTTGACATATACCCCTCCCTCCCCCCTTTTATTTTATTATCAGAGATGAATATCGCAGCATTAGAAAACTATTTTGTAATGATCTTTTTGATTCTGTGAGAATTTAATTTCTCTCCTTATGGCTTACTCAGGTTTGTAGACGTAAGGTGTGTTTCTGAATATGATTTATACTGTTTCTTATTTCTTTTTATTTTATTTTTCTTTAAGCTAAACAGTTACACGTACACCACCTCTTACAAAGGCAAGTTTCTCATAGGATTCTATTTCTATTGGTAGAATAATTGATGCCCTCACAGCATGCGTAGCTGCTGTTGGACTTTGTGTCCCCAACCATGGTTGGTGAGGGTGTCTTTGATATCCAAGTAGTGTTAACTATTCTCTAGCTTTGTTCTTTGCAGGATTATTTCTACTAATATCCTGTGCTGGGTAACTGTTTGCATCCTTTGTAATGTTTTAAGAATCTCTTGTAATAAAACAAATCTTGATAACCAGTGCTGGTTTGTCCTGACGTGCATCAAGGTGAGTCAACACAAAGGTTAGTACTGATTTTATAGGCCACATAATGTACTGCCAGTCATCAATTGACCTATCCCAAGCCCGCCCTTTTTTACATGTGAAAACGTCATATTAGGATAAAATAGGAAAACAGACAGTTTAAGGAGTTTGTCGGATTCAAATTAATGCTCAATGGACCTTTCACCAGAAGAGAGCTAGCCCATGGGCGAGACTGTTGGACAGCTGACCCACATGGCTCTGAGCCATTAGACTACTTTGATAACATCCATACATTCAACATTGTGTCATTAACAATGGGAGAAATTGGGAAACAGCAGGCTTTAGCTACCTGATGGTTTCAGTGTCTCATTTAAATGTATTAAAGGGTAAAAAAATAAAACTTTTCCTGCAGCCAAATGCTGGGTCATACCGGTACATCCCCACAGCGAGCGCCTATCTAGAAAAATAGGCTTACTAGTGATAGTTAATCCTACTGTTAACGATTGTGTAAAGCAAATAGATATTTACTTGTAAAAACTTTATATCTTAAAATTTAATTATTTTATAAATGTGAAAACATTGTTAACTATGTACTATTGTAGAGTTAAACCGTATTTCATAATTTCTCTGTTCAGGATTTTTTGGGATGGCCAGAAACGGGGGACAATATACGTAGCTGGTCCCCCAATTTGCATACCCCTCCCCATAACACCACAAAGATATAAAAGCGTAGAGTGTTCGAATTGGCTTAGTGTCTCATTTGCTCCAATGCAAGTTATTAGGCTACTAAATATACTGTCCTTCAACAGCCTACAATTCCATAGCTAAATCACTTACTGTCCTTTAACAGCCTACAGTCTGATAGCTATGCCTTCATTGTAGAAATAAGCACACAATGTGGTTGAGTCTGCGTTATTTGAAAGATACTTGTATAGTAGCCTAGCCTACTTGATAACACCCGGCTGCCAATCGGCCAGTCGGCATTCTCGTGTTCAAATCGGCATCCAAATAATCCAACTGTCTTTATGTCCAATATTCTTTCCAAAAGAAAATATAAACCACATATCCAAAGGAAAAATCCAATCCAACAAGCTGTAGATTGCTAGATTTACTTGACAAGAACAGCATTTCATGCAGGTGTCATGCCAAAGTGATCTGCTAAAAAAGTGGTCTGTTGGAAACTGGTTTCAGTCCACGAGAGCACACACAGCCCTATATTAGAACCAATCTAATCCTTTTTACCAGTATACCTATATTTAATGTGAAAACACAACTCAAGAGTTTACTGTAGAACACGTGATGGGTGTGGTTACAGCACCATCAGTTGACAAACCCCCCAGCGCTTGAGAACAGATAATGCAGGTTATATTTTCACGCTTTTGAAATGTAATTTTATATACTTGGCAACTTTATTATTTATTCAAATTTGGCTGGGTTGTTAATATTACCTTTCTCTGTGGTGATAAACTCAAAACACAAATTGATGTCTGCTTTAAACAATCTTTAAGATAAAGACAATAGTCGCTTAAATATGAGATTGTCATTCTCAATTGATGAGAATACAGTATAGTAATTATGACCTTATAACAAATGTTTGACTGTCCCGAGAGTTTGCATCCAAATCAATTTATTTTTTCCGCATGGCATCAGGAAATTTTAAGATTTCTAGGCTACATCCAGTCCGTCTACATTCAGTCTAATGTATAGCTGTCTATGTTGTTTGACCCGTAACATCCTTTCAACATTTTCACAATGAATATACGTTAAACTAACATTTGATGGAGAGATGTTGATTCCAGTTGAAGTGATTGTTTGTCTGACAGTGCGGCACATGGCAACATTTCGGTCTTCTGATAAGTCAGAATGCCTGTCAATAAAACTCTGGCGAAAGGTCCATTGTTATTGGAGGACAGTAGAAAAGGGGTGTGGCTTGGGATTAGTCCATTTCTGCATTTAAAGAATTGTTTTTGCATTTTATAAGATAATTGTCATTATGGCCCAATCTCAACATCCACCCTAAGTGCTGAAGCCTATCTAGCCTGAGTGCATAAATGTGCAAGGATTGAAATGCTAAAATATGAAGAATGGCGTCCTATTACAGAGGATAGGTGATTAAAGACTCTTGGATGGTGGATGTAACTCAGATAATTTATGTACATAATGTTAGCATCACAAATACAAAAAAAATGGTAATGAATAAATCATGTTTCTAGCTTTTATTTAATGCTCTGAATGCCCCTGACTTTAATTTCTTTATAAACACCATAACACTTTTCTCAGTTATGAGTTATGTCGCAACTTGAAATCTGCAAGAATGCAACCTCTGGAAAAGTTTACCAAGGAATGCTCAACATCTGTTAAAGGGGACAGCTTTATCAGGCTTATTTGGGATGCGCATTAGTGTGAACATGAGATTGGGCCAGGTTGCACACGTACGCTACTTGTCTAACAATTGGGCAGTGATTACTTTTGGTCATGCTTGGGTGTCAATAGCTCTGTACCCAGGTTTTTCCCCTGCAAGAATTTACATGGTACCTGTTTATTGCAGTCGTTGCAATGACGTATAGACACTTAAGGCCTATTTAAACTGCATTCTGTACGTATACATGTGCAAATTATTTGCATGCATTATTTCCAACATTACTCCACTGTGTACTTACTGTATGTCTTAAGATATCAAATCTGTCCAATAGGAGGCAGTCCGGCGCCTCTGATAACCTCAGGGGCTGAGTGCGCTTAGTACAACCATAACTGCCAGCTAGCTAGCCAACCTGGTAAAAATGCAAATAGTTATAAGCATACAAAAAAGTATTTTCCAGCTAGTCTCTTAATTACACCAATGTTGTGCTTATCAAACAGAAATGGCGATTGAAAGTGCAATTTTCGCTGTCTATACCGGGTGCCCTACCCCTTGTACACTTAACCACTACTAAAGAGCAAGGACATCGCCATAGTAACACTAGTAATTTCACTCTTTAAAACTCACTGCCACTAGTTTGTCTTACAGAACATCAGAGGATCCATACTGCCCCATGATTTGTTAGTATTGATCCGTGCGTATGCGTACGAATGCCTAGACACAAGGGCTGGGTAAAGGTGCAATATGTACGGATCAAAAGTTTGCAGGAAACGCGTGGCAGTGTATACGTACTTGTTTAAATGGGCTCTAAGTCAAGATCACTGACTCAACTTTTTGACATGTATTTTAGCACATACTAAGGGATAATATTTTTATTGCACAATCCAAAAATGTATCTGGAAATTTGTTTTCAGGGTCAATTACTTATAATATTATTATTTTACCTTTTATCACACGTATGTTTCCGGTGTGTCCTGTCCCTTTTCTTTTGCAGCATATGTTAATGTACACGCAAAGGACATTTCCTGTTGAACTGTTAAGTCAGTAGGCCATTAGTATCTCAGTGCCTGCTTTTAATTTGTATTTCTTTGTTACTTATAGCTTTCTGTTTTTAAAAGCCAGTCAGCTCCTGTTAAAGGTCAGTTGAACTCAGTAAGTACCTAATGTTTATAGCTTTATCCTGTATAACTGACTTGTAGGCTAATTATGTAATATGAAAGGTATCTAACCTGTGTTAAGATCCTCTGCTAAATATGATTTAGTTAACACTCATATAGTTTTGAGTTGACTTGGGGATATATTAAGATTGATATGATTGGTAAATGTAATGCAGTACTCAAAAGTCACCTTGTGTTGGAATCTACTTATGGTGAAAAAAGCCAGTAACAAGGTAAGTTGCCAATCATAATAC
>JAODUH010000001.1:769403-789752 GCA_027564835.1 Typhlichthys subterraneus | reverse complement strand
TGTGTGTTAGAAGCCTGATAATGACCCATTCATTAGAATCAGGTGTGTTGGAGCAGGGAGACATCTAAAACATGCAGAGCTGTGGCTCTCCAGGACCAGGGTTCCCTACCCCTGATTTAAAGCAATGAAAATGCTTCTGCATTCAAACTAGGACAGAGATGCGTTTCTCATACCTTGGTCAGATGAAGTTCCATCTCGCTTGCAACACTGTCCTAAACATGGACTTCAGTTAGTTTAAAGAGAGACTCATGGCCCCTGGAAATATATCACAGATGTGTTTGTATCTCATTTAACAATGAACACAATAGCCAGCCTGCATTGTGAGGCAGTGCTGTATGTCAGATGTCTATTGTTATTATAGGCTAACATTATCATTTGCCACGTGTTCCGAAAGCAAAAGGATTAACAGCACAAACAGCAATATCAAGCAATAAATAAAAGGGCAAGAGGATCCAATAAATGTATGGTCTAAATGGACACTAGTATACCCAACATGTTGATCTTAAATCAAGTAATTATGTCTTCTAGTTCTAGATAAGTCATTGTTGTGAGAGGGTGGGGAGTCGGTGGGGGGGGTCGAGAAACATATTTTACTTTTCTTAATTGCTTTAATGAATATGTATAGGCTACTCTTTTCAATTGTGTTTATTCTAGTTAATATGTATGTGTATATGTTTGTACTTTTACAAAGTTATGCTATTAAAAGGTGGGCATCATTGTTTGTGATCCCAATAGATTGGCCGTTCTACAGAAAGTCCCATTGACTTTGTGGTGATGGACGTTGCGCCGGGAGGTCAGGGGCCCGGGGACAGCCAGTCTGTCCAGAGCACCATCTCCAGGTTTGCATGCCGTGTCATCTGCCAGAGGAGCCCGCCGTACACCGCACGCATCTACGCTGCTGGCTTTGACTCATCCAAGAACATCTTCCTTGGGGTAGGCAGCAGGCTAGCATGGGTCTTTAACTGCATCTTTGCTATCTGTCATGCTGGCTTCAGGTTCATTTAAGGGGATCTCCTTTTTGAATATTGTCTGAGCCACTTAGAAGTGTTATTGAACTTTCATTTATTGCAGTGGTAGTAAAACAAATCTAGTAAAACAGATTTGTAAAATACTTTTAATGACACCTCTGGCTACTGTACTACTGGGTAGTATTTTCTATGGGCAGCTAAAATTAAATGTCTTTCCTTTTAAACTCCAGTAATCATTGTTACTGGGATCATAAATGTTGGCGATGAAATGAAAAAGCATTGAACTTTAGTGTCCACTACAAACTAGACATGGCTCCTTTGCTTGTGGACAGGAGAAGGCAGCCAAGTGGCGAACACAGGACGGTCAGATGGACGGACTGACCACCAATGGTGTGTTGGTGATGCATCCACAAAATGGATTCTCTCAGGACTCGACGCCTGGGCTGTGGAGGGAGATATCAGTGTGTGGCGGTGTGTTTACACTGCGGGAGACCCGCTCAGCACCGCAACGGGGCAAGATGGTGGGTTTGTGTGCGCGCATGTTGGCACACTTTGAAATATGGGCTGTTTGGAATGTGACTCAAACATATACGGTAAACGCGGCAGCGTATCGAAACGTGTACTTCCATGGAAGTACATTGAGAGTTGGGATGCAAAAACCTCAAAGTCCATCTGATTTTATTTTTGATTTAAATGTTCAATATTACAATTATTAATTTAATGAAGCTACATTTTTGGAAAATATTACTTGTTATTCAGTGACAAATAAGCTTATCAGACATTGTAATTACATGGAACACGGTAGACGGAAAATACCTTCTGGACAGCACGACATAAAAGTCCAACGGAATCATTCCAACAGAATGGCAGTTGCTATGGTGGTTTACAAATAACTTAATACAAATATGAAATACAATAATTAATTTTTATTTTAGTATTTTATCTAGTATTCTAGTGTTGTTGCACCAAAGTATTACCTTCCTATTTTCTCCGTGTGTAAGGGAGCTATGAACATCCGGTTGTAAATGCCGTCGCAGAGGACGGCAAAGTGAAAATATTTTTACTTTGGACGTCATGCCGTTTGTCTGCATTCTTTTGCCGGCCACAACAAATTTTTCCGCCCTGCTCTCGTCCACTAACATGATGTCTGGTTTGCCGTTTGCCATGTTCCATGTGAAAGCAGCAAGTGAAATTGGTGAACCCAAATATAGACACCCAAAAAATATGGCTAATTGAAATGCTAATTTTGCTAATGCTAATTTTTATTAAAATACTGTAATTGCTCATTTTTGTCAGCTGTTTTTTTACAAAGTACATCTCAACTCTTTACATGTATGTTTGGAAGCTGCATGTCCTTAAGCACTTTGTGTGAACACCTGTATGACCTGCTGCCCTCAGGTAGATGCTGAGTCTCACGTGCTGGTGGACGGGTCGCTCATCGACCTGTGTGGTGCCACGCTCCTGTGGCGCACGGCCGAGGGCCTGGCCCGCACTCCCACCGTCAAGCACCTGGAGGCGCTGCGGCAGGAGCTGAACGCCGGGCGGCCCCAGTGTCCCGTGGGGTTCAACACCCTGGCCTTCCCCAGCCTGCGGCGCAAGGACGTGCCGGACGACAGGCAGCCCTGGGTGTACCTGCGCTGCGGTCACGTGCACGGCTACCACGCCTGGGGAGGGCGATGTGACGAGGGGCGGGAGCGCGAGTGCCCCATGTGTCGCACGCGCAGCCCCTACGTGCCGCTGTGGCTGGGCTGCGAGGCCGCCGTGTACGTGGACGCGGCCCCGCCCAGCCACGCCTTCGTCCCCTGCGGCCACGTGTGCTCGGAGAAGACTGCAGCATTCTGGAGCAAGATCCCTCTGCCGCACGGCACACACACCTTCCACAACGCCTGCCCCTTCTGTGTGCAGCAGCTGGCCGGGGACAGCGGTTATGTCCGACTCATTTTCCAAGGACCCCTGGACTAGTGTGCTAGTGTGTTCTAACCAAGCCAGCCAATGACACTCACTCTTAACTTATTTAGATTTTTTACCTTTTCTCTCAAGTGACCTTTTCTCAGTATTGCTATATTGTGAATTCAAAACGGATATTTATATTTTCAAGATTACAAAGAAACTATATGAAAAATGACAAGGAAATTATTACAATTGTCATTCAGGGCACATGTTCAGGTGTTCATTTGTGACCTTTAAGATGTGTGTTGTGGTAATAGTTGTAGATTCTTTTTATAATAAAAAAAATAATATATTAATACACTTTCTTCAGACTCTTAATGCAACACAGTTGTATAAATAAAAACAATTGGGTCTTACATTGTTGGGCCAACAGTTGGGTCTTAATCTAATCTCTCTGAAATATATATTAATTTAAGCCCTAGCACAATTTCCAGGAAAAATGCCTCAAATATAATACTGCAAATCAAGTGCAGTGCCTTAACCATGAGGCCTATATACACACTTACGGTCTCATTTGGGTAGGGTGGAAGCTATTGAATGTGAATACATTATGAGTAAACAGATTCATTTTACCATTGTAGAGTATATAGATATGGAAAACAGTAAAACAGTTTAATTTAATTTCCGCCTACAAATCTACTCAATTTTAGAGTCAAAATCCATTTGGAATGATGCAGTTGCAGCGCCAAACCTCTAGAAAACAAAAGCCCAACATCTGAATATTTCCTGTGCAAAGGTTGATTGTAATAGAGTGAAGCAGAGCAAATAAAGGTTTTATTAGAGACATGTCAGGCAGAATCTCTATGACATGTTGGAACATTTTGGCACATTTGAAATATATCATGTACCAAACTATACAACTAATTGTGATGGGAGTTATACTGTTGGAATTTGTAGATCCTGGGCTTTCATACAGTATATGCCACATGCTCTGCCCACAGGATCAAGAAATAGTAACCCTGTCTGCGGCCTCACACTCCAGTACAGTAGGTGGCGGAATAGGTTTTGTTTCGACGCTCTAAACAGAAGAAGAAAATGAACGTTTCTTCCTCTGTAATGCATTATGGTTGTTGTACCGGTTACTTAATATTTTTCTCCTAGCTCGTCCCGTGTTTCTGTCATGGTGAACAGGATAATTATCTGGTGCTGTGCTTCCAATCACAGGTTAGTGTGTAAGTAAGGTTCTCCGAGATGTTCCGCATTCTTTGGGTTAAATCAGTCGTCTCCTCGGGCAGCCAAATAGCAAGCGAGGCTAACAAAGCGTTAGCCAGATCCCAGTGTAAGCCTACGTGTAGCCCTGACAGCAGATTAGATCCCGTGTCTAACAGTGATTCTCACCATTTTTGTAACTATTATTATCCTCCAAAAAAAGTATATTTATTGCTCCCTCAGTCGTAACTATGAACTTATAAAAATAGCATACAACAATCATGAAGGTAATTATTAAATTCACCTGGGTTTAAAGATAATAGATAATACAATATTAGATTAATAACATAAACAAAAATGACCTTCATAATCAAGAAATGATGTCATGGCCCCCATGACATCAAGTGCCTTGACCTATTTATTTAGGTTTTTGGCACTTCTCTTTTCTACAAAATGTTTTAGAATACACTTCTTAGACCCCCCACACACACTCTGACTTACCTCAGTTGAGTTGCTCTACATTATGTATTTTGTCCACCAAATTTATGTGATTTGTCTGGCTAAACTCAGCAGGTTACAGTCCTGTTGACTGATAAATGATGTCATCCAAAAATGCATCTTGACGTTTGATTATTTTACAACCACTACTATGATAAATAATTGATGGTTCTAAACTTTTTTGTAACATTGTGAAAGCTTTCCTAGTATGTAGACCAATTGTAACCCATTACTTTTGGCAGGGTATGTAATACCTGAGTAGGTGCGTGCTGCTAGGAACAGGACAATGCATGACTTTCAAAGCAGTTTATGGACCAAAATGTATAATGGTGTGGAAATAGTCAAATTGCCTGATGAGTTAACGCTATATAGATGGTCTTCTGAACACTATAGGCTACACTTTCTGTTTAAACAACCCTGCTAGTCAGATTATACTTGACCTTGGATATGTTTTTGAAAATTCTGCACAACACTATAATACTTTGTTCAGACTGCTGTGTAAGGCGTAATGCTTTGTGATTTAGTATAATTGTGTAGCTTTGCTGTTGGAACTGCATGCATGGCCACATTACGCTCTGTACCAGAGTGAAATTAAGTTATTGCTTGCTTGAAGCGTTGTGTCAATACCTTCGGCTACTGTATTCTGCAACTTAAGCAGGAAATACATGTCTTGGTATTGTTCCTACCAGAACTTTCTAGTGCTATCTAAGTGGTTTTAAAATACATAATTATTAATGTGTTTCCATCCATGCGTCATCTGCCTGCTTTCTGTACCAGTTGAGGGGCAGGAATATTACCTGGATAATTCCTCCTCAAGTTTCATATGTGAGAGAAATTTTGAATACAGCAAAAATAGTAATTGTGGCGAGTTCCGTGTGTTGAGTTTTCAGTCGTCTGTAGATGGATGCTAATTGTGTGTGTGTGTGTGTGTGTGTCTGTATGTGCTTGTGTGTGTGTGTGTGTGCGTGCGTACGTGCGCACTCAGCTAGCCTCCAGGTAGGGCTCTCCTCATGACATGGCCTCCAGCCACAGCCAATCCCCAGTGCCTGGCTCCAGCGGTGCAGGCAGAGATGGGATCTACTGTAAGGAGCGGGATGCTTCTTCGGCACAGTGCAGGCCTGTTCGCTCCTTGCCTGATGTGTGCCCCAAAGAGCCCACTGGTAATCTATACAGCCCTGTTTATTAGTGTCATGTGAATGTGATTTGAAATGTCTTAATCTCCCACAGGGATCCATACGTGAAGTGTGTGATAAGTGATACTGTGACAAAAGCTATTTCTGTAGCAGCATGGTCCAGATGGCACCACAAAGAGTTTTTAAGTTATTTCACATGGAGAGTATATTTATGTTCGTATTACCCTAAATCTGTACATTTCACGTGCATGTGGTTACTAGTTTTCTGTTCCATAAATGTCAAATGTATAGTAAGCGATTGTAAGCTAATACACTTTTTGTCAAATTCGCCAAATATCTCCTCGCAGTCCGCTAGCTTACTGTTCTGTGTGTTGAAAAAATAATCCTGTACTTGGTTCTGTAAATTGGGAACACAAACAAAGTGCTGCAGACCGCACACAACAACAGTATGTGGGGCGGAGCTTCTGAGGGATCAGCCTATGGTCTTGAAGGGAGAGGTACATTTTTGTTGAGTTTGAATTCATCCAGCATTCTGAATAATGACTCACTATACAAGTGTTCTGACTGGAGGAAGTTAGGGTGGGTTCTGTTGACGAAAGGCAGTGAAATGAGCCGATGAAGATGGTGCCAGATTTTGTCGCTCTTCTTAAACTAGTTTTAAACCGAATGTGCCCAGATGTGGCCCCGTAGCATTAGACGTGAGATGATGTGTGTTTCCATCGAAAGATGAAGTCAGTCAGTAGCTCAAACACGTGTGACTAACAACTTGTTCTTGCAGGCGGGGTGCGGGGCCTTCGCGAGGGCCCGTCGGTGGTGGCCGAACACGACCAGTGGACCGTGTACAGCTCTAAGGTCAACCTGCCGGCCGCGCTCAACGACCCCCGTCTCACCAAACGCGAGTCGGACTTCTTTACCAAGTCGTGGGGTGTGGACTTCGCCGAGACAGAGGTCATGCCCTCTTTCTACCTCCCCAACATTACCAGGGAGCACTTCACCCCCTACATGCAGGATATGGCTCAGGTAAACGACAACAGTCCTCTTTGATAATACATGTGATGGACACCACAGCACCCATCAACATGCCATGTGCAGCACACACTATGACACACTATGACTGGTTTGTATCATAGTGTTATTAAAGCAGCAAGGCTATTCTTCAGATTCATATGGGGAACCATTTTTATCCTAATGCAGTTTTTTAGGAATGATTGTTATAACCCTTAATCACATTAAGGCCTCAAATGGCTGTAAAGACACACCTTGTCTCATCAAGCTAAACAAAGAAAAATAAATCCCTAAATCTTTTATGATTTAGGGATTTATTTTTTATATTTATTTATTTTTAAGCCATAAGAAATTGTCAAAGATGCAATGTACTATTAACTATCTACAGATGGACTAATCTGCTTTTATGGATTTGTAAGGGGTTTTCATGTATTCTTTTATTTATTTATTTATATATATAACTATAACATATTCCACCTAACTTCCTGCCTCCCCAGCTTCTACTTATTTATGCCAGGACTTTAGCCTCTGCAAACCACCAACATGAGCTACATAAAGGCAAAGTGAAGATGCAGTACATATCTGCCCTTGGCCTTTATATAACTAATGTTAGTGGTTATTATTTGAATACCATTAGAGTCGTGACTGTGTTCTGCTCTAACTAATCCAACACATGATCTGTGTTGTGCAGTCATGGCAGACATTCTGTCAACATTGTAGTTTCAGTGTGAGACGTAGGACATTCTGATGATCACCCTGATGGCTCCAGCTGTAAACACCACGCGGCACATTAAAGCTGCAATAGGCAGCAGGATGTACAAGATCACAGTTCATCTTTGCTGTTATCTCCAGCCTTACGTGTGTGTGTGTGTGTGTGTGTGTGTGTGTGTGATGTAGAGAGAGAGAATCCATGAACGCTGCAAGACGATCTGTCCTACTAAAGAGGAGGCGGAGGCTGTCTCCAGTATCACCACCAACCATGGTATGAATAATGTATTGCACTGGGACTCTACTTGCCCCGTCCAGAGAAACACACGCCCAGCGAACCAGTCCAGTGTGTTAGCACTTCTACTGTGTTCAGGATGTTGGTGTCTTATCTGTTTGTATTTGATCTCCTCTAAAGTTCCTATTGCTCTTTCTCACCCACATAGCATCTGTTGGCAGCTCTTATCAAGGCCAGTCATGCTTCTTTCTTGTTGCCATGGTGTCAGCCCGTTAAAAATGTTCTCTCCTTTCTAGATAAATCCAGAGCTGACCTTGAGCAGGTCCCCAAGGTAACACCTACAGTTTGTAATTGTCGTCTCAATGTTCGATCTTTTCAGGGTAGAGCCCCTTCCTTATTTGTTCAATAATAAAGGCTGTTCTTTTTGTCTAGCATAGTTAGTCTCTCTGTACTAAGAATAGTCTAAACATCACGTGAATGTACTTATGTACTTTTATTAGTTGTATTCACACCCAATCCTACTAGCCTAGAAGTAGCATGCAATTGTACACACCTGTATTTATTTCCATAATTGCTATTGTGATGGCAACCCTCCCCTCTCCCACAACATAGACCTGAATGCTGAATGACACCAAACACTGAACAGCAGTGCAAGTATTATTATGTACACTGTTCAGCTTTACACCAAACAAAGAACTATACACAATACAAAACCTAAATATAACGTTAACCACAGTATGTAGTATATGGCTGACCTAAATATAACGTTAGTATATGGCTGAATGGAATTATAACGTTAACTACAGTATGTAGTATGGCAGACTTAAATATAACGTTAACTACATTATGTAGTATGGAAAACCTAAATATGACGTTAACTACATTATGGAGTGTATGGCTGACCTAAATATGACGTTAACTACAGTATGTAGAATGGAAACCCTAAATATAACGTTAACTACATTATGTAGAATGGAAAACCTAAATATGACGTTAACTACAGTATGTAGTGTGGCAGACCTAAACATAATGACATAAACTACCAACTATGTTGCCATATAATAAAATGTGCTCCATAATGCACCACTCTCTCAATCAGCAACAGGTCAGAATTGCAGACAGGCCAACCTAGCACCCATACAGTGCTTATGCAGTCATGCACAGGCAGGGACGTCCCTAGAAAAGGCCCATATGTGGATGGCAGCATTGTGTTGCTACAAACCTTGTACACAATATGTCTTTCTGCATTAATGCAGAGTGAATAGTATTTACAAGTCAAGTAGTTTACTCCTTTTTATTTTTCATTTTCCATACTGTCCCAACCTTTTCAGAGTTAGGTTGTATGAACAGCAGTATAACCAGACGGTTCTCTGTGTATGTGAACATAATAATAATTGTCTACTCTTGTTCTATTTGATCTGCCACGCTGTTCTTGTGTGAACACAGATCTTCATGAAGCCGGACTTTGCTCTGGAGGACCCGGCCACCTTCAACGCTGTGCTGCCCTGGTCCCACTTCCACAGCACCGGGGGAAGGAGCACCAGGGATGCGGCCTCCTCGAAGCTCCTGCAGGAGAAGGTGAGCCAGGTCTCCCTGCTCCCTACATGTGTGGGAAAGCTGTTTATTCAGAGCCACAGGTGCAAACATGTTCACTCGCTCAATGAATGGCTGGAGGTAATGCGTGCACGGTTCAGCCCAACCATGCATGGTTAGCCTGACTTGTTTTAAGAGCTTAGGCTGCCCAGGTTAGCTGGAGGGTTACACTGACCCTATCCTTTAAAGTGGCTCTGTCTGTCACTAGATGTCACAGTAAAGCACATCAGTATCTTGGACCAAATCAAATGCTTTGTGGGAAATGCACGCACGCGCACACACACATGCACGCACGCACGCGCACACACACATGCACGCACACACGCGCACACACACACACACATGCACGCACGCACGCGCACGCACGCGCGCGCACACACACATGCACGCACACACGAGCGGCCAGACCGGTTCTGAAAACAAACAGGAGCTTGGATTATAACACACACGCAAGGAGTGTAAAATTAATCCACTATATTTTCAGAACTAGAAAAGAGTTGTTTGCTGCTATACTAATGTTTACATATCGCATATATCACCCTTTTAAATGCATTCACCAATAGGCATACGCAATTTTTCACTGTCAGAACATTTGTGTCTTGTTGTGTTTCACAGAGTTTCTATAGCACCGAACCAAACGGAAATGAGTAATTCTCTCTGATTGGCCGTTGACCGCTTTAAAAAGCGCCCGAGAAGCATCTTCTGTCAAAAATAGAACTGTCCCGTGAGAGAGACGCCCCTGGTGTGTGTGTGTGTGTGTGTGCGCGTGCATGCGGTGATGACCTCATGCTCTCTCCCCCTCCAGCTGAGCCACTACCTGGACGTGGTGGAGGTGAGCATCGCGCGGCAGATCTCCCTGCGCTCCGACGCCTTCTTCCACGCCATGTCCTCGCAGCACGAGCTGCAGGACCGCCTGCGGGACACGCAGGGTGCCGTGGCAGTGCTGCGGCAGCGCACGGCCGCCATGGAGCGCGTCATGTGCCGGGGGCCCCTCAGGGCCCTGCGCACGGCGCTGACGCGCGGCAACTGCGTGAGGCTGCACGACAAGCTGAAGCTGATGGCCGCCGTGCACCAGACCCAGCCCACTGTGCAGCTGCTCCTGTCCACCTCGGAGTTCGTGGGGGCGCTAGAGCTCATAGCCACCACCAAGGAGGTGCTGCAGCAGGAGCTGCAGGGGGTCCTCAGCTTCAGGTGAGGGCTTGCCAGGGGACGTGCGCTGCCTTGACGTGCTTGTCGGAGGTGACGTCTGAGTTATGAGTAGGTCGTAGGTCAGTGCTTTGTTGTTGTCGGAGCTACATGAAATGACAGCACAGCGTTCATTCTCCGTAATGCACACGTTAGAATTCATGATACGTTTATTTCCCAATTCCCATGTATATTTCATATGTGTTTGGTACCTGAATCTCTATGAACTTAATTTAAAAAGCAGCCTTTTTGTGTCAGACAAAGCTGTATGCATTGTCACAAGGTTTATGTCATGGATCAAGAGTATGTCCTCCTCTCTGCCATATTGAAAGGTTGAAGGTCACCCCAACCCAGGAACTCAAAATAATTTCAGAATTTCCCACTCAGAGGAAGTCAGAAGCTCGTATTTACCATAATATGTCACTGACTCATTACATAACATTAGGTAGAATGACGAAGCCTTGTGTATGTCCTTTATATAGTAATTATTTTGTGTTATGTTATGTCACAGTTGAAGAAATTGGTAAATATGCATGTATTCACTGCTGCTTTTACAGTCAATCATGTCACAGCACAAGCTATTGACAGCTTTGGTCTTGGTGTGTGTGTGTGTGTGTGTGCATGTTTGTGGGGTAAATGTGCCTGTCTCTGGCCTTCCCAGACACCTGGGCTCCCAGCTGTGTGAGCTGGAGAAGCTGATCGACAAGATGATGGTGGAGGACTTCAGCATGTATGCCAGGAGCGACCTGAACCGCAACCTGAGGGACGAGGCCCAGGTGTTGGAGAAGGTCTGCATGAGCTCCTGCTTAATCCCTGGCCAGTCCGTCGCTCAGTTAGCATCACTTAGGACAGCGTTGACTTTGAGCGTGACTAGCATAACGTAAAAGCATACACACGCGTATCAACAAATACTACAGGGTGGGGGGAAACGTGCACATTTGATCACAGGCAGTATAACCAGATTACAAGTAACTAGTAAGTACTCATCTCCCACCCTCCCAGGTAATTTTTTGATTGTCAGGGCATCCCACCCCTGCTTTGAGGACCACTGTACTAGTTATCTAGTTCCCTAGAGTGCTGAAGCCTATGAGAGAGTCAGTCCAAATCTTAAGGTATTTAACTACTTCTGCACCCATCACAGGTAGACAAACCAAATGTGGCCTCGGTAAAGGTATGACATGTGACCCAATTTGACTATTTTTTTTTTTTTTAAACAACAGCAAAGTGATCAAAAACAGCAGCAAATAAAATAAAAACTAGTAAATCTTGCCATTGATTACTGCATGCACTCAGAGCTATAACAAATGGGACCTGCAGGCGTCTTGGGCCTATGTGAAAATATTTCTGGCAATCAAATGTTAATCATTTTGCAATACTCTAACAATAACTGCATGATAATATAATTCTTTATGGCGTAATTCTGATTGTGTACTTTCATCATTTGAAGCTGAGCTGAGCTTGACATTAATTGGCTGATTTCAACCTGAGAGGAGGCCTAATGAGCCAGTTGATGAAGTCCCTTTGCACCCTGCTGTCTTTTCAGAATTTCACATTTAAAATAGAAAGACCATTCAGTGACAAGTGGTGTTGATGTACATGTCTGTCTGTTGTGTTCTTGTGTGTGTGGTCCAGGAGCGTCTAGAGTCTCTGGTGTTTGGCCTGTTAAGGCAAAGGAAGCTGGACTTTCTGGATCTTTACAATGAGGAGATGATTCTAGCTGCCAAAGCCATTGTCTCACAGGTAGGACATGTCTTTATTTTGAGAGAGAGAGAGAGAGAGAGAGAGAGAGAGAGAGAGAGAGAGAGAGAGAGAGAGAGAGAGAGAGAGAGAGAGAGGTGCAGTGCTTCTCTCCTGCACGTTTGTTTATTTTTTTTTAAGTTAATTGTAGCACATAAAATGTGGCAAGAGGTACTGCTGAAGCCTTTTTTTGCATTGTAATACTGTGTTTCTGTTGCAGTGCGTGGTTGAGAATGTCTCACACATAGAAGAGATTGACACTGAAGTAGTAACTAAGTGAGTACGATGCTGTGCTACCTTTACCTGTCAAAGCCGTCCATTGAAACTGATTCAAGACTGGCACTGTTACGACCTCCCACGGTGCTGAGGAATAACATAAAACAACAAACCCGAAATAGGTAGCCATAGAACATTTATTAACAAAGATCCAATCCAACTGATAAGGAGACCTGGCCTAAATAACAAAACAAAGGGGAAACCCCAGAGCCAACCACGTAATGGGCCGTCGGAGTCTGTAGTGTCACTACCAAAACAAACAAATCATTAAACTATAAAACAAAGCTGTGAAAACCAAGACTACCAGGTCCCCCTCCAGATGAAACAATAACACACAAGCTGCCGCTCACCCCTAGTCAGGACATGATTGTAGACCGGGAGCTTCTTGTGTAGCTGGTCCACAGGTGGAACGAATCAGCAATCACTGAGGCAGTGATTGCATCAGTAACCATGATGTGGCCGTGACAGCAAGCGCTTTCAAAAACATACGTTGCATGTGAGTGGACGAACCTGTGAACCAGCAGTCTGTTGTTATCCACTGTTGCAGTAGAAAAGTCAGGAGAAGAGTGGAAACATTTTTCATTGAGAAAAGCCTTTGCTCTTCTAATATTTTCTAATAAAACCGATGCTGTATTGTATTATCTCCAGGCGTTTTCAACTTGAGTTATCTCCAGGTGATTCTCACGGCGAAGTAAAACTGAAAGCTCGTGAGATCAGGATGGTCTCGCAGGCTATGTTACCTCTGCAACCAGTTAAAACCTGGCCAATAGCTCCCTTTCCACCAAATATAAAGTCCTCCCACAAAAGTTGGGCAAAAAAACGAAACCCTTGGATTCCTGGATTTGAACAATTAGAAAGGTCTTTTTAATTTTCTAAATGTTTGTGTGTCTACAAAGCCAAATGGGAGTGAACAGAGCATGAATGCAATGGGAAGCTAAGGAGTTGATGGTTTAACCCAGCTGAAAGGTACTAGTGTACACTTCCATAAAGCCGTCTCTCTTTCAGGCTAGCTGACCAGATGCGACAGATGACGTTCCCTCAGTGGTTTGAGCTGCTGAAGAACGTTTTTGAGAGTTTCCTTCTCTTCCTCCAGAAGATCAAGGTGGGCTAAAGCATTGCGTGTTTGGCCTACATGCTGACAGTCAAACAGCCGTGGTGACCACTGTCTGTCCTCCAGGCTACTCTGGCCGTCATCCGGACCGTGGTCCTGGAGGTGCTGGACTCCAGCCAGAAGAAGCGGCTCCTGGAGGCCCAGGGCTCCCAGCCTCCCCAGGGTGAGTGTGAGCTGGCCTACCTGACCCACGAGGGCTTGTTCATCAGTGACGCGCTGAGCCACGCCCAGGAGCACTCCGGTGCATCAGGGGCCACCAGGGAGCCTGGCCTCCAGACAGCAGGGGGAGCCACCTTCCCGTAAGTGCCATATAGTAGGGAGAGGGAACACGGGGTGTCAGTAGGGGGTCCTGTCACACCACGGTCCCATCTTGGTGCAGGTCAGGGGAGGACATGATGCCCACAGAGCTGGAGCTGTGCCGGGTGGTCAACAACATCCAGGAGCTGCTCTACACGGCCTCAGACGTCAGCCATGACCGCTGTGTCAAGGTGCTGCAGGCCAGGGCCAGGGTAGGACACACACACACACAGACAGAGACAGACAGACAGACACAGAGACACGCACACAGAGACACACACACACGCACACGCACACAGACACAGACACACACACAGACACACACACACAGCTGGCCCCAGGCCTCATTCACCCTGGGGCATGTCGGACACACAGCAGAGCTCAGTGTGAAATGCACTAGTAGTCCACATAACCTCCCTCTGTTGGGCACACACACACATAGGGCTGTACCGATAACTACTATATTGCCTTATCGTGCGAGACATGTAAATAACCTTGATATTTTTTCTGACTGCGATAACATTGTATTTACACGTGTGTTGTTGCTGACAGAAGACATAAGTTAGTGCTGCTCCTGTGCTCTTCTCTCCTGCGCTCGTCTCTCTCTCTTTTTCTCTCTCTCTCTGTCTCTGTCTCTCACACACACACACACACACACACACACACACACACAGCAAACAGCGACAGCTGATACATGTTCCTCAAGGCCAATGAGTAAGCTTTATTGTATTGTTTAGGTAAAGGTATTTTTCCCGACGACTGCATAATTCCAGCCAACTGCATTCAGAAGAATTAATGCAAAAATACAGCATTTCTTTTATTTGCTTCAATGTTTGTAGCATACCAAGCAATGAAACTGGTGTAACCAATCACAACGAATAGTTAATGTAGCACGACAATAGCGGAACAGAGGTGTGTTTGAATTGGTGAACATTTTTCAGTTCCGTGCTTGAGCTCGCAGCAAACTGTTTGAGGAGGTAGTTCTTATCGAACACACATTGACGCTGGACGAACGGCCACAGTTTCAATCTAATATGTTTGGAATGTTTACACAAAAAGTTCAACATTCAAGGTCAAAGCAAACATTTTTGACAAATCTGAACTCGCCTCTATCATTTTTCTGCTGGTTAAAATATCTACCTGTCTACAGAAAATATGGAATATGTTGCTGTAAACCTGAAATTATTATATTAAGTTGACATTTTGCCGTTTCTTAATAATAACACATTTGAGTTCGCTTTAGAAGGCACACTACTCACACACAACCTACGATCTCCTAAACATATGGATGAACGGCGTCATCCTAAAATACTGAATGAAGTTACTGCGCCGTCTGGAAAAAATCATCAGCGCTGTATTAAACTTCTCCCTGCTTCCCTGGTCGACTCATTGGTTTAGGACTAGTTAGTCATTCCACCCTTGTCTTTTTTTGTCTGCCCTTAAAATGACAATAATAATGTTTATCGCGATTATTTATGGGACAATTAATCGGTCAACAAAAAAACAGTTATCGTGACAGGCCTACACACACACTTCCGATCTTTATCAATCTTTATCACATCATGTTGATTAAAAAAATGTATGTATGTATGGCCACGTTATATTCACACACCTATACTATAAGACCATTGCACATGAAATTATATTTACCAGTATAAATAATGTATTGTAAATGTAAACAATAACAACATAATTCCATACATGTAAATCTAGTTAAACTGTATGCTGTAAGTGGCTGCAGTGGTGTCAGACTGTTTTCCCATTGTATGGTCATCATCACTGTAAGTCATTGTTCTGCCTGTGCGCGTGCTACAGGATGGCTTTCTGGAGCGCCTGAGCTCCGCAGAGTTCGTCAGTCTGTCCAGGGTGGTGGAGGGCTTCGCCTGCGACACAGACGAGCTGTGCTGCAGGCGCAGCGTCTCCCTCAGGGGGGCGCTGCAGAGCCAGGCCAACCGCTTCGTTCACCGCTTCCACGAGGAGCGCAAGACCAAGCTGAGGTAAGCCGCAGCAGCCTGAGCCCCGCTGTAGTGAAGCGTGTCCCTGGCTCCGTGACAGAGCTGTGTTGTGATGTGTTGTGATGTGCTGTGATGTGTTGTTGCCTCAGCCTGCTGCTGGACAACGAGCGCTGGAAGCAGGCCGAGGTTCCTGCAGAGTTCCAGGACCTGGTGAACGGCATGGCCGACGGCAGGATTACACTACCGGAGCGCAAGCCCCCAGGTCATTGCCACTGGCATGCATCAGGGGGATGCATAATTATGATGTGGTATTACACATCTTAAACCATGTGTGTGGATAGTTATGAGTAGTAGCAACGTGAAATGGCATCACATACATTTTCAGTTTGTTTATCATTGCCATGCGGTTTGTCCTCCTTCTGCACAGACATCGTTCTGGTGCCTTGTGTTTCTGTTCATTATAGGTCAGGGAATTTGACATTTGACCCTGTGGGAACCCCGCTTCTAGCATATTGCCAGCTGCTTAACTTAGTTCTGTTAGACCATGACATGGTCTTTGATTTTCCTTCCAGGCACAGAGGAGCGGAAGCCTGCAGAGTTTCTCCTCGTTGATGGGCAGAGATACGCTGTTATCGGGTAGGTCTGGACCAATGGCTGATAATCTGAGCTGCCTCGGTCCGGGATGTTAATGTTGCCGCCTTCTCTTTGCTGTAGCACGGTCCTGTTACTCATTAGAATGTTCATGGAGTACTGTCAGTGTGTGACCGACATTCCATCCATCGCTACGGACATGCTGACCCGCCTCTCAGACTTACTGAAGGTAAGAGAAGCACGTTCACGTTGAGTTAGACCCACCTCCAAGCCGGTTGGGTTCCTAACGTCCCACCTTAACGCCCCCCCTCACATCTCTCACAGCACTTCAACTCTAGAAGCTGCCAGCTGGTCCTGGGAGCCGGGGCTCTGCAGGTGGTGGGCCTGAAGACCATCACCACTAGAAACCTGGGTAGGCCTGACACACCACAGAGTAGTGAGCCTTTACCGTAGAGGCTTACAGTACGTCTGGAAGCCACACAATGCCACGCCCGTGTGACGTGGCCAGCTCCAGCCATTCGTTCATACAATGTGAATAAAATAACATGGCTACGTCTTTTCTTATTCTGCTGGGTGTGACTATCTTTTATGTGTGACTTTTATGTGTGACTTTCTTTTATTTGTATAGCACTTTTTCAAAGTGCTTTACAGGGAGGGAAAACGAATCACAGTCGTGCTTCCCATAACCAAATACAGAAATGCAACGTAGGGAATATGAAATGGTTAAAGTAATCAGATTAAAGACCTCTAAGACACATTTGAAACCAATGCGTCAGATGGCAAAAAGAAAAGCAGCAGCATGCAGTGATGTGCCTGCGTTGTGTGCTCGTACTAGTCCCAGTGTCCCAGGGCCAGCAGGCAGCAGCTCTACATGTGTTGTGCTGTGTTGTGTCCACAGCCTTAGCCTCCCGCTGCCTACAGCTGGTGGTGTGCTACATTCCCATCATCAGAGCTCACTTTGAGCCCAAGGTGCAGCCCAAGCAGCACAGCATCCTCAGGCACTTTGACCACATCACCAAGGTAACCCGAGCGGCCTGACGCAGGCCTCCACAGCTGTGCTGCTGTCTGTGTGGCTGAGCCTCTGTCTCTCTCCTCCCCAGGACTACAACGATCACATAGCAGAGATCTCTGCCAAGCTGGTGGCAATTATGGACAGCCTGTTTGAGAAGGTGTTGTCAAAGGTACTTGTACTGTGTGTGAGATGCTATACTTGTGAACGGTGTTGATGCTCTCTGTCACACAGACGTACGTGCGTGCGGGTTAGCCAGTGGTACATGCTGTGTGTGTGTGTGTGTGGGTGTGTGTGTGTGTGTGCGCGCGCAACAGTACGAGGTGAAGGCTCCCATGCCCTCACCTTGCTTCAGGAATGTCTGTAAGCAGATGGCCAAGATGAATGAGGCCATCTATGAGCTGCTTCCCGAGGAGCAAACCCAGGTGAGAAACACCTTCCTCTTTATTCTGCAGGCTAATGTAAATATCAATATACACTGAACAAAATTATAAACGCAACACTTTTGTTTTTCCCCCATTCATCATGGCCTTTTATTGTGGCCACACAACAACATTTGAGAGAAATAGGCCTTTTGTGTACATGGAGAAAGTATTAGATCTTTGAGCTCATGATGAATGGGGGCAAAAACACAAGTGTTGCGTTTATAATCTAGTTCAGTGTAGTTAAAGCTCTAAAATATATTTAAGGTGTTTACATTTAGTTACCAAACACCTGTTATCTGTGCCCAGATGTTGTTCCTCAGAATCAACGGCAGCTTTAAACTGCACCTTAAAAGACAGCTGGCTCGACTGGGGGTGGTCAACGATGGTGGGCCGCAACATGGGTAACTCCAGTTTGTACCTGCAGTGTGATTGTGTGTGATTTAATGGGCACATAAATAATAGGTTTTCTACATACCGATTTATTGATATATTAAATTTGTAAGAAAATATTTCTTCACAGCTGAAATGTAATTTTGGGCACTTGTTACTTAACATTTGGAAAATATGCCAAACCTAATAAATCTAGCTGTTTTTAAATAGCAAATGTTTGTCAGATGCACAAATGGAGGTTCATTGTCTATCTACTTGTCTGTCCTAGGCTAGTGGTGGTGGATGTGGCCTTCTACACAGAGAACCTGCAGGCGCTGAAATGCGTGGAGAAGCTGGACCTGAGCATGGCTGAGATCTGGGAGCAGAAGAGGTGACCTCCACAGCACCCAGGACTGTTCTAACCTCAGGCCCACGACGCCACAGCACGTGGCAGCCAGGCCAGGAGGGTCCTTCAACGGACCAGTAGCCCAGAGACATTTAAGGGACCAAACGCACCTCAAGTCACTCATATGGGGCTACCGTCTGTCTGCACCCTACTTCAACCTGCTGACACCTCATCTCAATGTGTGCAATTAAATTGAATAATTTACCAGAGGACATGCTATTAAATTATGATTGACTCTTTTAGGGGGAACCAAGGCTTTTAGATAACTTTTTTTTTGGGTTAATTTATTTTTCTCTTGAAGGAATTCTGTGCAGCTTGGCTTGCAGCCTAAGTTGAATGTCAATAGAAACATTTCTCACCCTTGTATGCGGTATCTACAAGAAGGTCTGTCTTAAAACTGTATTTGTAGGGTTTCTACACGTTGACTTTAAAATAAGACTGGTAATGGTCATCCAACACTGGTGTATGCATTGTGTTGCCAACACGTTATACACCACATTGGTAAATTCCCACCAATATGGCCATTCAGGTTTATTGTATGGATGACACAATATAGTGGAATAATGGTTTGCCGCAACACAGCAAAGTGTCTCATCAGGAGTATAGTGGTGCTGATTGAAGCCTTGCTCTGGACATTCCTCTAATTTCACTGTGTGACATTGAAGGCCACTACAAATGCCATCACTAAGCACACATCATTGGTATACATTAATGTAGGCAAAATCATCTGCGAGAAAAGTCTACAACGCAGAGATGGAATTACATTTTTAGCATGGCAATTCACTGTTTTAACCCAACCCAGACACTATTCTTGCATGGTCATTATGCTTCCCCCCCATATATTAAAGACCGGATCCTGTCCCTTCAGAGTAGATTCTTTGTTTAGGACTAGTTATTCTGGACAGCTATAGAACATCAGCTACACCAAAGTTAAAAACAAACCAGGTTGGGGTTTCTGTGTAGTTAAGCTCCACTTCCGGTCAGGGTTTTCTGTAAACACGAGGACCCCGGAGAATTAAAAGCACCGCACCAAGTGACAGCAGTGGTGTCTACTTCAAAAGTGCCTACTTTTGATAAGACTACACATCACAATAGAGTACTGTTTTGTTTGAGTGCCTCTTTTGCGTGTGTGTGGGTGTGTGCGTGACTGAATGAGTGAAGATGGGTGGACCACGCTGACAGCATGTCTGAGATGTGAACTATGTTGAATCCTACAAACCCTTTCCAAATAAACCTGGAATGGCTACCACTCTTGTCTGATAACTGTCCGATTTGGGAGATTAATCCAAAAACAAATTTGAATGTTTCTATAAAAGCAATAATGTAGCAGCTCATTGGCAAGCAACAGATTTGAGGGCGTACTAATATGTGTCTAAGCTGTATTATATAATACTTAAATGTAGTAATTCTGGATAAAGCCTGATATATTTAATATCAAAACAAAAACCACCTCTCCCTTCAATGCCATATGGTGCTCCATCAGCTCTGCCCTATGCATTGGAAACACATTGTGAAGTCTAGGACACTGTTGTGCAGTCTGCACCACTTTCTTCCCATTTACAAAGCCAGGGCTGTGTAAAGTACCATCTTTGTTGTTTAAGCACTCAGAAAGGAAAGCTAGTGGACCACGAGAAGATAAGACATGTATTAGCTTAACAATGGCTTACTATGGGTAATAATAATAATAATAATAAACTTTATTTGTATAGCACCTTTCATACACAATGTGCAACTCAAAGTGCTTTACAG